>JANUWF010001003.1:0-600000 GCA_026120185.1 Voacanga thouarsii
GCCTTCGAGACAATAAAATTCAAATCCAAAGCATAGAAAATCATTTAAAAAATATATTTAAACATGCAATAAATTATGATATGCATCCCAACTCCCTCACTCTAAGGTTGGTTTTGACTGGGGTTTCACACACAGTCATGCTCCCTTTCTTTAAATTCTGGAACTCATCTTCCTTTTTCTCCACTATCCACTAAGGGATATATTTAGCTCTAAATGCCTCCACAATGTTGGCTCACATCCAGTCTTGATCCATTAGTTCCCAATCTTTTTAGACTCGCTGCCACCAAGCACGACTAGGCCTCTTAGCCTAAATGCGGAAAATTTAACCATCCACTTCTCAATGTATTGGAGTGTAGCAAAGATGTTCTCCATCTGCTCTACCCACTACTTTACTTTCTAATCTTATTCAACTTCACCGAAGAATGTGGCAAGTTGGAATTTCAAAAACCTCTCCAGTGCTCCATCCTCCCACTTTGGGTTCCTTCGCTCTGATAAGGTTTGGAGTATCATGGTCATCTTGTTAAATGCTTGCCCCATAGTCATATTAGTAGGCTTTTCAAACCAAACTTCTTATTCTGGTTCATTCTTATTCCCCTAATTTAGTGAGGAAAGTTGAGTAGCATAATATCCCGAAGTCACGGGTTCTGCTTCAGGAACCTTTCTGATGGTTATTGCTACGCGACGCTTTGGTGCCATTCTATACTGATATGGGCTAAATTAGTCATATTTTTGTAGTTATTTGAGGCTCTTGTGTGAGACATTCTATTCAATAACTAGTCATATTCCGTTATATGTGAGATTTTACCCTTCGAAATGTATTTTGTTTATTATTTCAGATTTTAAGGGTAAAACGAAGCTAAAATGTTGCAAAACAGAACCAAGGCGGCGGCGACCAGGGCAGAGGAACTGACGCCAGCCATGTTCTGATGACACAAACTTCGAGGTGACAAAAAATTGGTGAAACAAGACCGGAACAAAACAGAACCGGCGCCGGCTCTAGTAGCTAAGGTGGCATCGGCTACACTCTGGACAACATTGGGTGGAAATTAAGAAAAAATCGGTGAGCAACTGGAGAAACAGAACACAACCAGTGCCGGCTCCAGTAGCCAAGGCGGCGCCGGCTGTGCCCTGAGGAAAAGACAGGATCTTGATTTTTGTACGCGATTTTTAGTAATTTGTGGAGTTTTAGTACTTTCCTACTTTTATTCGGCAAAGAACATTACACCAATGAGTTTAGGCACTTCCTAAGCCTATAAATAGATAGAAAACACAAGAGAAAAGGGAAGAATTCATTGATCATCATAGAAAATCACTCAAATCAAAGGAGGAATTCTTCAATTCAATGAGGGTTGTGCAATAAGGTTTTCAAAGGAAGAAGAAAGGGGCTTGTCTATGAGTGCTTTCTTTTACTTTGTTTTCCTTTTCTTGAACAATAATGTATTAATTGTTTTATTATAATTTGACATTGTTTTAGGTGTTCATGATTTTTAGAGTTATTTGATCTTTTGATTAATTGATTGTTATTCTTGGTATTTAATTACTTGTGCTAATTACGAGATTAATTAGTTGTTTCTTTATTAACTTGCTTGGAAAAGAGGTTTATGGTGGTTTCAATTTATTAATTTCATATATGTTGTCTCTTAACTTGCTTGGAAAAGGGGTTAATTGCTAAGAATTGGTAATGAAAGGTTAATTGATGTCTGTCAGGAATGGATTCAATGATTAATTTCATGTTTTAAGTTTGCCAGGAATGGAAATTTAATCAAAGGATTGTGTTTAATGCATCTTTTGGGTAGGACTGGCTGAGACAGGAATGTGATGCTAAGTTATCTAGAAGATAGGGATTCATGGATTGGAAACAAAGTGAGTCTACATTAATCCTTCATGATGCCAAGAGAATGATTAGTTATGATAATGGTTAAGTACTTTAAGGCCATGTTTGCCAAAATAATGATTTAAGTTACATACTTCTCCATCCTTAACATGTATATATTTTTATTTTTATTTTATTTTATTTTATTTTTTATTTCTTTTTCACTTTATAGAATCAGTTAAATAAAGAAAGAATGGTGATTAATGTTTACTTGTTTCTTGAGGATCGACACTCGCTTAAACCCTATGCTCTATTAATGATAAGTACGCTTGCTCATATATGTAATTGGGGTTAACGTTTTAATTTAAAATTGATTAGGAATATGCTTATTTTTATATGATTTTTATACCCAAATAAAATACACATCATATACCATTGCCCCCAAATAATGAGTTTTGCGTCAAAGTTCAAAAATATTTAAATCGAGCATGCATTCATATTCATGCTTGAGTAAAGGTAAATCATATACAAGTTTTGTATAAATAATAGCATTATTCAAGATTGGAGTACACCAAGGTACTCTTATTTGTAAAAATTTTGAAATAAAGCAATAAACATAAATGAACCTCTAGCACAGAAGTTTATTAAAAGCAATAAATAATAGTTTTCTAAACATGAAAAACTTTGCCCTTAATCCTCATTAGAATCCTCGGTGTCGGCATCATACAACCAACCCTAAATATTCTTAAAAAGGTCTATCCCTGCACCATTCGCAAATCCATAGACCATAGGTTCCTTCCCAGGCTTCCTAGAACTCTCTCCAGCTTCAACATAGTTTGGTGGGGGTACAAAAGAAGGCCTAGGTGGGGATTCTTAGTCTATCTCCCCCGAATCATCACTATCAACAGTTAAATCAATCACGAGGCTAGGTGGGTTAGGGACATACTCCATATCGATATCCTCATCCTTACTATCAGTGATAAAGTCTATTATAGGTATAGGTGGTGGCTCAATAATTTGAACCTCATCATCACTGCTTTCCTCCAAAGCTATCACTGGTTGAGGAGAGGGTTATGGTGCAGGTTGTGGTACCAGTAAATCTTCCGGGTAGATAGGGATTGGTGGATGCCATTACTGCCTCTTCATTATAGTTTTATACATTCTAACCATCCTACAATATAAACAACTCAGATTAGTCAAAAGATTTTCATCTTAATGAAATAAAGAAAATATTATCAATAATTGGCTAAACCTAGTCTCTGATACCATTTGTAACACCCCACTAGCTACGTACCCAATTGGGCTAGGGATGTCACTCGGTCGATAGGACAAGGGGTCTTTATAACTAGGACTTGCAAAAGAAATGAAAGAAGCAATCCAACTGCAAATTTATTATAACACAAAACAATACATGAACAATTAACAAAATAAACAAATGTCTACTATAGTCTCTCAAAAATGAAATACAATCAAAATAAGTCTTCAAAGGAAGGTAATTTTTAATCAATAACCTTCACAGTAGGATCAACCTGAAGGCATGGTATAAAAAGGTGGTGAGACATAAATCTCAGTTAGCCCATATGTGCTTAGGGTGCTTCAGGTAAAACAGTTCATGTATGCAAATTGAAAAACTTTTATAAAAGTAAGTGCTGACAAGTCTCAAATAAATTTCACAAGTAAGGAGTGGTGCTTTCCTTTCAAATGCCATACATTGTATAAAATAAAAACAACCACTCTAAAGAAGTAGCCATGGCACCACACTTTGTGCACCATGACGAGAAATGTTCAAAATGCCATAATTTGTGCATACTGACACAAGATAGGAGTATGGCCTACCGAGTGAGATACTCCTCCATCTCTACACCCAAGCTTACCGGTTGTTCCTTCCGAAAATACACAGTCCACTTGACTGTACATACTAGCTCGGACCGGTACGATCTACAGAACCGACTCACCCCTCAGAGATGGCCACCTATTGAGAGACTTACCCTAACCCTTCAAAGACTTATTCTAGTAGTCTACCCTTATTGAGTACTCAACGTTATATTTGTCCTGTTTGGGGAAAAAAGAACCATCCAATGTGTTTTCTTTGAAATATCAATTATGATTTCCAAAATTCTTGTCAATGTTGGTTTTTGAAAAAGTTTAGCAATTTGTTTAAAATTGTTTGTTCAACTGGAAACTTCTTGATTGACTAGAAAAGAAAAGGAAAATTGATCATAATTGCATCCACAATACATTTCCACGTATACATCACGTTTGACTTGCCGAAGTGATTTTGATCTTCAATCAGCTTCATGCAAGGACTTACCTGATCTCTTCCTTTTCCATGATACAATAGCCTTCCAAAATGGTTCAAGGCAAACTAGTCCTGCCTGAGGTGAATATAGGGTATAAGTCTCAATATCCAAATAAACCTTGCTTAAATAAATAACTTTTAGCCTAACATGCTTAAGCTCAACTAGTTATTACAACATCCAGTTATGACAACAATCCCTTAAGCTTTAACATTAATTGATAAAGTATTTTATAGAATAAGATTAATTTGATAAGTCAAAATAAATAAGTGTTATAAATAATAAATTATAATATTAATTATTTATTAACAAATAGTAAATAATAAGTAATATTAATAATAAATTATAAATAATTTCTAATAATATATAATAAATAATAATAAGATTATTTTGATAATAATTACCAATAATTTATTATTAATAATAATATAAATTTAAAAGATGTTGATATTATAATAATTAATTCCTATATTATTAACTATATTTAATAATGCTTAAAAAATTATTACTATCTATTTATCTAATAAAATAATAATATTTTGAGTAACTATTAATTTTGAAAATATTTAATGTTGTCCAAAATCAATAAATTAAATTAAACTATGATGATAATAATAATAATAATAATAATAATAATAATAATAATAATAATAATAATAATAAAAGTAGTTTGAACAATAATTTTTAATGACCATAGTGAATTTACTAGTACAAAATTTTATATATATTCATACACACATATATTTAATAAATAACATGATGATTTGCCCCCCAAAAAAAATAGAATTGTAATAATAATTATCACAACAAGAGTGATACTCTACTAGCCATAATTTTATCAAGAGATTTCATGACCAAAAATAACATCATGGGTGCATAATCAAACAATGGTGGTATAACTTCCATCATACATCAAAACATCCATACTAGAGACATAAAGCCTTTAATCATAGTGTGCTAATGATCATACAATGATCCTAATGTATAATCCAACAATAATTCTTAAGCCTTATTCAATTTCCATGTCTTAAAATTATTCCTTTCACCCACATACATATCTCCAACCCAACATTATTTGATCAACCTAATGATTTTATCATCTAAAAACCTTGAGTTTGAAAATATAAGGAGAAGGTCATGAAAGAAATACTTGTTTGATGATTGCTAGTTAAATATGCCGCCTTGCCCAATGAAGGTCCTTAAGTGCTTAAGGAGTCCTTCCTTGATTGAAGTATGTTCAAGAATGGCCACCAATAATTTGGCCAAGAGAGAGAGAGAGAGAGAGAGAGAGAGAGTGTGTGTGTGTGTGTGTGTGTGTGTGTGTGCGTGTGATTAAGATGATGACAAAAGGGTGATGAATAAGTGAAAAATGATCAAGATGATTGAATATACCTTCTTGATGTTCTTCTTGTTCTTTAACAAAAAGTACGTTTGATCCGAATGGAAGATCAACTTTTATGTTTTTAGTGTTATAGAGTACACTATGGATATGTATAGGTCAAATCCTAGTTGGTTTGAGAGTTTTTGGAGTGATTTTGGATGAATAGATGAGGTGATTGGAGGTTGAAGAAGTTTAGTGTGTGTTCTTGGTGTTCTAGAAAACACAAGAGGAAATTGAGAGGAAATGATTTGTAAGTGGCTAGTGAATGATGGCCGAATGGCCTTGATGCATTAACTTTGAGTATATAAAATCATCCATTTTAAATCCATCCCTTAATCAAGTTTTAATTAAAATAATAATCCTAAAATATACATGTGAGCAAGTATACTCATCGCAAGCATAGTACAGGGAATTAACGAGTATCGATATTTAAAGGAACAAGTACACACTAATCACTATTCTTTTGTTGTTTAACTGACCCAAATACAGTAAGAAAAGAATAAAAAAGAAAAAAAGAAACATAGACAACTTAAGGATGTATGTTTATGTAATTTTTACAAGTATCCTAGAAAACATAACCATGGATCACTTAACCAATATCACAATCAATTATTATCTTGGTCTCATAAAGGATTTAACATAGACCCCCTTCATTTGCAATCCTTGGCATCACTACCTTCTAGTTAAATTAGTAAACATACTCTGTCTTGACTAAATTATCCAAAAAATGCATTAAAATAAATCCTCATATAAACCCATATATTCTAGATGATTTAAAGCATGAAATTAGATAATGAATCCATATTCTATCAATCATCAACTAACCTTTGATTACCAATGCTCTAAACAATTAACCCCCTTTTCAAGCAAATTAAGAGACAACAAATATAAAACTAATTAATTGAAGTCAATACCAACTTCTTTTTCATGCAAGCTAATAACAAAACTCAATCAACCAGCTCTGTATGGGAAACAAGTAATCAAATACCAAGAACAACAATCAATTGATCAAGTAGTTAAATTATTGCATAAATCATGAGTTGCAAAATATTGCTAAATTACAATGAAACATTGAATACATCATTGTTAAAAAAAAAAGAAGAAGAAGAAGAAAAGAAAGAGAAAAGAAAATGCTCATAGACAAATCTCTTTCTTCTTCTTTGAAGACGCCCTTTGAACTATCCTCCTTGGCTTGGGTGACTTCCTCCTTCAATGAGCAAATCAGAATTTCTGCTATTTAATTCACCTCTCTTGGTTGTATATCTCAAACCCTTGTGTCCTCATATGCTTTTTATAGGCCACTTAGATGCCTATTTCATGGCTAAGGAAGTCATGGCCAGGTAGGAATAGGAAAATGCCAAATCCTTGGATAAGCCCTAATTCTGCGTACAAAAATTTCGCCTCCAGAACCTACCTGGCGTCGGGTACCTTCGACCAACCTAGCCAAGTACAGTCTATTATTCCTCTATTTTTCTTTGTTTGTTGGCCATCTTTTCTTCAGCAACCAGAATGGACCCAGCGCCAGGTACACTTGCCAGACCTAGCGCCAGGTCTGTTTTGGAAAAAATCCTTGAAGCTCATTCCATCTCTACTGCTGGACAGAATGGACCCGGCACCTAGTCCACTGGTCGGGCCTAGTACCAGGTACATTCTGGTTCTGCACTTTCTACTCGATTTTTACTTAAATCTACACATATTTGCCAAAAATACTTTTACAAGAAAAATGTCAAATAGGAAAGAATATGTCTAGTTATTACAACAAATGTATCTTAAAATAATGTCAAATAACTAGGAAAAATAATGATGATTTTAACTCCTATCACATACCTCCACACTTGATCATTTGCTTGTCCACAAGCAAAACACTTGTAGCTAAGAAAAATTATTAAGACAACACAAGGGTTGCTCCTCATTCCAATAGTTTCTTCATCATAGCAAAAATCATGTCTTCCCTTCAAACTTTAGATACAATACTTGTCATTCATACCCTTTGAAAGTAATTTCAAACCTTGAAACATTGGCCATGACATCACAAAACTCTTGAAGTCAAATTAATCAAGTGCATACCTTAGTTTAAGAAAGTTATTTCACTTTTCAAATGAAAACATAGATAACATGAATCACATAGGTCAAGCCATCTACCAACTCAAGCAGTATAAATCCAAAAATTGCACACTTAGGTTATGATGTAAGGAAAGCACTCAAAATTTTTTCTCCCAAAGTTTTTCAATGACTTAGGGAATTGATAGCCTCAAGTGCATGGATTTCTTTTCACACACTGTATTGCCCCCCTTTACAGCCATCACTCATCATTTTTTCACAATTCTTTTTCGATGCACTTGCTTGCCTTTTTGCCTTCAGGATAGCCTCAAGATAGTGCACCGAATACTCTTGCTACTTCTCCCCATATTGAGCCCCTTTTCAGCTAAAGGTCTTCAAAGATCATCAATAAGAATCTTTTCTCTAATTCACACCAACAATAGTGTTGTTTTCACTCATTGTTTTTTCTCAACTCAAATCACCTTTGTCAACATTCTCATTAATCTTTCCTCCCAACTATCTTTTTACAGCTCACATATTTTTCATCATAACTCAAAGTTAGCAAAATTTAAACTCATAATACAAGAGTTAGCCAGTAAACTCTGCCCATATTCATCATATTTTCTATATTTCAACTAGATGAGTCAACTAACATTCAAACACCAATGTATAAACAAGATTAATCAAACTTTTCAAGTCTTGACAAATATCTTTTCCAATAAAACTAATTTTCATCAAATTCCACCTAATGAATGACAAAAATCATATCCAAGTAGAAAAAAGAATTACAACCTTGCTTAATAATTAAACCATTAAAATTTTTGAAAATATTATCACAAGTCACAACCTATATTCATCAAATTCATATGGAAAAGTATTTCTTCAACCTTTATTCTCCCCCCACACTTAAACTGGACATTATCCTTAATGGCCAAAGATAAAAGAATAAAAGTACAACCAAGAAGACCAAGATGAAGAAAGAAGAAGAATAAAATGAAGAGAATACTTCCATTACATTGTTGTGCCATCATGTTGAATCCATTTCAAGGAGAGATCATTGTAGGAGTACCTACTAAAAGAAAAGAAATAAGCAAAAAACTTAAATCTAGAAAAATAAAATAAAATAACGAAGACGAAAAAGAAAAGAAACGAAAAGATACCTACAAGCTAGGAAAGGTCGTTAAAATGTAAAAAAAAAAAATAAATAACAAAAAATAAAACACAAAAGAGTGAGTCATGAATCATCCTCCTCATCATCATGATCATCAGGGTCATCATCGGTTACTCCCCGACTAGAAGATGTAGCAGTAACAAGTTGGATCTAGGTGGCCATCTTTTAATCTTGGACGTCCTGGCGGTGTTAAATATCAGCAATGGAATTGCGGAGCTGGAGGAGGATAGTCATCTGGCTCTCCAGTTGGGCCTCCATGCGTGCCTTAAAATCAATGCGTGAATCAGAGCTAGTAGCACGAGGGGCTGATCTAGCAAGTGGCGCCTCGTCCTCCTCCTCAGCTGGGGGAAGCTTTTCCCATCCCGGTTACTGCACCTCTGAAGGCCGGTTCCATCTTTGTCCGCTCTCATCATAGTGATACATACACTGAACTAAAGTATGCTCCGTCATGAGGTTATAGGTAGTAATGGGCTCACTCAACTCTCCATCTAGTCAGACTCTAAAGTCTCTCAACATACGCATAATAACCAGTGAAAATTTGAGGGCTTTGGCTGCAATGTTAGAGGCCACAAACTCTCTCATGGAGTTAATAATAATGGGAGCAAGGGGAATAGGCTCGTGGTTTCTCATCTTGTCTAGAATATAAAGGTCAAGTATCCAAAACTCATTAAAGCCACTAGCCTTGGGATAGACAATGAAAGCAAAGATATAAATTAGGGCACGCCATTGAGCTTGAAGGTCGTTATTGGAATAATACTGATATTATCCTACGGCACCTTTTCTCCACAAATGAAAGCTATCCCATATAGTCCCCACATTCCTAATAGGCTCAAAAATGATCTTCTGGTTATTATGGTCCATAACTATCCAAGGTCCCTCATCCGGGATTCCTAAAATTCTAGCTAATCTAGCTCTATCAAATTCAATGGGGGATCCCTTTGACCATAATGGAGATGACTTAGAGAGTGTTTTTCTTTTATCCTACATTTTGGCATAAAATTCTCTCACTCGCACAGGACAATAAGGACATTCGATCCTAATGATGGGCTCCTACCCTAGGAGCTTAAACATAGTTGAAAGCTATAGGGAATTGTCTAAAAATGGCTTGTAGTGCTTTTCTACTATGATCTTATTATGTTGGTGTCTGTCATACCAAATTTAGCACATCGGATCGAAGAATGGTATAGAAGAATATGCCTCTCGAACTCTTTTAGCCCTCGGTGCTAATCCTCTAGGGTATCTAGACATGATAGGAAGATGAAGAAAGATGAGACAAATATAAAAATAGGAAGTTCTTTAGGTCACTCTTTACAACAAATGTTCAACTCTCAACCATCTCACAATCATACCATACAACACCACCACCACTTAACTTAAAACACCTCAAGATATTTAGTACACACCACTCAACATCCTCAAATAAACCTACAAGAAAATAAGATATATGCCAATCCAAACACCTTATTAATCAAGTGGAGCAAAGCCACAATGTTCAATAAGGAAACCATTATTCAGTCTAGAATCACCATGCTCAATCAGCCATACTATTTAAATCATAATGCCAAGCTTATCATCATAAGGCTAAGTGAAACATTGAACAATTATCCTTGATCTCAAAAGTTAATCACTATGCATGCTCAATCACTTCTAAGAATGTAAACTATCAATGGCACTGATCATAAAGCACTATTCATGATATTTCTACGCCAATGCAAGCACAAAGAAAGCAGTCTTAAGAATTAAATTCTTCACTATAAAATATTCAAGAATTTTTGTCCAAAAATGCATAGAAAATTACCCAAATTTTCATAAGAAAAACTTAATCATAGAAAGTGTAGAGAATTCATACCATAATGTTCTCCAATGCATGGGCAATGATTCTTTACAAAGAGTTTGGATAAATCGTGCTCCCAATAGAAGAATTGAAAAATGGGTTTTGGGTGAAAAGTTTTTATTTTTTCTTGTTTTGAGCTAAACTTGCAAGAACAAAGTAGAGTTTTTGTACTTTGGAATTGTTTTGGAAGTATAGAAATTGATCCAACGGTGTTTTGAAAATGAACCCGGCGATGGGTTGAGATAAAATTAGAGATGAGTGGAGATTGTTGAACAAAAAATAGCTAAGAGTATCATTTTGAGTGTGGTGGCTGAATAGGCCTTGTGCCAGGCTTGTTCTGCCTATGCTTTTCTATGAAGCCATGCTAACCCGGTGCCAGGGCCATGGGTTGGGCCCGGTACTTGATCAACTCTGACCGAAAAATCATTTTTTTTTAAAATGCATTTTAATAAAGAACAAATAATATGAAATCATACGAAGCATGAAAACTAATTACTAAATAAATAAAAATAGATGAGAATTAAATAGATTATTCAGTAAAAAGTAAAGCAACTTAGAAATCAGCGTTTCTCATGGTCTTGGTCCCGTGGGTTGGTCTTCGTGTTGCCTGGCAGTGTTTCCAGTTAACGATCACCAAGGAGTTTGGATAATTGTCCAATTTGACCCTCCAGATTGTGCATGGACGCCTCCAAGTTCCTCGTGGTCGCATCAATTCCTTGGAATCGTGTTTTTGTTCCACTTACCAGTTCGGTGACTATTTCCTACAAAGATAATTTGGCTGGTAAAGCGTTATATAGCAGAGATGGTTGAGTCTTTTGCATCCCAAAATTCGTAGAAGCTTGCTGACATTGGTTTTGGTTGTTCCAAGAAAAGTTAGGGTGATTCCTCTAACCTGGGTTATAAGTATTATTGTAGGGATTATTATCTTATCGACTATTACCTACAAAAGCCACTTGGTCCTATGCTTCTTGAGAAGACCCCATATTTTGGCACTCATTATTTGGATGCCCTTTCCCACAAAAATCATAAGTCACATTCATTACCTGTCCTTAGGAAGGAGGCATTACCAATTGATCCATTTTTTGCGTGAGTGCTTTCACCTTTGCATCTAAGCCAGTCATTGCATCCACCTTATGCACTCCATGTACACGAGCTCTAGACCATGAACTCCCCTAGGCATAGTTATTAGTAGCCAAATTTTCAATTAGATCAAATACCTCTTCCTGAGTTTTGCAATTTTTGGAGCCTCTTGTATATGCATCCACTAATTGCCTCAGAGCGAAACTCAACCCGCTATGAAAAATCTGCATTTGCATCCCCAACTCGAATCCATGGTGAGGACATTTTCTCAGCATCTCTTTGAACCTCTCCCAACACTCACAAAGGTTTTCGGCCTCTAATTGTTGGAAAGCAAAAATGTCAGTCCTAAGTTCAGAAGTTCTAGTTAGTGGGAAATACTTAGCTAAGAATTTTTCAACTAAAACATTCCAAGTAGTAATGGATCTGGTAGGCAAAGATTTTAGCCATGATTTCACTCCATCTCTCAAGAAAAAAAGGAAGAGTCTTAGCTTGATGGAATTCTCAAAAATACTATTCATCTTAAATGCATCACAAATCCTCAGAAAGCTCGCAAGGTTGGAATTAGGATCTTCCTTAGGTAACCCATCAAATTGGACTATATTCTGGATCATTTTGATTATATTGGATTTTATCTCAAAATTATTGGCCTTTATCCTAGGTTGTGCTATACTAGAGCCTGTACCTGAGATTGCTAGTTTTACAAAGTCATTCATCACCTACATGTTACTATCATTGGGCTGATTTACCTCCATTGCTCTCCTTACCCTTTCATTTATAACCTTCTAAACCTTAGTAAGAGTTCTCTCAATTTTTGGATCAAGGTCGACTATCTCAACTTTGGATCGTCTGGTCATAAACTAAGATCAACGTCTACATCAAACAGAAAAGTTTTGAGATTATAGAATTTACAAGTTAAATAGTTATGGTACATCTACAAATTAAGTTACAAGAAATTACAACATACAGAGATATTAAAGTACCAAAATACAATAAAAAAAATAATAAAGCACCTAGTCATGGAACATATATACATATTTACATATTTACATATAAACAAAAACATATTAACATGGCTAAATTAACAAAATCTAAGCTTCATGATATTGTTCCCCGACAATGGTGCCAAAAACTTGATGCGTAAATTTTGGGTATACAAAATCATCTATTTTAAATCTATCCCTTAATCAAGTTTTAATTAAAACATTAATCCCAAAATGCACATGTGAGCAAGTATACTAATCTCAAGCATAGTACAGAGAATTAACGAGTATCAATCCTCAAAGGAACAAGTACACACTAATAAATTTTCTTTTATTATTTAACCGACCCAAATATAGCAAGAAAAAAATAAAAATAAAAGAAACATAGACAACACAAGAATGTAAGTTTATGTAATTTTGACAAGTATCCTAGAAAACATAACCATGGATCACTTAACTAGTATTACAATCAATTATTATCTTGGTCTCATGAAGGATTTAATATAGACCCAATTCATTTGCAATCCATGGAATCACTACCTTGTAGTTCAATTAGTGAATATATTATGTCTCAACTAACTTATCCAAAAGATGCATTAAAATCAATCCTCATATAAACCCCTATATTCTAGGTGATTTAAAGCATGAAATTAGTCAATGAATCCATATTCTAGCAATAATCAACTAACCTTTGATTACAAAAGCTCTAAACAATTAACCTCTTTCTCAAATAAGTTAAGCTATAAGAAATATGAAACTAATTAATTAAAGTCAATACAAACCTCTTTTTCAAGCAAGTTAATAAAAAAAACTAAATCAACTAGCTCTGTAACGAAAACAAGTAATCAAATTCTAAGAACAACAATCAATTGATCAAGTAGTTAAATTGATGCACAAATCATGAGTCCCAAAATATTGCTAAATTACAATGAAACATTAAATACATCATTGTTAAAGAAAAAGAAAACAAACAGAAAAGAAGACACTCATAGACAAGCCTCTTTCTTCTTCTTTGAAGACTCCCTTTGAATAATCTTTCTTGGCTTGGGTGAATTCCTCATTCAATGAGAGAATCAGAATTTCTACTCTTTAATTCATCTCTCTTGGTAGTATATCTCAAACCCTTTTGTTCTCTTATACTTTTATAGGCCTCTTGGATGCCTCTTTCATGGCTAAGGAACTCTTGGCCGAGTAGGAATAGGAAAATCCCAAAATCCTTGGATAAGCCCTAATTCTGTGTATAGAAATTTTGCCTCCAAAACATACCTAGCGCCGAGTACCTTCAACCCACCTGGCACCAAGTACACTCTGTTCTTGCTCTATTTTGCTCTATTTTTTTACCGTCTTTTCTTTAGTAAGCAGAATGGACCCGGCGCCAAGTACACTTGCTAGACATTGTGCCAAGTCTGTTCTGGAAAAAATCCCTGAAGCTTATTCCATCTCTACTGCTAGATAGAATAGACCCGACGCCTGGTCCACATGCTAGGCCTGGTGCCAGGTACATTTTGGTTCAACACTTTCTGCTTGATTTTTACTTAAATCTACACATATTTGCCAAAAATACCTTTTACAAGTAAAATGTCAAATAGGAAGGAATATGCTTAGTTATTACAACAAATGTATCTTAAAACAACCTCAAATAACTAGAAAAATAATAGTGATTTTAACCCCTATCAGGCCTAGCCAAGGAGGAGAATTTCGGTTATCCTAGGAAGAGAGAGACAGTGTTCAACTATTTTGAATTTTAGAATGAGGAAAAATGTGGAGATATTTGAGGTAAAAGATTTGGTAATGGTGTTTTCTCCTTGAAGGTTTCTTGTCCTTCAATGGTGGGTTGCTAGACTAGCTATCTCTTAATCATGAAATGAAAGATGGTTTCAGCCTTATAGCTGGCTGAAAATGGTTGTACAATAGTAGAGAAAATTCTTGTTTGAACATCTAGCTAGGTGAGAGTTTAATGAAGGAAAATCTGAAATTTAATTTTCAAGTTTGAAAAGTTTCGAATGGAGTAAAGTTTGGAGTGTTTTGAGGTGTGTTAACGGAGCTCTAATGGCCTTGGTAGATGAAGGAGACAAGGTGTTCTTTCAATGGCTACAAGGTGGTCGAAAATATAAAGAAAGTTGATCAAGAAGTCAATTCTTGCCTTTGATAGGCAAGCTGGAAAAGATTCTAGAATTTTAGCTATAAGAATTCTCAGAATTTGGAAAGGAATTTGAGCTGAATTTTTGAACCACTTTGAAATGGATTTGCAGCTGAAATCTAGGAGTGTTTGAAGGTCCACTAATGGTAGTTTTCCCGCCACCATCTTGAAGAAGAAGTAGGAAAGTTTCAGGTGTTCTTATGCGTAAATGGATAGCTCTGTTAGTGTTATGCCCTAGAGGCAATCACTTATACCTTGTATATGACACATTTTATTTCATAAAAGGCATTATTTATCTTACAGTTTCTTTTGATTACTTTTGAGTAATATAACTGTTGGATAAAGTCACTAGTACGACACAATGTTAAGGAAATCATGATAGAGATCATAATATGAGATTCCTACTACATTGTATAGTGTTAGTACTTAAATAGTCCCTAGTCATAGTATTAATGAGACAGGACATCATTAATGCGTTAAGACTAGCATGTGTTAAGACTTACTGATATTGATCAGGCGGTGGTTCTCATATATGTGAGTATTGGGATACTCAAACACATGGATGCTTGTTAGTGGAATAAGTTCATTAGATTACGATGAGATAATCACATGGATAACTATTTAGTGCCAGTGATATAATCTCAACATAGCAAATGTGCAAGTATCCTAAAACTTGAAATCTCCAAGGTACTTTGTTTGCTGAGCCTTGTACTTTGATTACAATCTCCAGAGCTCGATCGAGGGCCGCCTATAAGATGGATAGTTGGTACATTATGAGATAAACGAAAGTAGTTGAGAGGGTCAATAAAGGATTCACCACTCCTAATAGTAGGGGCAAATATCTCACGGCCACTTGTAGGAATTACTACTCATAAGTCCTTGGCCAATGTGTATGTGCATTGAAAAGGGTTCCAATTGAGACACATTGAGAGTAGTGGGTTCCTGGTACAAGCATAAAGATATTCGGGCCAGAATTAATATATTTTTTTTAAGGGAGTTGGCACTAATTCTGTACTCCAAACCAAATGAGATATTGTATGGTGAAATGAGTTAATTGCACTGTAGTTTGTTATTCAAGGGTTCATGTCGAGCTACTTGACTTTCTAGACTCTTGGGTGGTCATGATGTGTTGCTAGATACTGCTCATGATCTGGGAATGTAGGTTTATTAATTAATGGATTAATAAACTAATCCTGATTACAATTAATATGATTAATTCTAATTAATTAAGTATTATTAATCTCAAAGACATTTGGATTAATTCATGTTCGCTACCAATTAACCGGGAAACCTAATAGGTTACACACAAAAAAAGGAACATATACTCAAGATGTTATTTGATAACATAGTGGGGTTTATTTTGAGAAAGAGAAGTTGATGTGGCCAAATTATAATTAGTTATAATTGATGAGCTAATTTGTAATTCTGAGAACTTGATGGGTTCCAATTACAATTGGAGAATTGTTTGGAATTCTCAAATGTGGTTTTTGTAGAGGCTTTTAGTTATATGAGATATAACGAAAGTGGTTTTATTGTTGAGCTTTTCATGTGACTTCAATGGTCACACAAGAAAAACAAAACATGAAAACCAAAGGTCATATGATCTAATTCAACAAAAAAAAAAACAAAAAACAAAAAAACAAAAACAAAACAAAAGGGCACACATGAAAGAATGGGTGTCAATGCTATTTTTTATCAACACACATGAGATAATATGTGTTGGGCCATCCTCACAGGAGATTAATAAGGATATGATCGTTATGTTCTCTAGATAATCTCTCTCTCTCTCGTGTGACTCTTTCCAAGAGGGAAACCAAGACTCTTTTTCTTCTTCTTTCTCTGGTTTTGCTGATCAAGAAGAATAAGGAAGAAAAACCCCAGCCACCATTGTTGTTTTCTGCTAGCACAGAAATCTTGGTGCTTGAGTGAGATCCTCCGTGTAGATTTCTATTAGAGATAATCACACACTGTGATTATAGTAGTTGGACATACAACTCTCGTGGTGATTCTTCAAGAGGATTACTGGATCGCGCCACAATTATCATACTTGAAGAAGGAAAATTTTGTTTTTGCACAAACAAAGAAAGGTAAAAGCTGTTATCTTTGTTTCTTTGTTTTATATATATATGTCTTGTTTTCCACACATATGCAGATCCTGGGATGGTATCTCATTTTTAATTTTTCGCTGTGCCATATATGATACGCATGAGATACCCAACAAGCTCAACATTCATGTCTAACTCTTAGTAGTTTGCTAGAAATTTTCTAGTTTGGTAAAGCTGTACAAGCTGTGAAATTCCAAAGACATTTTCAGCTTTCATCCTTACACAAAATGCTTGGTTGCTAGCAAGAATTATATATGTAAAGGTTTCTGCAATTTTCAAAAATTAGCCAAGAAATATTTCTAGAAAATTCCAGATTTTAACCAAAACAAGAACAAGAAGAAAATGGAGTTCTTGGAAGAAATGCTATGGTGATTTAATTGAAAATCTCATTCCTATTTTCCTTCTCAAATTCGGTCATCCTCCTATCCCAAAGGCTGGAAATTTTGAAAATTCAAGCCAAGAATTATCCAAGACATTTTATAGAAATTGAAAAGAATTAAAGAAATAGGAGTAGTTTAAATTTAAATAGGTTAAGACAAGGTTTGCTAAAATAAGGGAGACCAAAACTCTTCTAGATTTCCTTTTAGGACAATATCACATGGCTAGGATATTACCATTGTGTCTTCCCTACAACAATATTCCTAGCTTTAGGGAATGTAAGAAAAGAAAAAATTCAAACATTAGTTAGGATAATTAAGAATAAAACTTAAGTGATGGGATTTGAACTCAAGACCTTAGAGATTAACCACTTAACCACATTAATTCTTGTTCTTATTTCCCTAACCAAATTCTCTTCCTATCTAAGCATCAAGCCTTCTTCCTATTTCATCCTCAAGCAAAATTCTCTTTTTGCCCTTACTACTCAACAAGCATAAATAAACCATATAACCCATATACTATAATTCTAAGGCACACGAAATCATTCAAAGAATATATTTTTTATGTAATATGATATGATATGCATGCCATCCCTCTAACTCTAGGGTCAGTTTAGATGGAGTTATACACTCACTATCTGTTACAAGGTCTATTATAGGTGTAGGTGGTGGCTCAATAATCTGAATTGGTGGGTGCCATGGTTGTCCTTTCCTTGTAGTTCTATACATCCTAACCATCCTACAACATGAAGAGCTTAGTCAAAAGATTATTAAACTTAATGAAATAAATCAAAAAACTATCAATAGTTGCCTAAACCTAGGCTCTGATACCACTTGTAACACCCCACTACCTACGTTCCTAAAAAATGGCAGGCATGTCACCCCATCCATAGTACCAAGAGTCTTTACGACTAGGTAAAAGAAAATTTAAAGGAAATAAACCTAGCCCAAAACATATTACACCTCAAATCAAACTCATACAAGTCTCAAAATCCCAAATAAAATTCTTCTAAGAAATTACAATCATAAATCATAAGTAAATCTTCAAATTTTAAAGCAAGCTCAACCTTCAAAATAGGATCTTCTTGAAAATGTGACACAAAAATGGTGAGAAATAATTCCTAGTAAGCCCTGTGTGTATTCATGTTAATTAAAGAAGCATTTCATGTATGCAATTTTGAACTTGTTCTCAATAAAAGTCTGCAAGTCATAACAATTCCTTTTTTAAACATTAAGTAGTGTTTTACAACAAAATTTTAAAAAAAAAAAGAGTATATTTCAAAAAGAAACAAACCACTCAAAACAAAGGTGACTATGAAACCCTGCATAATAGTCATAGCCATGAAACCCTGCATTATGATCGTGTATTGTGAAACCCTGCATCACAATACAAGTGGGAGATCAGCCCACTGGGTGAGATCTCTTCAATCTCTATACCCTAACTTACCAATTGTCCATTCCAAATAAAAATAGTCCACATGAACTGAGTTGCTGGCACAGACCAATGTAACTTGCTAGAACTAACACCTTGTCCAGAAAGAGTTTGTCCCTCGATGGTGGCCTCCACCGGGAGACTTACCCTATACTTCTAAGATTCATTCCATCTTGCTTACCTTTATTGAGTACTCAATGTTTCAGTTGTCCAACAAGGGAAAAATTCAACGAAGTGTGTCACCTTGAAATTGCAATTATGGTTCCAAAAGTTTCGGTGTAAAATTTGTTTTAAGAAAATTTAACATTTTCCTTGGTAAAATATTTGCTTGGCAAAACCTGTTTTACTTTGATAGAAGAAGATGTAAAATATCCAAAATTGCAACTCAAACAATAACTTTACAGCAAACAATATGTTTGACTTGCAGAAGCACATTTGTTCAACAAACAGTTCATGCAATGACTTACTTAATTCCTTTATCTCATAGATATAACTTCCTTGATGTCCTGATCAATAGAACCTAGTCCCATGTAGGGAAAACATAAATACATGTCACTAGCCACTAAACAATCTTAGTATCAACAGATCATAAGCATATATTTCTATTAACCCCGTAATACTTTTACAACACTATCATTGCCATAATACCATGACTTAACAAATACACACACTATTTGAACCAACACATAGATATGAATAAATAATAAGTAAAATAAATGAAAAATTAGTAAGTTTTAATAAATTTTAATAAGTAAATAATAATTAATAAACGATAAATAATATGTAAATATTAAGTGTTAGTGTTGTGCCCTAGAGGAAATCACGTGTACCATGTATATTGCATATTAAATTAATAAGAGGCATTCTTTATCTTTCAGTTTGATTGTTATATCTAAATATGTGTACAAACCGTTAGATAAAGTCCCTAGTACAACACAGTGTTAAGGAAATCATGATAAAGATCATGATGTGAGATTCCTACAACACTATGCAGTGTTTGTACTTAAATAATCCCCACTCATAGTATTAATAAGATGGGACATTATTAATACGCCAAGACTGCCACATGTTATATCTCTTGATTGGATCAAGCGGTGGTTCTCATTTCTGTGGGTATTGGGATGCTCAGGATTAACGTGTGGATGCTTGTTTTGAAACAAGTTCATTGGATGACCTAGCTACGAGATAATCACTTGGATAACTATTTAGTGCCAGTGATAGAATCTCATTATAGCAAGTGTGCAAGTATCCTTAGACTTGAGATCTCCAAGGTACTTTGTTTATCGAGCGTTGTACTTTGATTCTAATCTTTGGAGTCTTATCTAGGACTGCCTATGGGATGGATATTGGGTACAACGTAAAGTAAACGAAAGTAGTTGAGAGGGTCAATAAAGGATTCACCACTCCTAATAGTAGGAGAGTATATCTCAAGGCCACTTGTAGAAATCATTACTCATGAAGTCCTTGGCCAAGGTGACTATGTGATGGAAATGGTTACAATTGATACACATATCGAGTAATGGATTTCTTGAACAAGTACTAAAATATTCGGGCCAGAATTAATAATATTCTGGAGGGAGTTGGCACTAATTACATGCTCTAGACCGAATGAGATATTGTATGTTGAAAGGAGTTTATTGAACTGATAATTTGCTATTGAAAGGTTCATGTCAAGCCACTTGACTTTCTGGACTTTTGGGTGGTCAAGAGTCATTGCTAGATGCCGCTCTTGATATGCTAAATATGAATTTATTAATTAGAGAATTAATAAATTTAATCCTTTATTTTATTAAGCATTATTAATTCTAATATTGTTAGAATTAATTCATATTATGCTACCAATAAGACCAGGAAACCTAATGGGTCACACACAATAAAGGTTTGAATGCTCAAATATATTATTTGATAATATTGTGGGGTTAATTAAGAGAATGGAATATATTTATAGGTGAATTATAAGTTTGTTATAATTCATGGGACCTAATTGTAATTAAGTAAACTTCAAGGACCAATTTGTTAACAATTGGACGTTGAAGGACTAAGTTGCAAGTTATGGTAATTATAAATCTATAAATATAAGAAAACGGTTTCCTTAGGGTTTGAGACAGACTATTCAGGCAATAACAGAGAAACCGTTTCTCTGCCTCTCTCTTGATCAAACCCTAGCCGTCTCTCTTCTTGATCAAAACCCTAGACTCTTGAATTCTACTAGCATAGAATTGTGAGATTGTGAGCATTCAACCTTGTGTGGATTATTATTAGAGGGAGTTCTTTCTTGGACTTCAGTTGAGCTGCAGTAAACGGTTTTGGATAATCTGGATCGCGCCTGCGTTCTTGTTTCTGAAATTTTTGAATTCCGGCTTCACGAGGTAATAGACGCAATCTTCTCCTTTTTCCCGTTTCTATTGCAAACCCGTTATCTATGGCTTGGATTTCTTATTGTTTTCCGCTGCGCCTAATCTTATTATGCATGATAGAAATCCTACATTAAGTACCAATAAATACCAAATGATAAGTAAATATCAAGTTTTAATAAACAATAAATGTGTACTAATGAATGATAGAGTTACAGCAAATATTACTACGTATTAAATAAATATTAATTACTTATTTTTTATAAATAAGTGATATTAAATAGCATGCTATAATTTTAGATATTATAAAGTAATTGTCACCTTAACAAAAGTAGCATTAGTAGTTGTGACACTAGTAAGTAATAATACATAGTTAGTAAATATTTAATATGAATGAACAATACATATATATATATATATATAATATTTTAGTATTTGGTTAATAGTAAATAGATAACAACAATTATATAAATACATACATACATACATACATCCATATATATATATATATATATATATATATATACATATTATAATGTGAATTGATAGTTTGGGTACCCAAGTGTAATAAACAACATACCCCAATTAATAGACACTAGATACTAGACAATAAATTTTAGTGAATAGTAAATAACTTTAAAAAATGACATATATTAATAGATGGTAAATTATCAAACATTTAAATGCAAATATATATAATGATATCAAATAGAAATATTAAATAATAGATATGTTAATAACAAATAATTATAAAGGTAATAAATATTTGTACTAGCTATATCAATAGAAAATCAAATGATGACTTAATATCAGCATTAATAGATAATAAATGGTAACTCCAACCATAAGCATTAATTATTTAACAATAGCATGAGTATAATGCCAATAGCAACCACATATCTCATACCAAACCCAATATCATTGACATAATAATATGATTTACCATGCATCCTCCAAGTACAATATATACAACATATATAATTATATTTTTCCCTGACCATCAATATCATCACTATTCAATATCAAACATCCTTCTATACTCATTCTCATCTATCATAAATCCCATACAAAATCTGCAAGAAATGAAGGAAAGGTTTACTTGTTTTAGAAACTGTTGAAGAATGATAACCGAGGGATCTGAGATGCTTCTAGAATTCAACCTTAGTCTTCTCTGGTCATACTCTTTAATTCTCCGGAACTGTGAAGATAGCTCTATATTTGTTCTTTGAATAGAAGGCTTTGAATCACTTCTCAAATAATCTAAGAGAGTGCATGTAATCTGGAGGTTTTGAGTGTTCTGGGCAGAAAGAGAAGAATTGGTAGTCAAGAGGAAATAGTGTTTGGAGATTTTGGGATTTTAGAGAAGAATAATTGAGCGAAATGTGTCCCACCGGTTTAGTCTAACTATTCTGTTCAGAAGGCTAGTTGTGGAGGACTTCTAGGCTTACTAAGTGGGTTTTGAATTTTGGATTCTGAAAGTAATTTAACTAGCGAAAGGAAGGTTGCTATAGTAGTCTCTACAGATTCAGAAGGAAGAAATGGTGGCTAAAATGGAGATGGAAAGAGGAAAAGAAATAATGTTTCAGTTTAGTGAACTATCCAAAAGTTGGATGATACCATTCGATTGTTAGAGTATTTTCAAGAGCTAAAACTGTTAGGAGTTCTTAGAAAGTTCTTTGGGAATTTGATATGAAATTCAAACACCTGAGGTTGTGGAATGAAATTCAAGCATCAAGGAGAAAGTTGAGGTCCTTTCATGGAGTATCTCAATTGCCTTTGCAAAAGTAAGTAGAAGTAGAAGCAATGCCCAGGGGTTAGCCAGCCAAGGCCTTGCTCAAGATAGTCGAAGGCTATATGAAGGAAAAGAAAGAAAATGAAAGGCTTAGACGGTGCAAGGATGGCTAAGGTGGTCCAAGAATTGAAAGAGGAAGAAGAAGGAATTGTGAAGGTAAGGCAGTCCAAGGATTGCTTGGCGCAGTCCAAGACTTCAAGCGAAGAAGAAGGATGAATACAAGAAATAGGTGGTGCAAGGCTACTTCTAGGTGGTCCAAGGCTTCAAAATAAAAACCCAGAGTTTTTCTTTCTAAGGAAAACCTGAGAGAGCTAAATAGAAGAAAAGTTTTTAGCATTTATTTTTCCTTCCGATCTCAAGATTTTGCTAAACTAAAGTCAACCAAGCAAAGAATAAAACAAACAAATAACTTGGATTTTAGAATGGTTTAGCAAGATCATCCTAGAACTTATAGAGAACCTATAAGTAACTTGAAAGGTCTCATCCAACTACAATGAATAACACTTCAAAATTTTGCTAATGAACAGATTTGAACTTGTGATACGGTAAACGCGGAAGCCTCTTGAATTTTGAAAACAAGAACTCTAGAGTTGGTCACCCAACTCCCTACCATATTCCCACACACAAATGAACTAAATGCAAATGCAATTAACCCAATGAGATTTGGTGAATCTAGACTACTTCAAAACACCTAAATATCCTAATCTATCAAGAGATTAGAACAAAAAGATGGGATTTGGAGACACCCAAAAACTCAACCTATCAAAAACACTAGAGAAAATACTAGCACACAAGAATAGTGAAAGAGATTTAGATTATCCCTTTGAAGTTTAGAGGCATTGAATCAAAAGTGGAATTAAGCCCTTTAATTTGGTCTTGAAATGGGAATCTCCCCTTACACACTCTCCTCGGAAGAGAATTTGGTTTCTTTACCAAAAATATTCCATGTCTCTGAAAATCTAACTATTACAAGAGTAAAGAGTCATATATACAGATAACTAACTAAACCAAGCAAATGAGAGATGTAATCTTAGCAATTCATCTCCTAAGTAAGTCTAAAATACACCTATTACAAGTCAAAAGTCGTGAAAATTAAATTAGGAACAAAATATAACAAAACAAGAAAAATCAGTAAATTTTGGTCGTGCCTAAAGTGACTTGGTGCCAGGTAGGCTTGTTGGGCCTAGTGCCAAGTAAGAACTATCCTTCTCACAGCCTACTTTTCTCATCTTTTCAACCCCCTCTTGTGCTCCTTTGACCTTTTATACCAATTGTTGTCCAAGCTTTGATCTTCTTGGCCCTTCTTTAATCCTTCATTGCTTAACAATTGTTTGCCCTATGGGCATTCTCTTGTGTTTTGACTTATGACAAATATTGATGAGGACTAACTTGCGTGATCTATATGTGATAGGACATTTTTTACCTTAATTCTTCCAAGGCATGTAAATAAGATTGCTAAGCAACTGTTGAGCAATGGAATCCAAGAATAGGTGATCAAGAAGAAGATAAGCTAAAGAGATTGCATACCAAGAAGTCCTTAGGAAAGAACTTTAGACTAGGACACAAACAGAAAGATTTCAAAATCTTAAGTCTCTTTACCTTATGATTCAATCATTGTTAGGGTATTACTTGTAAAACTCCTTTGCCTCTTTACCTTATGATTCAATTTTTTTTCTACCTTTGAAGCACACAAACAAAAAGATTTCAAAATCTTAAGTCTTTATAATTTTGGATTTAATAGTTTGGATGGCTCTGCATCCAAAAGTTTCATCCAAAACTCTATGAAAAATGTCAAAATATTTTTACCTAGAAATGTGTCATTTTGGCCTCATGTTTTAGATGCATCCTCGTCTGATCCTTGAATCTAAAACTCTAAAAAATGTGTCATTTCTAGCCATTGGAGCTTTACTTTTTGCTTCTATAAAAGCTTTTAAAACTTGATTTTAAAGAAGATTTTTGTTCTATCTTTCTAAGAAACACTCTTATTCTCTAGAATACAAAAATCTCCCTTTTTAATTACTACTTCAAAGTGAAATCTAATTGTTTCAAAAATGTAAAGGTTATTGATGCTCTTTTGTTTGCACATTTTCTCAAAAGTGTGAGCTATCTCTGTTTCATTCATACATTCCTTTTTGCATATCAAGGTTGTGTTGTAAAACCTATTTTGGGTGAACCTTGATTTGTAGTTGATTGAGAGGTTTGGTTAAAACCAAATATGGTGATCCTCTCTTATAATTGGTGTAGGAAAATACCATTATGTTAGGTTGAGTTTCTAGTGATCTGGTTTAAAATCCTTAAGTGTGAGCTTAAGGTAGTGGATATAGATCCTGAAGGATCGAACTACTATAACTCTCTTGTTCATCCTTCTTACATTTAACTTCCGACTGCTTGTGAATTTCTTTGACCAATAGTTTTAATTATTCACAAGAAATATTTATGACCCTCACCAACCCATCCTAATTATTGTATTAATTGCACATCTCTTGTTTCATTTCATTAAGATCATAGTTGACTTCTTAAGGCTGTTCAAAAACTTTTCTTTGCATATCTGACAAACTTCTCAATCTGAAAAACAAAGGAGGACTTCAAAAATTGATCATTTTTTAAAAGTGTTTTAAATTTGCTAAAAACCTTATTTACTCCCAAGGTTTTTCATTTAGTATATTAGAGCATTGGTCTACTCTTCTTTGGTTAAATAGACTTGTAGAGAAGATCCTTATGGCAAATACCTCCTCTTTTCCCTATGTCGAGGGATCCTCAACAAATAGACCTCCTTTATTCACTAGGAGTAATTACATATTCTGAAAAAATCATATGAAGATCTATGTTTGCTCAATTAATTTTGAGCTATGGAATTTGATTGAAAGTGGACCATATGTTCCTTCTAGAAGTGTTGAAGGTCGAATAGTTCCAAAACAGAGCGATGAATATGATGATGAAGACAATGCCAAAATGACATTGAATTTTCAAGCAATGAATATTCTATGTTGTACCCTTGATGCGACTGAATATAATAGAGTAAGTGGTTGTGATTCAGTCTATGACAAGAGGAGATTGCTTGGAGTAACCCATGAGGGGACAAATCAAGTGAAGGAATCAAAGTTGTGGCTTTTGATTTATGATTATGAATTATTTATTATGAAACCAAGTGAGAGCATAACCGATATGTTTACTAGATTCACAAACATTGTAAATGGACTTTAAGGCTTGTAGGAAAAGTTATTCCCTTGATGAACAAAATAGAAAAATTCGAGATGCCTTGCCAAAGAGCTGGCAACCTAAAGCTCTAGTTGTGGAGGAATCAAAAGATTTGAAAAACTTACCCACTGAAGTGCTAATTAACTCTCTCTTGACTTATGAAATGAAGCTCAAAAAGTTTTAAGAAGTTGATGACAATGACAAAGGCAAAAGAGGAACATCACTGAAAGTAGTTGATGAGGACACTAATAGTAGTCAATTTGATAGTGACGATGGAACTAAAGTGGATACCGAAGAATTGGACATGATTGCAAAATAATTTAGAAAGATATTCAAAAAGAGGAACTTCAAAAGCGGAAAGAAGTTGATAAAAAGGAAAGGACAAACTTCATCTTTCAAGCCTCAATGCTATGAATGCAAGAGCACCAAACACTTCATTGTTAACTGCCCAATATCTAAAGAGAAATAAGCCAAGATGCTCAAAAAGAAAAATAAGGATCTTAAAACAAAGAAAGGAAAAGGACTGGTGGGAACTTGGGATCAAAATGAGTATGAGTCAGATGAAAATGGAGATTCCGAAAATAAAAAAACTAACATATACTTCATGGCAATGGAGGATAAGGTAAACTCCTCCCCATCTAACCTTGTAGCTGAATTACATGATTTTACTTGTGATAATATTGATGATCTAAATGAACTTCTTGTTGATATGTTCCGTGAACAAAAAAGGTTGTCAAGAAGGAACAAGGAAATGAAAGTGAAAATTGATTTGTTATCAAATGAGAATGACAATCTAGTAAGTGAAAACAAAATTTTACTTGACTCCATGTTCTATTTGAATGTTGAAAAAGAAATCACTTCTATCTTTTAGAACTGTTCAGCCCTTAAAAATAAATGTTTGTGTGATAAATTATCATCTCTTGAAGTTATGATCTGTGAGTTTGATAATATGAAAATGAAAGTTGATGATCTCACTACTTGTATTGAAAAGTTCACTAATAACCGAAGCAACCTGAATAAGCTTCTTGGAGTTCAACGGATGGCTAGAAATAGAAATGGCCTTAGCTATGGTAATATGCACAAAACAGGAAAACACAAGTCTTATTTTTGTGAAAGCAAGATCCTCAAACAAAAATTACGCATGTTACACTTATTGTGGTAAAAATGGACATAATGCATCTACGTGTCACATTAGGAAAAGCATTGGATTAGGAATGAAAACTGATTGGAGAATTAAAAGAATCACTACTAACCCCTATGGACCCAAGAAGATATGGATACCAAATATCACTCTCCCATCTTATGTATAGGTACATTCACTGGAGAAAATGAGCTTTACAAAGTAGTTCTTGGATAGTGGATGCTCGAGACACATGAACAGAAATGCAACCCCATTAGAAGATGTTCAGGCTACAAATGATGGGTTCGTTACCTTTGGAGACAAAAAGAAAGGAAATATACTTGGCATAGGTAATATTGATAAAGAATCTTCAACCATTATCAAACAATTATTATTTATTGATAAGTTGATATAAAACTTGCTTAGCATTAGTGAATTATGTGACAATGGTTCCAAAGTAATTTTTGAGAAAGATTCTTACTCTATTATGGATAGCTCAAGTAATGAAATAATTTTTGTAGCTAACCATGTTGGAAATGTACAAGTATTCAAACTTAATGATCTTATGGCTCGTCATATTGATGTCATTCCGTGCAGGATAATGATGGCTATCTTTGGTATAGAAGGCTAGGCCATGTATCATTTGATTTGCTAAACAAATTGTCTTCAAAAGAGCTTGTTAGGGGATTACCCAAAATGAGGCTTGATAAAAGTAGAATATGTGGTACATGCCAATTTAGAAAATAGATCAAAATTTCTTTTAAGCCCATGAAAATGATTTCCCCATCAAAACCTCTTGAATTAATACATATGGATTTGTTTGGACTGATGAGCACCATTAGCCTTGGTGGAAAGAGGTATGCTTATGTTCTAGTAGATGATTTCTCAAGATTTATTTAGACTTTATTTCTTAGACAAAAAGATGAGGCATTCTCTAAATTTTCCAAATTATTCAAGTGTGTCCAAAACTCTCTCAGATGCAAATTAATTTCTATTAGAAGTGACAATGGTAAATAATTTTGCAATAATGAGTTTACCCATTTTTTGTGATAAGAATGGAGTCTTTCACAACTTTTTAGCTGCTAAAACCCCTCAATGAAATGGTGTTTTTGAAAGGAAAAATAGAACCTTGCAAGAAATGGCTAGATCTATTATTTGTGAAAACTCACTTCCAAAATACTTTTGGGCAAAAGCTATCAATACAGCATGTTATATTGTTAATTGAGTTATGCTGAGACATTTTCTTAGAAAAACACCATTTGAGCTTATCTTTGACAAAACTTCATCAATTTTCTATTTTAAAGTATTTGGTTGCAAATGTTTTGTTCTTAATACCCAAGATAATCTTGAAATTTTTGATAGCAAATCCGATGAAGCTATATTCCTTGAAAACTCTTCCAATAAAAAGGCATATAGAGTGTACAATAAGAGAAATCTATGTGCGAAAGAATGCGTACATATTGTCTTTGATGAATCTAACATTTATACATCAAGAAAATATAATGATGGTGTAGGGATTTCAAAAGAAAAAAAAGTAAAGAACAGCACAAAGCTCCATCACTGGACATTCATACTAAAAGATTGGAAGTACAAAATTGGTCATCCAAAAGAGAAAATTATTGTTGATCCTAGCTGTGGGGTTAAAACTAGACTATGTTTTGTAGATAATTTTACTTTACTTTATAGTATTGCACCTATCTGTATTGATATGGCCTTGCATGATGATTTCTGGATACTAGCTATGCAAGAAGAGCTGAACTAATTTAAGAGAAATAAAGTTTGGAAATTTATCCCTAGACCACTTGATCATCAGGTTATTAGTACCACGTGTGTTTTCAGAAACATGGAGTGGTAATTAGAAATAAAGCTAGAGTTGTTACCCAATGATTCAATCAAGAAGAGGGCATTGACTATGATGAGACATTTGCTCCCGTTGCTAGATGAGAATACATAAGAATGCTACTTGCCTTTGCATCTTTCAAAAATTTCATGCTTTATCAAATAAATGTTAAAAGTAAATTTTTGAATGGTTTTATTGAAGATGAGATATATGTAGAACACCTCCAGGTTTTATTCATGAGCACTTTCCAAATCACGTTTTCAAACTCTCAAAAGCTCTTTTGTTATTGTTGTGCCCTATAGGCAATCACTTGTACATTGTATATAACACAATTTATTTTAAAAAAAGGAATTATTTATCATACAGTTTCTTTTGTTTACTTTAAGTAATATAACTGTTCGATAAAGTCCCTAGTACAACACTGTGTTAAGAAAATCATGATAGAGATCATGATATGAAATTCCTACTACACTGTATGGTGTTAGTACTTAAATAGTCTCTAGTCATAGTACTAATGAGACAGGACATCATTAATGCGTTAAGACTAGCATGTGTTAGACTTCCTGATTCGATCAGGCGGTGGTTCTCATATCCGTGAGTTTTGAGATACTCAAAGTTAACACATAGATGCTTGTTAATGGAACAAGTTCATTGGATGACCTGGTTTTCAGATAATCACATGGATAACTATTTAGTACCAGTGATATAATCTCAATATAGCAAACGTGTAAGTATCCTTAGACTTGAGATCTCCAAGGTACTTTGTTTGCTGAGCATTGTACTTTGATTCCAATCTCCGGAGCTCGATCGAGAGCCGTCTATGGGATGGATATTGGGTATATTATGAGGTAAACGAAAGTAGTTGAGAGGGTCAATAAAGGATTCACCACTCCTAATAGTAGGGGTGAATATCTCATGGCCACTTATAGGAATTACTACTCAAGAAGTCCTTGGCCAAGGCAATTGTGTATTGGAAATAGTTCCAATTGATACACATCTAGAGTAGTGGGTTCCTGGTACAAGTACTATTGTATTTGAGCCAAAATTATTTTTGGAGGGAGTTGGCACTAATTCTGTACTCCAAACTGAATGAGATATTGTTTGGTGAAAGGAGTTAATTGCACTGAAGTTTGTTATTGAAGGGTTCATGTCAAGCCACTTGACTTCCTGGACTCTTGGGTGGTCATGATGTGTTGCTAGATACTGCTCATGATCTAGGAATATGGTTTTATTGATTAATGAATTAATAAACCAATCCTGATTAGAATTAATAGGGTTAATTCTAATTATTTATGGATTATTAATCTAAAAAACGTTTGTATTAATTCATGCTCTCTACTAATTGACTGGGAAACCTAATAGGTTATACATAATAGAGGATTATATACTTAAGATGTTATTTGATAACATAGTGGGGTTGATTGAGAGAAAGAGAAGTTGTTGTAGATAAATTATAATTAGTTATAATTTGTGGTCTAAGTTATAATTGTAAGAACTTCATGTTTCCAATTACAATTAGGGATTTCTAATAGGATTAGAACTCTCAGTTTTAGGAGGGAATTTCATGTAATATATAATAGATATAAAACACAAAAACCCTAGCTGAAACACACACGAAGAACCAAGAGCCATGAACCAACAGCTTCCTCTCTTCTCTCTCTCAATTTGATCTTGATCAAAGATCCTTAGCCGCCATCTTTTTCTGCTAGCACAGGAAATTTTGGTGCTTAAGTGTATCCTCTATGTGGATCACTGTTAGAGATAATCACATACTGTGATTATAGTAGTTAGACGTTCAAGTCATGTGAAGGTTGATCACGAGGATTGCTGGATCGCACCTTGACTTGAAGAAGAAATTTTGTTCTTTAGACGATTACCCAAAGGTAAAAAGCTGCTACCCTTATTATCTTTATGTCTTGTTTTCCATACATAGACGGGTCCTGGGATGGTATCTCGTTTTATTTTCTGCTGCGCCGTATATGATACGAGCCTAAGATACCCAACATTATGGTATAAAATAAGCCCTATAAATTTGGCATGAAAGGCTTAGTGGATTCTTCCTCTCAAAAGATTTTTCAAGAGGCTTGATTATTACTATACTATTTTTTAAATCAAAAATTACTGATGATCTTCTCATAGTCCAAATCTACGTTGATGATTTCATTTTTAGTGGTACTAATGAATCCTTGTGTAATATGTTTGCCAAGACTATACAGTAAGAATTTGAGATGAGCATGATGGGAGAATGCAACTTCATAGGGACTAAATTAGTCATATTTTTCATAGTTATTTGAGGTTTTTTGTGATACATTTTATTCAATAACTAGTCATATTCCTTCATATTTGAGAGTTTACACTTGGAAAGGTATTTTATTTATTATTTCATATTTTTGGGGTAAAACGAAGTAAAAACATCGTAAAACAGAATAAAGGTGGCGCCGGCCAGGACAGAGGAACCGGTGCCGGCCATGCACTGTTTGCATGAACTTCGAAGCGATGAAAAATTATCAGAACAGAGTGGAACAGAGTGGAACTGGCATCGGCTGCATGTTGGATTACATTGTGCGAAAATCAAGAAAAAATTGGTGAACAATTGGAGAAACAGAACACAACTGGCGCCGATTCCGAGAGCCAAGGCGACGCAGACTGTGCCTTGAAGTTAAGGCGGTGCTTTGATTTTTCTACGCGGTTTTTGGTAATCTGTGGAGTTTTAGTATCTTCCAACTTCTACTCGGCCAAGAACATTGCACCAACGAGTTTAGGCACTTCCCAAGCCTATAAATAGATGGAAAACACAAGGGGAAAATGAGAAAATTCATTGATCATCACAGAAAATCACTTAAATCAAAGGAGGAATTCTTCAATTCAAGGAGGGTTGTGAAAGAAGGTCTTCAACGGAAAAAGAAGGAGGCTTGTCTATGAGTGCTTTCTTTTACTTTGTTTTCTTTTTCTTGAACAATGATATGTTAATCATTTTATTGTAATTTGACGTTATTTTAGATATTCATGATATTTAGAGTACTTGATCTTTTGATTAATTGATTATTTTTCTTGGTATTTAATTACTTGAGCTTATTACGAAATTAATTGGTTGGTTCTTCCCATTAATTCGCTGAGACCAATGGGATTGATGGTAGTTTCACTTGATTAACTTCATATTTGTTGTCTATTAACTTGCCAAGACCAAGGGCGTTAATTGATGAGGACTAGGTAATTAAAGGTTAATTGATGTTTGCCGAGACCAAGGATTCATTGGTTAATTTCATGTTTGTAATTCGCCGAGACCAAGGGAATTTAATTAAAGATTGTGTTTAATGCATCTTTTTGGTGAATTAGTTAAGACGAGACCAAGTGATTCTAATTTATCTTGAAGGTAGTGATTTCAAGGATTGAAAAAGAGGTGAATCTATCTTAATCCTTCATGATGCTAAGAGAATAATTAGTTATGATAACGATTAAGTTCTTTAAGATCATTTTTGTCTAAACAATGGGTTGAGTTACATACTTCTCCTTCCTTCACATGTATATATTTCATTTCATTTCATTTTATTTTCCTTTTTATTTGTTTTTCACTTTATTGAGTCGGTTAAACAATGAAAGAAAAGTGATTAATGCATACTTGTTCCTTGAGGATCAACACTCGTTTGAACCCTATGCTATGTTAATGATGAGTACACTTGCTCATATGTGTAATTTAGGGTTAACGTTTTAATATAAACTTAATTGGGAATGTGCTTATTTTTATTTGATTTTTATACCTAAATCTATACGCATCAAGTTTTTGGCGCCGTTGCTGGGGAATAATATCATGAAAGCTTGAATTTTGTTGATTTAACCATGTAAATATGTAAATAGGTAAATATGTATACTTGTTCCTTTTGCAAAAAGGTGCTATCTTTTGTATCTTATGTAATATGTGTATACCCTTGTAACCTAACCTACTAACTTTGACTATGTTCTATTAACTAACTTTGTAATCTTGTAATTTTGTTTTCATCATTAATTCTGTTATGTAACTTACTTATTGCTTTCTTAGGTGTTATCCTTGGCACATAACCCAAAAATTCAAAGGCGAGATAGTCAATTTTGACCCTGAAATCGAAAGGACACTGTCAAAGATTCGCCGAACAATCCAAAGAAATTTGATCGTCGACATGGATGGTGCTCAAAATAACAATGCTAGGAATGATAGGAGGGTTATGGATGACTTTGTGAAACCACAATCTCAGATACTGGCTCGAGTATCACTAAGCCTAGGGTAGATGCAAATAATTTCGAAATAAAGTCCAACATTATCCAAATGGTTCAAAATATGGTGCAATTTGATAGGTTACCTGAAGAAGATCCCAATGCTCATTCAGCTAGTTTCCTTGAGATTTGTGATACTTTCAAGATGAATAGTATTTTTGAGGATGCTATAAAGTTAAGACTTTTTCCTTTTTCTTTGAGGGATAGAGCCAAATCTTAGTTAAAGTATTTACCTACAGGTTCCATCACTACTTAGAATGCCCTAGCTGAAAAATTTTTGGCCAAATATTTTCCTCCAGCTAGGACAGCCAAACTTAGGAATGAGATATTTACCTTCCAACAAGTAGATTTTGAGCCTTTGTATGAAAGTTGAGAGAGATTCAAAGAGATGTTGAGAAAATTCCCACACCACGGATTTGAGCTAGGAATGCAAATGCTTATCTTTTTGAATGGCCTCACATTCGCAACACGACAAGTGGTGGACTCTTCTGCAGGGGTTCCATCAATCATAAGAGCCTGGAATAGGTATTCGATCTTATTGAAAATTTGGCTTCTAATAGCTATTCTTGGGGAAGTGCAAGGTCTAGAGCTCATGTACAAGGAGTATACAAAGTGGATGTTGTGGCAGCATTAGAGGCTAAGGTGGACGCCTTAACCCAAAAGATGGAACAAGTGGTGATGCCTCAAGGCCAGGTGTTAAACGTAAGTTGTGATTTCTGTGGAGAGGGGCACCCCAATCATGAATGCCAAAATATATGGTCACTCCAAGAAACTTCAGAACAAACGGCTTTTGCAGGTAATGTCCGGCCAGGTAACAGCCCTTATAGCTCTACCTATAATCCTGGTTGGAGAAATCACCCAAATTTCTCTTGGAGCAATGGGAATCAACCTAGGCAGGGTTCTTTCAATTTTGGAGGCAATAAAAGGAATCAAAACCCCATGACCAATACTACAGCACCTTTAAAGTCACCATTGGAAGAGTTGATTGGCCAATTGGTAAGAACAACGGAGGATAAGTTCCAAGGGGTCGATGTTACAACACGAAACCTAGAGGCCTCCATGCACAACTTGGAAAACCAAATTGGTCAATTAGCTAAACTACTAAGAGATCATCCAGTTGGGACATTGCCAAGAAATACTAAGGAAAATCCACAGGATCAAAGCCGTGGAAAGCATTGAAGCTACATTTTTTGTTACTTTACTTTCCATTTTGTGATTGAAACAATTTTTACTTCTGTCGTTTTGATTGATTATTTTTCATGAATTACAGTGCATTGTTCAGCATTACTGTGTGTTCAGCATTTTTCATTGATTAAAAAAAATATTTGGAGAACCGAATAGAACCAAGCCGGCACCGACTCCGGCTCGAAGAACCAGGACCGGTGTCGGTTCTTGTCAGGTAGGCACAACTTATAGGCCATTTTCGCCACTTTTTCTTCAAAATCTCCAAACTCCCTCTCAAATTCTATTTAACTCATGCCGGCTTCACATCCTCCACTTCCCAAAATTTGATTTTTCACCTCTTCAATACTTCTATAACATCTATCTACCTCTCTTTTGTTGATCCTATGAATCAAAATCCTCAGATTCTTCCATTTTTCACAACAACATCACCTTCAATCCACAAGCAAGGAGCTTAGATTTGTGCTTAAAGCTTACATCTTTTGCTTGCCCATGCATACAAGAGTACAAAGGTATGACTTTTATTCAATTCCTATGATTAAAATGGTGTAGATGACTTTTTCTAATTTTAGGACCAATTTTTTGCCAAAAAATGGGATTGTGTATGCTAGCTTGAATTGTGCATTACTCCTTGAAGCTTCATGAGTTGAATTAGATTAGGAGTTAATGATTCTTTGATACTTGATTCATGTATATGATCATTAAGGGCTTCATGCATATAGCTAAGGGTGGAATTATGGCTATTTGTGATGATTGACTATAGGCTATATATGGAACTTGCATTATTTTTCACATAATGCCATGATGATACCTCTATTAACATGATCATGTCTACTTACCTGCATTGAGGATATTCAACACGTTTATGCTTTACAGTGAACTCTATAAATATTGTTGTAAGTTGTGTTGAATTGATTGGAGGGGATTGAAGTGATTGTTGGTTAGAGTGCGATATGTAGTGAAGAAGTGTGGGTTTTGTGGATTGTGAGATTGGTTGAGGGTTGAGTAAGATTTGAAGAGTGTATTTGTAAAGGGTAGTTACATCCTGTTTGACATTGTTGAGCTCAATTGTTCTCTCTTCCTATTTTCCCCACTCCTTACTTAACCATGTCTAGAGCAAGGAGTCATTCTTCTAAAAGGGATAGAGCTTCCACTTTCTCAGCCCTTTTATCTATCGATCCTTTGTTCCTTAGATCAACTGAGTTTATTGATGCATCTTGTGAGGAATGGTACAATAGGAGAGCATCCAATAAAATCATTGTCGAGCATACTTTCTCACCTACCCTAGACCGTGCACCCAAATTGGGAATGATGTTTAGAAGGCTAGGATAGGGTTCGATAGTACAACTAAAAGGGAAGTATTGTCCAGTGCTCATCAATGAATTTTATGCTAATATGGTTGATAAGGGCAATAAACATTTTCCCCATATTGAAACGAGAGTGAAAGGAATCCCCATTGTTATCACCCAAAATCAATTAGCTAATCTCCTCTAGATATTTGACAATGATTCTTGGCAAGGGATAGATATGAATAATTAAAAAATTCTTTCTGACCCAAATTAGGATGCTAGCAGGACTAGAACCACACTAGGGTTGTATAAGCGTAATGCCTTTCAAGCCAATAGTTTCAATTCAAACAACGATCTTGCTGCCAACTTTAGAGCACTAGTCTATATGTTTGAGTTCAATGTTATACCCCGTGCTAGTGGTTTTAATAAGACTTAACTTATTGACACTTATATTTTGCATCGAATTATGAACACACTACCTATCCCTCTTGCACCTTTGATCATCCAATCCATTAGGGATGTTGTTCATCACCGTCTCTCAACAAAGGCCTTCGTTTTTCCCTTGGCTATATGAAAATTCTGAAAGACTTCGGTGTTAGTCTTGAGGGAGAACGGATGGAGGCTACTACTGAGCACGATATGGTGACTAAGTAAACTCTGATAAGTTGCGGGTACAAGTACAACTCGAAATTGAAAAAATGGCTAACTCCCTTCGAGGTTAGACATCCCGGATAGGTAAGGCCACCCACAGTGGAGGAGGAGCATCCACCACCACTGGCACGTGCACGAGCTAGCAGTTCTCAGTCCCAACACCAGACTGACTTTGAGACTACCGTGCTGGGACGACTAGACCAGCAAATGGAGGTGCTCCTACGCTTGCAAGGTACTATGGATGACATGGCAAGGCAGCAAGCTACTATGGAGCAACATTTGGCCGAATTGAGACAGCATTCTTCTAGGCCACATGGTGGTGAGGGAACTTCTACACTAGCTGATGATGATAAGGAACAGGACTAATGATGATTGTCTACATTTTCTCTATCACTCTTGTTTTTCTTTTCTCTTTTAATGTTTTTTCTTTTTCGTAGATTTTGCTTTCTTCCTTTGTTGTGCTATTTTCTTTCTTTTGTTTTTTACTTTATTTTCTTTTCTGGTTTTTATGATTTGGTGTGCTCTTTTATATTTTTCTTTTTAGGTACTTTGCCAATGCCTTGTTCTTCAAGCATTCAACTCTTGTATAGCACAATGCCCAATGAATGGAAGTTTTTTTTTTCTTATCTCTTTCTCTTTATATTTTTGGTCCCATGGTATGGTTTATTCTTTTTTATATTTATTTGGACATTAAGGACAATGTCCAGTTTAAGTGTGGGGGAGTGATTTGATTGACAAGTCTTCTATACATATACTTTCGCCTTCTTCGGAGTAAACATTTTGAGCAAAATTTCAAAAAAATTTCTATATTTTTAATGCATGTCTTTATTATGGATTTTAGAGCATATGTTCTAGATCATTTATGACTTATACATGACTTTTTGCACTCACTTAGACAAAGTAGTTCTTGATCAAATGCTTTGCATTGTTCTTAAACCTCTTTTTCTACTAAAATTCATGGAGCATTCTAGAACTTATTTGAATACCTCTAGAGGCAAAATAAGAAAGACAATCATGATTTAACTTAGGGATGACAGTAATAGGCCTTCTTTGGATAGTTTGAGCTTTTCAAGAGTACCTATTGTTATATTATTCCTAATGAATATTTTGAGCCTAAATTGTTGGTTTTTTTCATTAAAACCCGTTATCATATTTTGTCCATTGCTTGGTTCTGAGAGTTTGAATATTTTTCCAAATCTTTATGCTCTTGATGGATAAAAGTATATGTAAGAGAATATTGAAGAAGAATACTTGAAAAAGATCATGACTTGTTACTTTCAGCTATGTATCAATAGTGAATTGAGCTGGAAAGAGAAAAAAAAAAGAAAGAAAAGAAAGAGAAGAAAAAGAGAAGAGAGATTGAAAACAAAAGGAAAAAAGAGATGAAAGATCACAAAAGGGATGGTGATTGAACTGTAAAAGTTAAGTTCATATAAAGTACTTGACACCATTGCCGGAAATTTGAGTGATCTTATGAAAGAAATAGAGAAGAGTTGATGAAAAAAAGAAAAAAAAGAGAGAAAAAAAAGGCAAGATTTGCTTGAGTTGAGTTGTAATTGCTGAATAAGGTTATGGTTTGATTGATTTCTAGAATAGGAGAGCAAGAAGAGTTTGGAAATTATTGATTCATTTTGTTTATCCTTTTCTTGCGAACTCTTAGTTTCTTTGATTTTTTTATTCTCCTATATCATTCGTTTGATAAGCTACATTACAAGTCTTTAGCCTTACATTACAAGCTTGAAAATCCTACTTGACCTAATTAGAATTATGATATGTCTCAGATTAGTGGAGAGAGTGTATGAAAAGTAAGCCTATGGAATGCATATTCTTTTTTAACTAACTTCTTTCCAATAGTTTGAGAATATTGTGAACTCTTGAGATGGTTCTACTAAGTCATTTATCACTTACACAAGTCTTGCATTTGTTGTGAAAGATGTAGTAGCATGTGTTTTATGCTCTTGAATGAAGAAAGCGTTCAGGATATTGTTTTGAAATTGATTGAGTGAATTGATTAAACCTTGTGTTTTCCTACTTGTCTGTGATACTTTGCTTGAGGACAAGCAAAGAACCAAATGTGAGGGAAATATGATAGGGGCTAAATTAGTCATATTTTTTCTAGTTATTTGAGATTCTTTTGTGATATATTTTATTCAATAACTAGCCATATTCCTTCATATTTGAGATTTTACCCTTGAAAAGGTATTTTGTCAATTATTTCAGATTTTTGGGGTAAAACAAAGTAAAAACATCGCAAAACAAAATAGAGGCGGTGCCGGCCATGCACTATTTACATGAACTTTGAAGCGATGAAAAATTATCAGAACAGAGTGAAACTAGTGCCGGCTCCAAGAGCCAAGGCGGCGCCAACTGCATGCTGGATTACATTATGCAGAAATCAAGAAAAAATCGACGAACAATTGGAGAAACGAAACATAACCGGCACCAGCTCCAAGTGCCAAGGTGGTGCCGGCTGTGCCTTGAAGTTAAGGTGGTGCTTTGATTTTTCTATGCGGTTTTTGGTAATCTGTGGAGTTTTATTATCTTCCAACTTCTACTCGGCCAAGAACATTGCACCAACGAGTTTAGACACTTCCCAAGCCTATAAATAGATGGAAAACACAAGGGGAAAATGAGAGAATTCATTAATCATCACAGAAAATCACTTAAATCAAAGGAAGAATTCTTCAATTCAATAAGAGTTGTGAAAAAATGTCTTCAAAGGAAGAAGAATGAGGTTTATCTATGAGTGCTTTCTTTTACTTTGTTTTTTTTTTCTTGAACAACGATATGTTAATCATTTTATTGTAATTTGACGTTATTTTAGATATTCATGATATTTAGAGTACTTGATATTTTGATTAATTGATTGTTTTTCTTGGTATTTAATTACTTAAGCTTATTACGAAATTAATTGGTTGGTTCTTCCCATTAATTCGCTGAGACCAATGGGGTTGATGGTAGTTTCACTTGATTAACTTCATATTTGTTATCTATTAACTCGCCAAGACCAAGGGCATTAATTGATGAGGACTAGGTAATTAAAGGTTAATTAATGTTTGCCGAGACCAAGGATTCATTGGTTAATTTCACGTTTTCAATTCGCCGAGACCAAGGAAATTTAATTAAGGATTGTGTTTAATGCTTCTTTTAGGTAAATTAGTTGAGACGAGACCAAGTGATTCTAATTTATCTAAAAGGTAATGATTTCATAGATTGAAAAAGAAGTGAATCTATCTTAATCCTTTATGATGCCAAGAGAATAATTAGTTATGATAACGATTAAGTTCTTTAAGATCCTGTTTGTCTAAACAATGGGTTGAATTACATACTTCTCCATCCTTGATATGTATATATTTTATTTTATTTTATTTTATTTTATTTTATTTTATTTTATTTTATTTTTATTTATTTTTCACTTTATTGAGTCGGTTAAACAATGAAAGAAAAGTGATTAATGCATACTTGTTCCTTGAGGATCGACACTCGTTTGAACCCTATGCTATGTTAATAATGAGTACACTTGCTCATATATGTAATTTGGGATTAACGTTTTAATATAAACTTGATTGGGAATATGCTTATTTTTATATGATTTTTATACCCACATCTATACGCATCACAACTTCTTCCTCGGATTGCAAATTAAACAAATCAAGGATGGAATTTTTCTAAATCAAGCTAAGTAATCTAAGGAACTGCTCAAAAGGTTTGATATGAATGAAACTAAAGAAATCAGTACACCTATAAGCACTTTCATAATGCTTGACAAGGATAAAAAGGGTAAGAAAGTAGACGAATCAAAATACAAGAGTATGATTGGGAGTTTGCTATATCTTACTACTAGTTAACTAGACATTATGTTTTCAATTTGTCTTTGTGCCAGATTTCAATCGTGTCCAAAGAAATCTCACTTGTGTGTCGTGAAATGCATCCATAGATATTTGGTTGGAACAAATAATTATGGTTTATGCTATCCACGTACTAACACCTTTGATCTTATAGGCTACACTGATGCAAACTATGTAGGCTGTAAAGTTGAACAAAAAAGCACGGGCATTGTCAATTTCTCGGACATTCTCTAGTGTCATGGCATAGCAAGAAACAAGCTTGTGTATCCTTATCAACAACCAAGGCTAAATATATTGCAGCAGGGAACTGTTGTGCACAAATCTTGTGGATGAAAAACACATTACTTGATTTAGTCTTAATTTTGATTTCATACCTATACTATATAACAATACAAGTGCAATTAATTTAACAAAAAATCTTGTTCAATATTCTAGAACTAAGCATATTGAGGTTAAGCATCATTTTATTAGAGATCATGTACTTAAAGGTGATGTTTGTGTAAAATATATCCCCACAAATGATCAACAAGCAGATATATTCACAAAACCCCCCTAACTGAAGATAGATTCTTCTTTTTGAGAAGGGGATTGGGCATCATAAAAATTGTATGAATAAAGTTTGGTTTAAAAAAGAAAATTTTGACTGTCTATTTGTGCATGTTTCTAAAGAAATACAATTTTGAAGGGAGATTTTGGATGCAGCACTTTGAAGAGTAAATCTAAAACGCATCTTCCAAATCTCTCATTTTGAGGAATTTCTTTTAGATGAACCTCAATCCAAAATGAAAACAACCTGATACTTCGTATGTCCTTTGAAAATAACTTCTTCCAGATTATTATTTTTGAAATTTCAAAATAATAGTGCTTTTTTCAAGATATCTTTTAAAATATCTAATGAAAAGCCTCTTTCTAATGTACTTGATTGTACTTATCTTCACAACCTCCTAGGAAATCGCAACGATCTTTTCTCTTTCTTCTCTCTCGGATTCTAAAATCAACCGAGAACTCTATCTTTCTCCTTTCAAAATTTCTCCTGTTTCTCTCTGAAAAACTGAAAGTCAAAGCCTTTGCCCTCCAATCATAATGGTAAAAACCCCAAAATTGACCAAACCCAAGTTAAAGAAAGCTAAAAAAAATCACTACAATAATGAAGAAGAAATTGGCTGCTGAGACTAAATTTACTGCAAAGAAAAAAAGAAAGGAAATCGTTCCCAAACTCCCAGCTTCTCAAACCAATTCTTCATAACCAATTTCAGAACAGGACAGTTTCGAGACCTAGGTACTCTATTTTCTTGACTCTAAAAGTGAATCCGACTTTAATGAGTGGGTTTCAAGAAATCGAACTAATTTTTTATTACCGTACAAATCCAAAGTCTTTTCTAAATTTTAAAAATGTTTTGAATATGTTTGAGTCTTTCAGGTGGGGAGCCCTGTCATTTGTTGATGAAAAATTGTTCACTACTCTCGTATGGGAATTTTATTCTAATCTGAGAAAAGACCGATTAGAGGAGACTAGAGAGGGTTTTATGGTCTAGAGGTACACTTCAACAGTTGGAGGTAAGAACTTGGAGTTTGATCATCGCCTATTGAACAGAATATGTGGTGTTAGAGATGGTGGGATTTAATTTTTTGAACTGAACAAGTTCCCTAAAAGAACTGATCCGTTTGATTTGGGGAAATTTGAAAGAACCTTTACTGGCAAGAGGAGTTTAAGAATTTAAGTGAAAGGAACACTAAGTGGTTAAATGGATATGGTAGGATTCTACACCACATGGTGTCAACCATGGTGGTTCAAAGCCTTGGTCACAAAAGCTATATAAACATTATTCAAATGGTGATAATGTTGGTGCTATTCTAGAATAGGCTAATAAGCTTTGAATATCTTGCTACAAAATTGATGATGCAAGCAAGGAACACCTCAAGCAAAGCCCTGCCTTACGAGAATTTGTTAACCAAGGTGTTCAGATATTTCAGTGTTGATTTGAGCTCGATCTCCCCTACACATTCAAAGATGAATATTTACAGTTTTTGAGTCTATTGAGAAAATAGGTTTTGTGAGAACGGATAATGAGTAGAAGCTGCACAGACATACTTCCGACAATGAAAAGGAAAAACTGTTAAACTGAAGGCAAGACTGCTCAACCTGCAGGAATAAAAAAAAGGCTGAAATAGAAACTCAAAAAAAGTCATCTAGCAAGGGAAAATAGGGAATTCATTACACTAGTATCAGTCAAAGCATTCTAAACAAAATAAATCTGTTAGTTGTTAAAGTAGACAACCTCAGCTCAGAAATTCAGAATTTTGGGTACTGGCTAACTACTATGAAAGAGAAGGATAAAAAGGATGGAACCATGCCTGATAAATCAGTACCATCTCGAGAGCAAGTGACTGAAGAACAAACTACCCAAGAGGAAGAAAATGACAATAAACAAGACGTTGTGAAGGAGAAGAATGATGAGGAAATGATAGCCACTCAGATTAAAGAACAATTGAAAGATAAAGACCTTAGTCAACAACAGACATCTGAGGAACCTGAACAAGGAAGGTAGACTCCCATGCGTTAGGAAGAGTCAGCACCACCAGGCCTACTACAGTACCTCCTCCCAAACCAACCATAGCTGGCAGCTTATCTGGTAAAATGTAGAAACGTGTAGTGGTCAAAAGAAAGTCCAGTCGCATTGCTGGGCAACACTCTAAAAAGGGTACCGGGACAAAGTCAGCAACCATCCACATTTCCTAAGTGACCATTTATGTGGATTGCTTACAAGACTTCTTCTGCCTGAACACTTTTTACGGCTTTTCCGTTGACAATTACTTTTATAAATTCTACACTAGTATTTGAGAAATTTATATTCTGCATTTTAGTTTCACTATATGCTAAATATATATCTCTTCTTATCCCTACATTCTCTATTTGATAGGTTTGTTCTCTTTATTCTATAATTCTGCATTTTGATTGATGACAAAGGGGGAGAAAAATATAAGACTTGTTGGGTGATTGTGTGTATAGACTGCGGATATATAGTAAATATTGTAACACCCCACCTTTTACTTTCAAATGGCTACTATTTATAATAGGGTGAGTATTTGCGTCAATGACCGGAACAAAAGTTGATCGGTGTAATGAGACGAATATTTTAGTATGATAATATTTGGGCAGGACATAAATGTAATTATTAGATTTGTTCTACCCATACCCTAAATCTTCAAAAGGCTATTATTATTAATAAAATAAGAATTTGAGGGTACGTTGAGAAGAGAAATTGATCAGTGTGACGAAACACGTTTTGGTGTGAATTATGCTACCTCGGGTATCGGGGGCATTTTCGTCATTTTGACCGCACTCGCGACTTTGACTGCAAATTTGATCAAGAAGAGAAGAAATTGAAGAATTTAATTATTCCCGATGGATTCAATGGAATTTTTGGAGTTGAATGGTGAAGTAAAATATTTTTCCGTTCCGGATCCGATTTTGGTCACTTTTGAAGAAAATTGTAAAGTGCGGTCGAATTAAGACAAGCGGCGTAATATGATTGGAGGATAAAAACAAGTGTCAAAAAACCATTAGGGAAGTAAGATATTTGTGAGATTATTTTATTTCAAAAGCTTATTGAATAAGATTATTAATTAAATCAACCAATAGGAAAATTGTTGAAAATTGGATAGCCCACAACGATTGACTTTGTGACCAATCTTTGTCACAATTTGGACCAAGAAGTCCAAGAAAGTGGAAGTGGAAAATGGCTGAAGAAGAGCCTAAATTTTGGTACAATGAAGGAAGAAAAGAAAGGAGAAAATAAAAGAAAAATAGGAGATTTTTCAAAAACTTTCAAAGGAAGATTTTGACAATTTAATGAATCACTTGACCATGTGATTTTGGTCATAAGAATGGCGGTGGAAGCTATATTTTAACAGCTAAAAAAAATGGACAGCAAATATAGGAAAGAAGAAAGAAAGAAGAGAGGAAGAAAAAGGAAAGAAAAGCTAGAGAAAATTGAGAGAAAAAGGAAAAAGAAAAAGAAAGCATTCCAAGAAGAGAAAAAGGAAGGAACTTGGACCATTTTCAGCCTAGAGCAATCAATAAACAAGGTAAAAGTCTATTTTTCATGAATTAAAGTTGAAGGATGAAGAATAAGGATTGTTTCGATATGAATTGTATTGAGAAAATTCATATGAATTGTGATTTATGTTTAGAAAATATCTATGTTTTGGGGTTCTTGTATTTGCTGTGCATGGTGGCGCATTTGGAGGCATGCATGCTGTGTTTTATATGATGTTTGAAGATGTTTTGAAGATGGTTTAAAGAGTTGTTCATGGCTACTAAAATGGAAGAAGGAAATAAGATAACAAATGGTATAATTGTTGAAGAAAATGGAATATTGTTGTTATTATTCAAAGTTGTTAGTTTTGTAGTCGTTTAAACATGAAAGTTACTGATTGTGCATGAATGAAATCAAGAAGGATTATGTGATATTTAGATGATAAACAAAGGATTGTAATGATTAAACGACTTATGTATGAGATAGGAAAGAAAAGAGAATGGATTAAGTGAAGGAAAGGAACAAAACAGAAATTCTGTTTTGGAAGAATTTCGTGCAGGTCTGAAGAGGTAATAAACTGAACAATATGGCTCGTTGTTTTGGAACCCCATAACCTGAAACTTGTATCTAACTTTCTTAGGATCATTTTGGGACCAATTTTGCATGATTTGGAGCTGTGAATAAAAAGTTATGATATAAATTCCAAAGGTTGTCATTTCAGTTACGGGATTGAAGTACTGAGATATTATGGGCAGAACTGAATGAAACAAAAAGAGAAATGAGTATTTTGTGAATTGGAAATCATCAAGGAAGATCTTGAGGACATTTTGGAATTAGGTCGGCATCAATCGGAGGTGTAGGTTGAAAGTTATGTCCAAAACAATATCATGTGTAAAAGCAGCAAAATTCCAGAATTTTGCTTGGAAAATGGTTGAACTTAAGAATGGTTAATTATGTGATTTTGGATGAAATAAATAGGAAATATGAAGTGAACCCCTTGTATATGAAGGGATAAAGGATGTGAGAAGAGGAAAACGAACGAATCAAACAAACGATGAAACAACGACGAGAACAGAAATTGAACGTTTTCCTTGACCGTCGGCTAACCTTTGGCTCCAGTCGAGCACGTCGACTGGAGCCAAAGGTTAGCCGACGGTCAAGGAAAACGTTCAATTACGTCGACTGGACGTCGGCTACCCGTCGGCTATTTTTCGGCCGAACACGATTTGATCCGAAAACGATGTTTGGTGTAGGTTTGTCGGTAAATGGCCAATTAAATGTTAACAACGGTGGAAACGATGGTTGAATGATCGTAAACAGAAAGAGTTTAGTTAGGACATGAGGTGCGTCTCTTGGATTTCTAAAACCCTTCTGAAAGCTAGTGTGCTTTTTTTTCCATGAAATGCTATTTTTTATACCATTTTTTAAATTCTTGAATATGTTTAAGGTTTATCTGAGCAAGAATTATTCTTATGCTACTTTGGGCTCGAATGAACTTCATATTTGGCTTGAAAACCTTGATGGACGATTTAAGCATGAATTTGTGAATTTAGTCCCTTTTGGATTCAAAATTTTGGGATTTTTGAGAAATGGTAAATTTTGGAATCAGGTATTCATAAATTGACTGGAATGCCCTTATTGGAGCATTTTATGGTAATATGTTTGGAAACTTTGAATTTAATTCTCTATTAGGATTAGAATTCTAGATTTCTTGAAATGAGTTCCTTTTGGAATCGGGTATTTGGAAAATGATCCAAATATCCTTATCGGAATGTTTATGAAAATTTTTGGAAATGAGTATACGGTAAATGACTGAAATACCCTTATTAGAACTTTTGTAAATACTTTTCAAATCGGGTAAGGGTAAGATGACCCAAATACCCTCAGAAAGTCTTTTGAAATATGGTGTGGGTAAAATGACCTGAATACTTTTGGAAATGAATTTTGTGATCGAGTACGGGGAAAATGACCTGGATACTCTTGGAAACACGTTTTGATGTGTGAACATAACTCTTTATCCTAATTCAACGATTTTGAAAATGATCTCTCGTGATGAGATTGACTTTTAAAAAATGACCTTTTAATCCCTGAAATTATTTTATTGGCCTGGCGTGCCATGAAATGAATTGATTGGCTTTACGGAGCCTATGTGAATGATGATCTGACTTGCGAGTCTGCAAGATCAAATTCTGGAAAATGTTGTTTTGCCCCAAAAATGTTTTGATTTGAAAATCCTATGGGATCAGATAACCCTCTAGCCTGATCTGTCCGACGAGGTTAGTATTGTTAACGTTGAGTACTCAGCAAGGACTTTGATCTTTGTATTAGCTCATGTTAGAGATAGACGACCCCAAGTAACCTAGCTAGTTCTGGGGATTGTCTTACTCCAAACAGGGTGACAGGACATTGAGATGAGTCATCCTGGCTAGCCATTTAGCACCTAGCAAATGCTGCGGCTGCGGGCTCTTCTTGATTTTAAGTCATTTGCTAGATACTGGGGCAGGGACAATCGGCACGTTTGACTCCTTACTGCCTCGATGATGATTGACGTTATTGTTTTGGCTTACGGTAGCAAGTAAAATATTTTTGAGCGATCCACGGATCGAGTACTGCAGGCTGCGGTCTCAATACGATGACACGATGCAAGTTAGTGTGCTTATCTGACGATGCATGGATCAAGTATTGGAGGCTGCAATCTCAGTACAATGACACGGTGCAAGTCGGTGTACTTATCCAGCAATGCATGGTTAAGTGTTGTAGGCGGAGACTTTGGCGCAATAAGATCGTGAATGCAAAGCGAAACCTTGTGAGCTTGCATATATGTCGACCTTCTATTGGAGAAGTGCTTGTGAATTGGAAATTGGGGCAATGTTTTGAAATTGAAATATAGTTTTTCAAAAATGATTGAGTTCTGAATAAATTCTTCATTAAAGAGTTTTGGAATCGTTTCCAGTAAGCAAATGATATGCTATTCCACAAAAGTTTTATATACTCTGTCTTTTTTATAAAACACTAGCACACACGGGACTCACTGGGTGATTTTTCACTCACATGTGTCTTTCATCTTACCTTTTTGTAGGATTTGGAGTTGAGCGGACCTACGAATAGACGACGATACAACAGTGACAGCAGAATTAGTCCAGACGTTTCCCTTTTGGATAATGTACCTTATTACAGATGTTAAATGGAAATTTTCATGTATGAGATTCTTTATTTGGATAATGTACCTAATTCCAAATAAACTATCTAAACCCCAAGGTTCATATACTATGACCATATATTCATTAAAGACATGATTATTATATCGAAAAGGCTTGACTTGACAATCACAATTCATCTCCATCATTACCACAAAAAAACATGGCATAGCTATCCATCAATAGGCTTAGTTAATTACTCGACTCAAACTACCCATTCATCATGCTATTGGACCTCATCAACCATATTAAACTTTAATTTTGACATCAAGGGTAAGTATCCTCTTACCTTGCAACAACCGGGTTAGCAAGATGTCGATACTCCTATGGTGATCGTCCCGAGTTCATTTGATTAGAAGAGAAAAACTGCCTTCTTTCCTTCCTTTTGACCAAAAATAAGTAAAATGGATGAAATCAGCCTTTAGGTGGCGTGATTCAAGGGAAGAAAAGGAGAAGAATTGATGGAAGAAAGGAATCAAGAGATGCAGATGGTTTTTACTTACCTTAGAGGGTGATCGGTTTCTTGTTAGAAGTTGTTCTTGTGATTTTCAAAAATTATAGAGAGGTTCTTGCTGGAATTTTTTGTGTAGAATGGAGAGGGTAGTCAGCTACTATGTTTTAGGGTCAGAGAAGATTGGTTTAGGGTTAGATAGTGGTGTTTAGAAAGACTCCTAATGGCTTTAGGTTTCTTAGACAGCAACGGCGAAAATTGTAGCTTGCTATGCACCTTGTTGCTGCTGACATTGGGAGGGTTTAGGAGGAGAAAATATTCTGCAATTTGCTCCCTTATGCTGGCCGAAATATTACCCAAGAAAAGGGCTGAATGTGTTCAGAGTTTTTGGCCAAAACAAGGAAGATTTTGAGTAGGTTTTGGGAGCTAAAATTTTGTGCAAGAATGCCTTATATGCTGTGCAAAATTACTGAACAAAAAGGGAAGAAATTCTGGGTTGTTTTGGTTGTTGTTCTGCCGCAAACCAGAGAGGAAAAGTGAGGGGTTTAGGTGCTGGAAATTGTCTTAATCAACAAAGAGTTTTGGTGTGCTTTAGTGTGTAGAGTTTCGTGTGTTAGAGGGTGCAAAGCTGGCTGAAATTTCCTGTACAAAGCTGGCCAAATTTCTGGTTCATAAACCAGCTGAAATTCTTGTATTTTAGTGAGTAAAATCTGGTTTTTGTGTGGATAAGGTAATCTGAATTGATGAGGAGTGTTCTAGGTGTTTTGAGCTAGGGTTTGAAGTGTTGGACTGCACTTAGAAGTGCTGGAATTTCGGACAGCTTGTGCTGGCACAAGGCTACTGAAATTTTGCTAGGAAAGGAAAACAAAACCTAGTTGAAGTAGGATTGAAATAAAATCTGATTTGCTAAAGGATTTTGAATAAGATTTCCTAATATTAGAAGTGTTTGAGTTGAGCTAAAATTCCCTCAAAAAGTGGCAGCACTAGCTGGAAAATTTTCCAGATTTTTAGCTAAGGTTCTAGGTTCTAAATCAACAAGGTTTCCAACTAGGAGAATAACTCTTTAATTCCAACTATCCCTTACAAAATCTAATAAGTTAAAATCAAGCTGGAATTTTAATTTTTCAGCTAGGGTTTTTCGAAAATCCAAGAGAACAAAAGCTGAAAATAAAGGTAATCTTTATTCACATAAAAAATCCTTGAATTTAGGAAATAACTATAGAGACTTATTTCCTTAGAGCAATGGCGCTGAAATTTCTCTAGGATGGATAGGTCTTTTTCGGCCAAGACATGAAGAAGTCTAGGGAGAAGAATTTTCAAAAAGAAAGCTAAGATTCGTAAGAAGTAAAATTCAAACTCGGGTCACCAAGGGAAATCACCAACCTCCTCGCTATTCCAAATCAACTCCAATACTAATATTTCTCTAAGAAATTCTTTCCACCTCAATTCTCATCCTTCCATCTCCTTGACTAAACTTCACTTAACCAACTCTTAAACGACACAATTATTTCTCACCAATTAATTCAAATGCAAGAGCAACCTTGAAAATCACATGCACCCATGCAAGAATAATTTTAAGGTAGCACGTGAAATGAGAAATGCTATTCAATGCATGACTTTTTCTCCCCATAGTCAAAGGTGGTTTTAGGCGGGATATTACATCCCCTCCCCCTTAAGAGAATTTTGTCCCGAAATTCGGATTTCATACCCTTAGAGCATATCCAGATACTTCCGTCTGAACCATTCTTTCGTTTTCCATGTTGCATCTTGTGCTCCATGATGATCCCAAAGTATTTTTCACCATAGGTATCTGCTTATTTCGAAGGGTCTTGATACTCCACTCCAAGATGTTGACTGGTCTCTCCACATAGCTCAGATTCAGTTGCAACTCCAACAGTTCCTTATTAAGTACATGGCTCGGATTGGGGTTGTACTTCTTCAACTGAGATACATGGAAAACATCATGCATCCCAGCTAGGCCATCAGGTAGGTCTAATCTATAGGTAACTGGCCCAACTTTCTCCAATATCAAAAACAGTCCTAAATACCTAGGACTCAGCTTTCCTTCTCTCGGTTGCCTCAGGATTCCTCTGCTAGGAGTTAACTTCAAGAATGCCCAATCACCCACTTGGAACTCCAGTTCCCTTCTTCTAGAATCTGCATAGCTTTTCTGTCGGCTTTGCGCTGCCCTTAGCCTTTCCTGGATAACCTTGACCTTGTTTGTCATTTCCTGAATGTATACCTCACCAGTCCTTTTAACGTTCCCCTCTTCCGTCCATCCCCAGTATATCAGTACCTGGCATTTTCGCCCATATAGTGCTTTATACGATGCCATTCCAATCGATGCCTGATAATTGTTGTTATATGCCAATTCTACATGTGGTAAACACTCGATCCACTTGTCTCTAAAGTCCAAAATACATGCTCGGAGCATGTCCTCCAATATCTGGATGACTCTCTCGGATTGACCGTCGGTCTGCGGATGAGTAGAGGTGCTGAATTTTAATATGGTACCCAAAGACTCTTGAAACTTGCTCCAGGATTTCCTGGACTGCCAACAGCTCCTGCATTCTCAAGTGTGCCATCTTCACTTTCCAACTCAAAGTGTCAGCTACCACATTCAATTTACCTGGGTTATAATTAACAGGACACTTTCCTCCAGAAACTCCATCCATCTACGCTGCCGAAGATTCAAGTCCTTCTGTGTGAAGATGTACTTCAAACTCTTATGGTCAGTGAAGACTTTGTATTGAGCACCGTACAAGTAATGTCGCCACTTCTTTAAAGCGAACACTATGGCTGCTAGCTCCAACTCGTGCGTTGGATAATTAGCTTCATACGGCTTTAGCTTCCTAGACGCATAAGCTATGACTTTCCCTTCCTGCATCAGCACAGCTCCTAGACCTTCCTTGGACGCGTCTGTATAGAGTGCATTGGGCTTGTCAGCCTCGGGTAGGCTTAGTATGGGTGCTGTAATCAGCCTCCTTTTAAGCTCTTGGAAGCTCCTCTCGTACTTCTCACTCCAAGCAAAAGCGACATCCTTCTTTAACAGTCGCATCATCAGTGAAGCCAGAGTAGAAAAATTTTTAATGAAACACCGATAGTGCCCGGCCAACCCAAGGAAACTTCGTGTCTCGGTGACGTTCTCCGGTTGTTTCCAATTAGCTACAGCCTCCACCTTAGCAGGGTCCACCTTGATCCCATCCTTAGATATTACATGGCCGAGGTAGGATACCGAGCTTAACCAAAACTCACATTTATTGAACTTGGCGAAAAGCTTGAATTCCCTCAACTTCTCCGGGACCAACCTTAAGTGCTCCGCGTGATCCTTCGGGTTCTTGGAGTAGATTAAGATATTATTGATGAAGATAACCACGAACTTGTCCAAGTATTATTGGAAAACGCGATGCATCAAATCCATGAAAACTGCCGGTGCATTGGTTACACCGAACGGCATTACCATGAATTCGTAATGGCCATACCGCATGTTGAAAGCAGTCTTAGGAATGTCTTCCTTCTTAATCCTCGCCAGATAGTATCCTTGCCGCAGGTCCAACTTCGAAAAGCAAGCGGCGCCTTGAAGTTGATCAAACAGCTCATTGATCAAGGGTAGAGGGTATTTATTTTTTATTGTTAGATTGTTCAGTCCCCGATAGTCAATGCATAGCCTCAAGGTACCATCTTTCTTTTTAACAAACAATACCGGGGCTCCCCACGGTGACGTACTCGGTCGGATGTAGCCTTGCCTCACCAATTCTTCCAATTGCTCATTTAACTCCTTCAGCTCCGTCGGTGCCATCCGGTAGGGGGTTCTTGACACCAGTTCTGCTCCGGGAATCAGGTCCACGGTGAACTCAACTTCTCGTTCAGGGGGTAGGGAAGTGAGCTCAGTAGGGAAAACGTCTAGAAAATCTTTTACAACTTCCGTACTCTCCAAGGTACACTGATCCTTAGGTTTGTTAAGGAGATACGCCAAATATCCCGTGCATCCTTTCTTGAGCAACTTTCGGGCCTTAGCACCAGCAATCAAAAATTTCAGTTCCTTCGTTCGTCTACCATTGAATTCAATTACATCCTAACCAGGTCTCACAAACTACACCATCTTGATTTTGCAGTCCACACGAGCTCTGTGCTTCGATAACCAGTCCATGCCCAAGATCAGGTCATAATCGTCTATGGGTAGAATTATGAGGTCGGCCTCCAGAATCTCCTTCCCTACCTCAACTCCACAACTTCCCATTTTCTTTCCCGCTTCTACCACATTTCCCAAGGGTGAACTTACTACTAGGGTATAGGGTAATTCCTTTCCTTCCCAACCCAGATGTGATGCACAAACTTTGCTTTCATAAGAGTGTGTGGATCCTGGATCTATCAAAATATTAACAAGGCAACCTTGGATAGAAAGGTTACCTTCGATCACGGTGGCGTTTGCTCCAATTTCCTCTCTGTTCAGGGAAAAGACCTTAGCCTTCACCTGGGGCTTCTGGCCTCCCATTCCAGCTAGTCCAGCAGCAGCACCTCGATTGACTCCCATTGGCTGGGCTGGGGCTGTCTGCCCAATCCTCAAGGGCTTAGGGCAGGCATTCCTCAGATGACCTGGGTCCCTACAATTGAAGCACCTCCTCACACTGCCATTGCCCCAGCAATTCCTCTCAGTGTAGCCCCACTTTCCACACAATCGACAATTCAAGCTGCCTTGCATCGGTCCGGCCATAGGCACTCGAAGCTGCTTACTCCGATTTCCCCACGGCATAGAGCCCACAGGTTGCTTGTTGCTTGAAGGCCTCATGGGTGGACGATTCATTTGGAGGGGTCGGTTCACCGGTCGATGTCGATCTTCATTCTCCATCCGAGAAGCTGCGTCCACGGCGGCGGTGTACAACATTGGTAGTGATAGAGCTAATACCTTCCTCACATCTGGCCTCAGCCCCTTCACGAATTGCCGGGTGTGCTTCTGCTCTGTGTCCACAAAGCACTTGCAGTACTTGGACAACTGCATGAACCGGGCTGCATACTGAGCAACGGACATGCCTCCCTGCTTGAGGGTCTGGAACTCATCCTCCCTCTTCTCAACTACTCATTGAGGGATGTACTCGGCCTGAAAAGCTTCCGTAAAGTCGTCCCAAGTCCATTCCTACTCCTTTCTGTCTCAGTCACTCTGTACTCGCTGCCACCATGCCCGAGACGGTCCCCTCAATCGAAAAGCAGCAAACTTCACCATCCTCTCTTTTGAGTATTGCAAGGTAGCAAAAATATACTCCATTTGTTCAATCCACTACTCAGCCTTCTCATCCTGCTCCACCTCCCCCTGGAATGTAGGAGGTTGGAACTTCAGGAAATGCTCCAGGGCCTCATCCTCTCCCCGCGGTGGTATCCTAGCCACCTTATCCACTTTCTCTGTTAGGTTCTGTAGGATTGAGGCCATCTTGTCGAAAGCCTGACCCATGGTCACATATCGTAACCTCTCCGAAGCTAACTCCTATTCTCATGGCAAGTGCTCTTCCAAGTCGGGTGTGGAACGATGCATCTGCTCAAATTCCAGAGTGGAGGATGCACTTTCCTACACAGTTCTGCTATGTACGACTGTTCTGCGTCTTGGTGCCATCTTTGATCATATTCACTCAAAGTCAGATAGTAACCAAGGGGAAAAGAGTATGCTCAGGTGCATGATCAGTTAATAGCTATGCTATCCACTCATTTCAAAAGAGATTGTGATGATATTATGCAGGGTAAAATCAAGTAATAAAACTCATGCTTTTCATATAAACAATTCTTTCGTAGAAAAGAAGGGGTTATCACATACGATGCCATTTTATTTAATAAAATAATAAAGCCCTATAAGAAACATGCTTCTTTAAAAAGAATAAACAAACAAAGGAATGCAAATCCCGAAAGAAGAAAAGTAATTTCTATAGGTCTTCTATACTCGACTCTCTAGTTTCAACAGAGGCATCGGAGTCGTCAGAGGCTGGTTCCACAAACCACCCACGGAGTTATCGGGTCTCCCTATGTAGTCCCTTACAAAAGCAACACTCTCACTTGATTACCCTGGCACACCCTCACAGCCCCTCTTGGCTCTCATGGCCGTCTCATAAAGCTCATCCAATGCTAATCTAACTGCACTCTTAGGCACAGACCTCGCACTCCCCGAGTCGGATGGATCAAGCAACCCCTCTCTCCTCAACTTGGCATCTATTCCCAGTCCATATCGGAGTCTGCACCCCTTAGGACCCTCTTCTAGCTTCCTCTCTCCCTTATCCACCACTCCTAGTGCTGACTGCCCAAGTTTCCCCTTTCCCAGGGCATCTCCATCCCTCGGCCTATGTCCTTCACCATTAGGCTCCCTAAGGTCATAGCAAGTAGGAGTCCTATCAACTTCTCCTATCTGCGAGGTTCGGGAAACCTCCATTACCTCCTCATCCTCTTCTTCTATCCCCGCCATCTCTCCCTCGTTCTCATCATCTCCCTCATTCCCAAGCTTATCTACCTCCCCCTCACCCAACTCAACCATCTCCTCATCTTCCTCTCCCTCACTGGCAAACTCGACGACTTCCCGCTCATCATCCCCCTCGTACTCTCCTAGGCTCCCTTCAACCTCTATCTCTACCAGAACTACTGGGTCATCTAGCACTGGCAGCTCATGCTCTCTCTCCGAATCAGACGATGGTGGACCAGCTACCACATAGACTTGCCATCACAACATTTAACAAAAGAGTTTATGCAAGGACTTACTTAATATGACTCAGACAAATGAGATAAAATCACAGCTTGCTTTCCTCAATTATCCTCCTAATCTAAAACCATATAATATCACGATCAGGGTCTCAATTGATTCAAACATGCTCAAAACTCATTTATTCCCATAACAATTCACAATCCACTATATAATTCCAAATAAACTATCTAAACCCCAAGGTTCATATACTATGACCATATATTCATTAAAAACATGATTATTATATCGAAAAGGCTTGACTTGACAATCACAATTCATCTCCATCATTACCACAATAAAACATGGCATAGCTATCCATCGAATAGGCTTAGTTAATTACTCGACTCAAACTACCCATTCATCATGCTATTGGACCTCATCAACCATATTAAACTTTAATTTCGACATCAAGGGTAAGTATCTTTTACCTTGCAACAACTGGGTTAGCAAGATCTCGATGCTCCTATGGTGATCATCCCGAGTTCGTTTGATTAGAAAAGAAAAACTGCCTTCTTTCCTTCCTTTTGATTGAAAATAAGTAAAAGGGATGAAATTAGCCTTTAGGCGGCGTGATTCAAGGGAAGAAAAGGAGAAGAATTGATGGAAGAAATGAATCAAGAGATTGAGATGGTTTTTACTTACCTTAGAGGGTGATCGGTTTCTTGCTAGGAGTTGTTCTTGTGATTTTCGAAAATTGTAGAGAGGTTCTTGCTGGAATTTTTCGTGTAGAATGGAAGGGTAGTCAGCTACTGTGTTTTAGGGTTAGAGAAGATTAGTTTAGGGTTAAATAGTGGTGTTTAGAAAGACTCCTAATGGCTTTAGGTTTCTTGGACAGCAAGGGCGAAAATTGCAGCTTGCTATGCACCTTGTTGCTGCCGACATTGGGAGGGTTTAGGAGGAGAAAATATTCTGAAATTTGCTCCCTTATGCTGGCCGAAATATTGCCCAAGAAAAGGGCTGAATGTGTTCAGAGTTTTTGGCCAAAACAAGGAAGATTTTGAGTAGGTTTTGGGAGCTAAAATTCTGTGCAAGAATGCCTTATGTGCTGTGCGAAATTACTGAACAAAAAGAGAAGAAATTCTGGGCTATTTTGGTTGTTGTTCTGCCACAAACCAGAGAGGAAAAGTGAGGGGTTTAGGTGCTGGAAATTGTCTTAATCAACAGAGAGTTTTGGTGTGCTTTGGAATGTAGAGTTTCGTGTGTTAGAGGGTGCAAAGCTGGCCGAAATTTCCTGTACAAAGCTGGCCAAATTTCTGGTTCATAAGCCGGCCGAAATTCTGGTATTTTAGTGAGTAAAATATAGTTTTTGTGTGTCTAAGGTAATCTGAATTGATGAGGAGTGTTCTAGGTGTTTTGAGCTAGGGTTTGAAGTGTTGGACTGCACTTAGAAGTGCTGGAATTTCGGACAGCTTGTGCTGGCACAAGGCTACTGAAATTCTGCTAGGAAAGGAAAATAAAACCTAGTTGAAGTAGGATTGAAATAAAATCTGATTTGCTAAAGGATTTTGAATAAGATTTCCTAGTATTGGAAGTGTTTGAGTTGAGCTAAAATTCCCTCAAAAAGTGGCAGCACTAGCTGGAAAATTTTCCAAATTTTTAGCTAAGGTTCTAGGTTCAAAATCAACAAGGTTTCCAACTAGGAGAATAACTCTTTAATTCCAACTATCCCTTACAAAATCTAATAAGTTAAAATCAAGCTGGAATTTTAATTTTTCAGCTAGGGTTTTTCGAAAATCCAAGAGAACAAAAGCTGAAAATAAAGGTGATCTTTATTCACATCAAAAATCCTTGAATTTAGGAAATAACTATAGAGACTTATTTCCTTAGAGCAATGGCGCTGAAATTTCTCTAGGATGGCTAGGTCTTTTTCGGCCAAGACATGAAGAAGTCTAGGGAGAAGAATTTTCAAAAAGAAAGCTAAGATTCATAAGAAGTAAAATTCAAACTCGGGTCACCAAGGGAAATCACCTACCTCTCCGCTATTCCAAATCAACTCCAATACTAATATTTCTCTAAGAAATTCTTTCCACCCAAATTCTCATCCTTCCATCTTCTCGACTAAACTTCACTTAACCAATTCTTAAACAACACAATTATTTCTCACCAATTAATTCAACTGCAAGAGCAACCTTGAAAATCACATGCACCAATGCAAGAATAATTTTAAGGTAGCACGTGAAATGCGAAATGCTATGCAATGTATGACTTTTTTTCCCCATAGTCAAAGGTGGTTTTGGGCGGGGTATTACACCAACAGTGGCAGAAGATATCCACTCGTGGTCCAGCAGCAGCAGAAGATCTCCGACAGTGGTCCATATGAAACCCCAGTTGAAACCAACCTTAGAGTAAGGGGGTTGGGATGCATATCATATTTTATTACATGTTTAAATATATTTTTATATGTTTTTATGCACTTTGGATTTGTGATTTGTGGCCTAGAAGGGTTAATTGTGTTTATTAAGTAAGAAAGGCAAAATGGTAATTTTTCTTAAGGAGAAAACAAGGAGATAGCTTGAGGATTAAATAAGAAAAATATTTTGGAGAGAAAATAAGAGCAATAGTTGTTGTGGTTTAGTAGTTAGAGCTTTGAAATTATTTCTTGCGATCTTGGATTCAAATTCCATCATTTGAGTTTTTGCATGATTGAATTTTATTTTTATTTAGGGATGTTATTTTTGGCCTTGTATGCCTTAGTGAAGAGTAGGAGTGTTTTCCTAAGGGAGTCATGATAAGAGTATCCTAATCCTACCCTTGTGCCCTACAAAAATTTCTAAGGGAATTCATACCGTTCTTGATCCTTAGTTTTCCTTACTTCTCAATTCATTAAGTTGTTCAATTTATTCAAGCCAATTTTATTCCAGAAAATTCCAGCAAAGTGTTGTGGCTTTGAAGGTTCAAAAATGTCTAAGAGTAATACATCTAGTGGGCTGAAAATGGGTAGGAGTTGTGGAAGGTTCCCAAGAGATTAATCTTCATGGTTGAACCTTCAAAACTCCACCCTAGCTATGTTCATTTTCTTCATGAAGTAATCTAGAAATTTTCCAGCTTCTTGTTTAGTCCAAGTGTCGAAATTTTCAGTCATCATTCCCTCCCAATTGCTGCCAGAAAAATATCCCTCTTGATCAGCTTGAAGCCTGAAATTATAAGGCCAAAACCGGACTACACAAATGCTGTGCAAATCAGAAAATTTTCTGGGCAAATTCGCAGCTTTGGTGAACCTACACCATACTGTTTCTTCCAGTTTTTCATCCAACGCCTTAGCCACATTTTTCCTCCATAAAGAAGGCTGAAAACCAGACTTGAAAGACCTCTGAATGCCCCTTCAAATCCTCTGCAAACCGATTGAACAATGGCAGAAAAATCTGCCCAGAAATTCTAGCCAACTTTCGGAAAAAAAAAAAAAAAAAGTGGCAGAATTTCCAACTTTCTTCCTTCTTCATCCCTGACCGAAATTTCACCATTTTTCTGTACAAACTTCCCTTGAATAGCCATGAACTTAGTCTGCTCGAAAAACAGTCCATGGCTGCCCCTAAAATATCTCCAACAATCACTCCAATCAAGCCATTGATTGGAGACCAAAATTTCAGCAAACCTAATTAGTAAACTACCATAAATCAACCCTCAAACAACCAGAAATCCCTTCACCATTGTTTACCATATTTTTGGCCACCATTAAGCTTCTTCAAATAGCTTTCATTCCAGCAAAATCCCTAGCCAACTCAACCGGCCATTGGAGCTTCCCAAAAGCTCTCCTCCATCAAAGATCTTCTAGCCATATTTTGTTTCCAAATTTAATTCCCTAAAATATTCTTTTAGGATTTCAAGCAACCAGCCTTCCTTTTCCTCTCAAACCAAAAAAATCAACTACCAAAACCTCTCAAACAATTCAGCCACTCCAATCCGACATAATTTTGGCCAGCTTCAATCAAATTCTCTCCATTCTCTTCAACCTTCAAGAACACCTACTAGCATCCATACGCCTAATACCACTCCAATCTTCTCCAAAAACTCCAGATAACACCTACTCCACCCCTTAAAACCACTTCTGCAATTTTTAACATCAAACTTCGAAATCCAACTCTTTCTTTTGGATCGAAAAATCAGTATTTTTGCGAAGGCTCAAGAACACCTTCAAGGTAAGAATGATCAATCACCCCACATTCTCTCATCTTCAACTTCTAATGAATATATGTATTTATAAACATACTAATGGACTCTCTTCTCTCTCTCTCTCTCTCTCTCTTGGCCGAATGGTGACTTCAACCATGGCCATGTTTCCTTCATCTCTCTTGGTCGGATCAAGTCCCTAAGAGTTAGGATCCATTCAAAACAACTCCAAGGTACTCATCAATCAAGTAAGCCTCTTCAACCCTCTTTTTAAATTCTAGATTAATTTTTCTAGGATGATATTGGAAGGAGATGGATTATGATTAGGGTTTGAGCATGTGTTGTTGTGATGAGTTGAGATTGAAGCATGAATAAATGTGTGTATATGATGGAGATGGGATTGATGCATGATGATGATTGGTCTTGGTTAGGTTATATGATGTTTTAGGGTTTTGTTGCATGCTCTCCATGTCATAAGTAGTATATGTGATCAAGCATGTTAGAGATTATGTCACCTTTGGTGAATAGAGTTTATGTTCATGTATGATTGTTAAAGCCATGATTATGTTTATGTTAGTAGAGTTTGGATCATATCTTGCTAAATTTAGATTTATGCCTTTATTCATGATTTGGATGATTTGATGAATTGGAGTGGAGTATACGTTCATGATTGTGATTAGCAAGTGGAAATATGATCATCATTTTGTTGTCCCTAAGCTAATTTTATTTCATCAATAAAATGATTATACTATGACTTCTTCTAGTAAATTTCAAAAACCCTAGGAAAATATAGATTTGGTCTTTTATATAAAATAGTGATATTTTAGTCAAATAAATGATAGCTTTTATTAAAGAAATAAAATATATATATATTATATAAAATAATAATATCAAATAAAGCCTTTTATATAAGTAATCATAATAAGTGAAATATTAATTTTGTAAGTCTTATACTCATAAATACTATTAAAATTTATTTATTATCTTTTAATCAAAACCTATTAAAATTTACTTACAACTAATTTTAGTTACCAATTATTTTCTAACAATTAATTATCAATAGATTATTATTTTAAATAATTACAACTTGGTCCTAGGACCCTTCATCAAATAAATCCTAATTTACTTTTAGCAAGATTTAAACTTTCAACTTCTAGTACCTATTTTTCAAACCCTAGTTATTTTAATATCAAGCTAGATTTATTTTATAAACCCTTTAATTTGTTATCTAGCCTTAAAGCTTGGGACACTAGGGACATGATGGTAGTAAATTGAGCTAGTTTTATTTGTGAAAGTGAATCTTTGGCTTGAGTCTGATTATGGCTCATGTTTAACCCAGGCGGGGTTAGGTAAGCTGTTGGAGACCTTTACTTTGAGCAAGGATCAGGTAAACTTCTGCATAAAAATCGTTTGATGCAAAATGATTATTATGGCAAGCTAAATGTAGAGATGGTCACTCACTTCTATAAAGAGGATTGTCCTCTTTCCCATTTTAGTCAAACATATTATTTGAAAAATCAATGAATAGATTTACTCAAATCCTAAAACTCTTTCTAAAACTAATTTTGACAAAGACTTTGAAAATCCTTAATTACCATTTTCAAGGGGAACTATGTTTTGTTCATTTTCCCCTAAGTGGGATTAATTACGTTGAGTACTCAATAAGGGTGGACTGTTAGGACTAGTCTTTGAAGGGTTAGGGTAAGTCTCTCAGCAGGTGGCCACCTCTGAGGGGTGAGTCCTTCCCGAATAAGATGTCAATCTAGTAGGTTGTGCCGGTCCGAGGTAGCAGTTTTCAGTCAAGTGGACTGTGTGTTGCTGGAATGGATAGTCGGTTTTGTTTAGGTATAGAGAAGGAAGAGTATCTTGCCCGGTAGGCCGATCACCTACCTTTTGTCAGTCTGCACGAAGTGTGGCATTCTGACCATTGCATGGTTATGGGACTCAACGTGTGGTAACCCATGACCACCTTTTTGAGTGGTTGATTTTATTGTATATGTATGGTTGGAAAAGTCAAAACACCACTCTTGAGTTTAACTGTTATTTATTACTTGCCAGTATTTCTCTTATAAAGATTTTATACTTTGCATCCATGAACTGTTTTCACTGGACCCTCAAAGCACACACGGACTTACTAAGATTTTTATCTCATCACCCTTTTTACCATGATTTCAGGTCGATCCTGCTGTGGGGATGAGTAGTTAGTGTTGTCCTCCTTGGATGAGATTTTATTCTTTATTTTTATATAATTCTTTGGGAGCTGAGAGTGAATAATTTTATTTCTGGATTTGTTTTTGAATTCTTAGATTGTATAAGTTTTAAGTTTTAAGTATTATTTTATTCCATTATTTTGAATGTGTGACCTAGTTATAAAGACCCCTTGTCCTTTGGACGGGGCGACATCCCCGACCCTATTGGGCCTAGGTAGTAGGGTGTTATAGTCCAACTATAGCAGATTAAGATCTTCGGCGATAGTCAAGCGGCGGCAACTCTGAGGCTCGATTATCGTTCAGCGAAGAAGGGAAAGCTGAAAAGGGAAGGGCAGGTTCTCAAACTCAAAATAAGAAACAAAAGGAAAAGTGAAAAAAATATCATCTTTTTGAAATGATATAAATATTTTAAAATTAAAAATTATCTAATAATATTGTTTATTTAATAATATTTCTAAGCTATAATAAATAATTTTTTTTCTTTGAAATGTACAAAAACGAAAGTGCACATTATAAAATACTATATAGTACATTTCTATAGAGATTATCTTTATGAATTTTTTGTTTTCAATTTGACGTGCTTATCTTTATAAATAAGTAAGGTTTTAGGCTATTATATAGAGATTATGCTAAATTGTATAGCTAAATATATTCGATTACCTTCAAATTTGATCAAAATACATTTTTTAGCCATCTAAAGTAATTTTTTTTCGAACTGTGATAATTTCATATATAGTACTAATTTTTGTCATTTTCAAATATAACAATTGTCTTTTTTGTGGGGGGGGGGGGGGGACATAAAAATATAAGCAATTTATTTTTTAAAATACATTCTGACTTCATCCACTTATTTTGAGATTTTTTCTAAAAATATAGTATTTTGATATATTTATAATATGTGTTGAAAAGTAAATGTCATTATGTGTGTGTGTGTGTGTGTGTGTGTGTGTGTGTGTGTGTGTGTGTTATCAAAATTACATAATTTTAAGACATTCTATTTTGTCTCTCCTCACTGCCTAGCCTTTTTTTTTTACGTTGAAAAAATTTGTGTAACTTCAAAATTCCTTTTTTAAACAAATTTAATTTTAAGGATCCCAAAAATGCATTTGGTATATTTTGTTTTTTTAACCTTATAATTCTTTATTACTAAGTTTATTACTCTTGTAATTTATGATATAAATGTAACCACATAAATATATCTTTTTAAAATGATAAAAATATAACCAATCGGACATATTGCTTTTAAAATAACATACATTATCATTATTTGATTTGATACCTCATAATCCCAATATAATTATTTGGCTCAATTTAGAAATTCTTTCAACTTAAATAAATTTAACTTGATTTTATTCAATTTCGAAGTCATTCCCAAATATATCCACAATATTTTTATATAAATATAAATTACTACGTTATTGTTTAATTTAGGTTTTAGGCCGTTATATCGTTATATAGAGATTATGCTAGATTGCTTACCTAAATAAATCCGATTACCTTCAATTTTTGTTAGAATACATTTTTTACTAATTTTAACAAATCGTACGGCTGGATCATAATTTTGACGTGCTTATATTTATGAACGAGTTAGGTTATTAGCCGTTATATAGAGATTATGCTAGATTGTTTAGCTAAATATATGTGATTACCTTCAAATTAGGTCACGATATTTTTTTTAGTACTTTACACAAATTTAATGGTTGGATCGTCAATTTGACGTGCTTATCTTTATGAACGAGTTAGGTTTTAGGTCTTTATATAGAGATTATGCTAGATTGTTTAGCTAAATAAATCCGATTACCTTCAAATTTGGTTAAAATAATTTTTTTTACAGATTTTAAAAAATTTAACGGTTGGATCGTAAATTTGATGTGCTTATATTTATGAACGAGTTAGGTTATTGGTCATTATATAGAAATTATGCTAGATTGTGTAGCTAAATATATCCAATTACCTTCAAATTTGGTCATAATATATTTTTTAGTAATTTTAACAAATCTAATGATTGGATCATAAATTTGATGTGCTTATATTTACGAACGAGTTAGGTTATTGGCCGTTATATAGAGATTATACTAGATTGTGTACTTAAATATATCTGATTACCTCCAAACTTGGTCACAATACTTTGTTTTGAACTTTTAATAAATCTAATGGTTGAATCATCAAGTTGACGTGCTTATCTTTATGAACGAGTTAAGTTTTAGGTCGTTATATAGAGATTATGCTAGATTGTTTAGCTAAATAAATCCGATTACCTTCAAATTCAACTCTTTGTATCTAGAGATGGTGACTTGCAAGTTAGAAGGTATACTGATACTAGTTTCCAATCTGATGAGGATGATTAAAAATCCCAATCAAGATACGTCTTCACTTTTGTAGGTGGGGCAGTTAATTGGAAAAGTTCCAAACAAGATACAACTGCCGACTCAACATTGAAGTTGAGTATATAGTAGTTTCTGAAATAGCTAACAAGGCGGTCTGGATTAAGAAATTCATTACAGAACTAGGTGTGGTACCTAGCATTGTTGATCTAATACCCTTGTATTGTGATAACAATTGAGCCATTGCACAAGCAAAGGAACTACGGTCCTATCAACGATCCAAACATGTACTTAGGCGCTATCACTTGATTACATAAATCATTGATAGAAAAGATGTAAATGTAGGGAGAGTTTCCACTAATCAAAATATAGCTGATCCACTTACAAAAGTATGATTCCAAAAAAAACATGATGGTTATGTTCAATCATTTGATATTAGATACACGAATGATTGGATCTAGTGGAAGTAGGAGATTGTTAAGATTATGCCCTAAAAGCAATCATTTATATATCGTATTTTGCACATTAAATCAATAAAATACATTCTTTTTCTTTCAGTTTCTTTATTTCATATGTTTATGTATATATAACTGTTAGATAAAGTCCCAAATACAATACTGTGTTAAGGAAATCATGATAGAAATTGTGATGTAAGGTTTCTACTACACTGGAATGTGTTTGTTCTTAAATTATCTCTAGACATAGTATTAATAAGATAGGACATCATTAATACGTTATGATTAGCACATGTTATACTTCTTGATTTGATCAAGCGGTGGTTCTTATATCCGTGAGTATTGTGATACTCAAAATTAACACATGGATACTTGTTACTTGAACAAGTATATTAGATGACCTAACTATAAGATAATTATATGGATAACTATTTAGTGCCAGTGATAGAATGTCATTATAGCAAATGTGCAAATATCTTTAGACTTGAGAACTCCAAGATACTTTGTTTGCTATGTGTTGTACTTTGATTCCAATCTTTAGAGTCCTTACAAGACCATTAATGGGATGGACATTGGGTACAACGTGAAGTAAATGAAGGTAACTGAGAGGGTCAATAAAGGATTCACCACTCGTAATAGTATGAGCAAATATCTCAAGGCCACTTATAGGAACCATTACTCAAGAAGTCCTTAGCCAAGGTGACTATGTGTTGAAAATAGTTCCAATTGATACACATGATGAGTAATGGTTTTCGGAAACAAGTACTAAAATATTTGGGTTAGAATTAATTAATATTCTTTAAAGAGTTGGCACTAATTCCATACTCTAAAACAAATGAGATACTATATGGTGAAAGGAGTTTATTACCCTAAAGTCTCGCTATTGAAAGGTTCATGTGAAGCCACTTGACTTTCTGGACTTTTGGATGGTCATGATGTGTTGCTAGATACTGCTCAAAATCTATTGAATATAGATTTATTAATTAGAGAATTAATAAATTTAATCCTAATTAGATTAATAAATTAATTTTGATTGTAAATGGATTATTAATTCTATTGTGATAGAATTAATTCATATTAGCTACTAATTGACTAGAAAAACCTAATAGGTCACACATAATAAAGGATAAAGTACTCAAGATGTTATTAGATAACATTGCAGGGGTTGTTATGAAAAGAAGAAGTTGTAGTGGTCGAATTATAATTAATTATAATTCATGGGCCATTTTGTAAAGACTTATTAAGACCCTAACTTGTATTAGAACCTCAGGGATTACTTAGCTAGGATTAGGGTAGTATAAATACAACCTTTAGTGATTTGACAAGACAATTCACACTTTTTATTCAAATTTGAAGAAAGAATCTTGAGAGGCCCTAGCCTCCTTGTTCATCTTATTTAAAACCATGCTTAAGGGTTAGTCCTCCTTATAAATGAGTCGATAAAATCTTTTCAATAATCCAATGTGGTTTCTTGAATGGGTCTTAGTTGCTTTGCTCTTCTAATGTTTGTTTGAATTTCATTACTTGGGTGCCTATTTTCTCTATTCTATTTGTTCCTATTTGCCTTTGTTGCTTCAAGGATATTGGGGTGAGATTATAGTAGAACTATCTACTATTCTTAAGGGTCTTTGAAGCTTAGTTCTTCAAGGGTTTGATAGAGAGTAGATTGTTAGTTTCATTTTCTCCTTGTTGTCTCAAGAAATTCTCTGTTTTGGCCCCTTGGGTTGAGTGGAACTCATAACCAACTAAACCACCCACAACACTAAGAAAAAGCCCACTCAAGATCATATCAAAGAGTTTGGTATCAGAGCAAGGAAAGCTTTGATCCAATCAAAGCTTGAAAGCAAGAAAAGGAGCCCTACAAAGTTGAAGAAAAAGAAACAGAGAAATCCCGTAACTCGAAAACATGCTCCAAAAAGGTCATGAAATCTTTTTTATACCATGATTTTTCTTTGGGAAAATTGCTTCTTGATGTTAATATAATCCTTGGGAATAAATTTTTCTTGTGCTTATGGTGAAAATTGGTTTGAATATGGGTGAAAATGTTAGTTGTTCTTAAGTGAAGGGATTGCAGCCAAGGTATTTGATAAATGTTCCATGAGAATGCTTTTGGCTATAGTTGGGAACTTTGATTCTTGATTTTTATTTCTTGGGATTTTGGGACTTAGAATATCACTCTATTGTTGAATTCTATGCTTATTGAACTCAACTTTACTAATGCACACTTGTGATCATCTTGTCCTTCATAATCCTAGTTCTTGTTTCTTTATTCTTAATAACCCTTGTTTGTTTCTTGTTTAGAAGTGTTTCTTTGTATATCAAGTGTTTGTTCTTGTGTTGATTAAGTCCACATTTCTTGAAATTCTTTATTAAAACTTGATTTCTTGAGGTGCCCAACAAGTGTTTGTTGAAATTCCCCTAAGACCCCCTAATTGGAAAAAATCATTGATTTGTGTGATTCACTAAGTTGGACTAAATCTTTAGCTATTGGGGAGAATTGGAATTGAATAAGAAGGCTTGAGTATTAAGAAAAAGGCAAAAGGGTAAGACTATTACTAAAAGAGCCTAAGAGAGCAAACACGAGGGTGGAGTGACCAACATTTGAGAGCCAACACGCAAGGAAGCGAAGTGAGGGTCTATTTTTCTCTCTAATCTCTTTTGTTTTATAGGTATAAATAAGTAAATATTCCACCACCATGGCCTATGATCAAGAGATCTCTAGGCCAAACCCAAGGGGACCTAGTAGGCCTCAAGAAGAACAAATTGATGTTATGGTTTTGCGTGATAACTTGCAAGCTATGATGAGGACTATGCAAAGTGAGTCTCAAAACATGACAAGAGAGTTGACAAATCATCTTGGACAATCTTCTACCATCGTACAAAGGAAAGGCCAAGAGCGATTTAAAGTACCTAACCCTAGGATGAGGGATGTTGATGCCCGTACTCCTTCGTTAAATGCCCAATAAAGGGAAGAGTGGGATGAGCACTCTATCGGGGGATTCCAACAAGCTTCTATGAGAGGGGGAAAACATGGTATGAGAGGAGGACAAGGTAGAAGTCAAGGAAGGAATGGTGGAAACAACCTAAGGGGGTTAGAAAGAATGAAGGAGTTGATGAATGGCATGAGGGGGAACAAGCTGAAGCTTTTGGGGAACATAATAGAGGATGGGGCAATATAGGAGGTAGGAGAGAAGGAAATGATAAGGAGAAGGAGTTGAACCACATCAAATTGAAAGTGCCCACATTCTATGGCAAGAGTGACCCCGAAGCATATTTCGAGTGGAAAGCAAGATGGAGATCTTCCTAGAAAGTCATACCTATAGTGAGAGGTCAAAGGTAAGGTTGGCTATTTTGGGATTTTTGGAGTATGCTTTGGTTTGGTCGAAGCAAGTTAGTGCACAAAGGTAACAAATGGGAATAGAAACCGTGGCTAGTTGGAATTTATTAAAAGATATGATGAGGGTAAGGTTTATACCACACCATTACTACAATGATCTTTACCAAAGGCTCCAATCACTCAAGCAAGGGAACAAGAGTGTGAAAGATTACTAGAAAGAGATGGAAGTAATGTTCATGAGAGCTCAAATCAATAAGGATCCTAAAACAACGTGGGCAAGTTTCTTAGGAGAATTAAACAGGAAAGTTACCAATTTGGTAAAATTGCACCCCCTATGAACGATTAGAAGATATGGTACATGCCACTATGAAGATTGAAAGGCAATTAAAGAGGAGGGCATTTACTAGACCACTACTTCTAAATCTCAACACTACTAGTAAGGTGCCAATTAAAATTATGAAGCCCCTAAGCCATTCCAAAAGGACTTCAACAAACCAAGAGAGGCTTGGAAACCTAGAGAGGATTGGAAGCCTAGAGAGGATTGGAAACCTAGGGAAGGTTGAAATAAAGATAAGGGAAAATCCATGGAGAGGCCATAAAGGAATAGGAACATCAAGTGTTTTAAGTACCTTGGATATGGACATACTTCCCATGAGTATCCAAACAAGAGAACGATGTATACTAATCCCTATGGTGAGGTTTTTACTGACGAAGAAGAAGAGGGAGAAAGAAACTAAGGAGACCAAAAGGGAAATGGGGATGAGTAAAGTGATGAAAGGGAAGTTGTTGGTAAAAAATACTCTTTAGTGGGAGTCACAAGAAGGTCATTAAATTTACAAGCTATTAAAGATCAAGATCACCAACAAAGAGAAAACATTTTCTACACTAGGTGTCTAATCAACAAGACTCCTTGTAGTGTTATTGTGGATAGTGGGAGTTGCACTAACATGATTAGTGCAAACTTAGTTGATGAATTAGGCATGAGTTAGATTAAACACCCCAAGCCCTACAAATTGCAATGGTTGAATGATAGTGGGAAAATAAGAGTAAACAAACAAGTTTTGGTGTCTTTTGAGATAGGAAAGTACAAGGATGAAGTGCTATGTGATATGGTACCCATGCAAGCGAATCACTTGCTCTTAGAGAGGCCTTGGTAATGCGATAGGCATGTAAAGTATGATAGGATGAAGAATACTTATTCCCTACTCAATGAGGGAACTAAGTTTACCCTCATCCCTATGGCCCCTAGTGAGGTGAACAAAGATCAAAGAATCATGAAGGAGAAAGAAAAGAAAAATGGAGCGGAAGATGTCAAACAAAAATAAGAAATTGAGAGAAAAGAACAAGAGAGAAGAGAAAAAGAGTTGAGAGAGAGGATGGACAAACAAGTACCTTTGACGATCAAGGATAGGAGTGAGCAAGGACAAGATAGGGGAGGTAAAAGAAGAGTGAATTTCTTTGCAAAAGAAAGTGAGGTCATAGAGGCTATAGAAGCTAAGGAACCGGTTATTCTTCTTTTATGCAAAAGTTCTTATGTTTCTACTAATGAATCTACATTGTCTTTGCCTAATGAAATTACAGCTATTCTTCAAAAATTTAAAGATGTTTTTTCCAAAAGAGGTGCTCGGAAGACTACCACCTATAAGAGGGATTGAAAATCAAATCGACTTTGTGCCTAGAGCTATCATCCCCAACCGACCGGCGTATAAAAGTAACCTGGAGAAGTCCAAGGAATTGCAAAAGCAAGTAGAGGCATTATCTAAGCCTATGTGCGGTTCCGATTCTCTTGGTGTCCAAAAAGGATGAAACATGGCGTATGTGCGTGGATTGTCACGCTATCAACAACATCACAGTAAAATACTGCTATCCCATTCCTAGGCTAGATGACGTGCTTAATGAGCTATTTGGTGCGTGCATTTTCTCTAAAATTGATTTGAAATCCGGTTATCACCAAATTAGAATAAGAGGAGAGGATGAATGAAAAACGGCTTTTAAAACCAAACAAGGGTTGTATGAATGGCTTGTCATGCCCTTTGGATTGTCTAATACTCCTAGTACTTTCATACGATTAATGCACCATGTTTTGATGGAATTCATTGGAAAATTTGTTGTTGTGTACTTTGATATATATTAATCTATAGCAAATCATATGTAGATCATTTGAATCATGTTCAAAATGTGCTTATTGCCCTCTAAAAGGAGAGATTGTATGCTAACCTTGAGAAGTACTCTTTTTGTTTAGAGATGATTACATTCCTTGGGCATGTTGTGAGTGCCAAAGGGATTGAGGTTGATGAGGAAAAAGTAAAAGCTATCCAAGATTGGCCCACCCCTACTACCATTACCCAAGTCCGTAGTTTTCATGGGCTAGCTATCTTCTATAAGAGGTTCATCTAAAATTTTAGCTCCATAGCAGCCCCTATAACCGAAGTGGTAAAAAAAAGGTAGGATTTAGGTGGAAGAAAGCCCAACAATAAGCCTTTCAAACCCTCAAAAACAAATTGAGCCAAGTTCCAATTCTTATTCTTCCTAACTTTGAGAAGGTATTTGAGATAGAGTGTGATGTCAGTGGGATAGGAATAGGTGCGGTCTTGACCCAAGATAGAAAACCAATTGCATACTTTAGTGAGAAATTGTCCAGAGTGGCCCTCAATTACTCTACCTATGACAAAAAGCTTTTTGCCTTGGTGAGGACCCTAGAATATTGGCAACACTATCATTTACCAAGAGAGTTTGTAATTCATACTGATCATGAGACCCTTAAACACTTCAAAAGCCAACAAAATTTGAACAAGATGCATGCAAGTTGGATGGAGTTTATTGGGTCATTTCCTTATGTCATTCAATATAAAAAGGGTAAGGAAAATGTGGTAGCAGATGCACTATCTCGAAGGTATGCACTACTAAACTTTTTTTATGCTAAACTTCTTAATTTTGAACTTGTGCAGGGTTTGTATATTGTTGATAAGGAGTTTGGGGATATTTTCCATGCTTGTGAGAAAAGTGCATTTGCTAAATATTGTAGGCATGATAGTTTCTTGTTTAGGGAGGCAAGGCTTTGTGTGCCAAAGGGTTCTATTAGGGTGTTGCTAGTTAGGGAGGCCCATAGTGTGGGACTAATGGGGCATTTTAGTATTACAAAGACCTTAAGCATCCTTAAGGAACATTTCTTTTGGACAAATATAAGAAGGGATGTGGAGAAACATTGTTCTCAATGCATTATTTGTAGGCGAGCTAAGTTTAGATCTCTTCCACATGGTTTTTATACTCATTTGCCCACACCTAATGTGCCTTGGGTTGATATTTCAATGGACTTCATCTTAGAATTACCTAGGTCCAAGGGGGGTAAGGACTCCATATTTGTGATTGTTGATCAATTCTCTAAAATAACTCATTTTGTGGCTTGTTCCAAGACTAATTATGCGTCCTATATTGCAGATTTGTTCTTTAATGAAGTGGTGAGAATGCACGACTTCCAAGGACTATTGTCTTGGATAGGGATACTAAATTCCTTAGCCATTTTTGGAGAGTTTTATGAAACAAACTTTGTACTAATATCTTATTTTCCACAGCTTGTCATCCTCAAATGGATAGACAAACAGAGGTGGTCAACCGAACACTCACCCAACTCTTGCGGACCATAATCAAGAAGAATTTGAAAAATTGGGAAAAGTGCTTGCCACACATTGAGTTTGCTTACAATAGGGCTATTCACTCTACCACTTCTTATTCTTCTTTTGAAATTGTATATGGTTTTAATCTTCTAACTCCTTTAGATTTAGTTCATTTGCCTATAGGTTAACGGTTGAACCTTAATAGAGCTAAGAAGGCAGAAATGGTGAAAGCACTCCCTCAGAAGGTGAAAGCAACTATTGCAAAACGAAATGAAAAGATCGCCGATAAGAGCAATCAAGGAAGGAAAAATGTGTCATTTAAGTTGGACGATTAGGTATGGGTGCACCTTCGCAATGAGAGATTTCCTACTCAATGACGAAGCAAACTAGATCCAATGGGGGATGGTCCTTTTCAAGTTCTTGCCAAAGTTGGAGATAACGCTTATAAGATAGATTTACCCGGTGAGTATCATGTTAGCACTACTTTCAATATTAGTGAACTTTCTCTCTTTGATGTAGATTATGGCAATGATTCAGAGATGAATCCTTTTCAAGGAGGGGGAGATGTTGAGACTCCACTTCATCATGGAGGTCAAGATCAAGGAGGGGGAGGCATGGCCTTGCAAGGGCAAGGACCAATGATAAGATCTAGGGCCAAGAAGCTTCAAGATGATTTTTAATTACTCATAAAACCATGCTTGATGATGGAAGAAGGTTAGAAGGTTGAGGAAACTAGCCAAGAGTTCATTTTGATGACTATCCAATAAGGACACCAACAAGAACTCAAGTCGGCATTAAAGACGGACGAAATTTGACCGAAATGGGGCCTTCCAGTGGACAGCCGGCGCCGGCCCCAAGCAATCAAACCAGCACCAGCTTCAACCTGCATAATAAGGCTCGGAAATAGCGCGCAACCGGCGCCAATTGTAGAAGCCCTAGCTGGCGCCGGCTCCATCCTGGGGTCTGCGTTTTTTATGTTTTCTCTGATTTTACTCCATTTCAAATGTTTGTAAAGATTTATTAAGACCCTAAATTGAATTAGAATCTCAGGGATTACTTAGCTATGATTAAGATAGTATAAATACAATCTTTAGTGATTTGACAAGATAATTTACACTTTTTATTCAAATTTGAAGAGAGAGCCTTGAGAGGCCCTAGCCTCCTTGTTCATCTTGTTCAAGATCATGCTTAATGGTTAGTTCTCCTTATGAATGGGTCTATAAAATCTTTTGGAAAATCCAATGTGGTTTCTTGAATGGGTCTTAGTTGCTTTGCTCTTCTAAGGTTTGTTTGAATTCCATTACTTGGGTGCCTATTTTCTCTATTCTATTTATTCTTATTTGCCTTCGTTGCTTCAAGGATATTGGGGTGAGATTATAGTTGAACTATCTACTATTCTTGAGGGTCTTTGAAGCTTAGTTCTTCAAGGGTTTGATAAAGGGTAGATTGTTAGTTTCATTTTCTCCTTTTTGTCTCAAGAAATTCTCTATTTTGGCCCCTTGGGTTGAATGGAACTCATAACCAACTAAACCACCCACAACATCAAGAAAAAGCCCATTCAAGATCATATCAGGGAGAGATTTAATATTTTCTCAAGTGCATCTTTGTGATTTTCAATGGATTTTCAATGGTAGCTATTTGAATTTTTGAAATTGGTGTGCCTATGATAAGGTTATAATTTTCTCTTTCACTTTGGATATGATTTTGTCATTCAAATTTGTTGGATTTTATTGTGTAAAATTGTGTATTAAGTTGAATATGTTAATTCTTGGCAATTTAAGTTAGTCTTGGTTATGTTGTAGTTTTTTAATTTTATTCTACTTTTCTTGTTTGGATATGGATGATGTAATGAAGTATGGGAAAAGTTGTCTATTACTTCTTGATTTATGGTTTTCTAAATTTGTTTTAACTTTGGGTGGTGAATGAGGTTGGTGAGAATTGAAAAAAAAAAACAAAAAAGAGAGTGTCCATTATTCTTTTATTGGAAAAAAAAATGAGTGAAAAAATGCTTATTTTATTTGGAAAGAAATTTCTTAATGGGGCCAATACGGTTAGTGGAAGAGAAGAAACAAAAAGCATCACACTTTCTTAAGGCTAATTCCCAAACAACAAAGAAAAAAGTATAGGTGCCAATACAATGCGAGTAAAAGTAATGTTCATGCACTTGGGTCTAAAGAAAAAAAAAGAGTGATTTAAAAAAATGATGAAAAAAAACATGTGTCTCCTTATTTTGATACTTAGAGTTTTGAAATTTTAATTGTATGAGCTTTGAAGTGGTTAAACAACTTGACTTGTGTGATTTGTGTTATCCATATCTTGGCTTGAAGGGTGAAATAATTTTCTTAGACTAAAGTATAAACTTATTTAACTTAATTTTGAGGGTCTTGATATATTTAATTTAATGTATGAGTATACAAAAATTTTTAAAGGGTGAATGAATGACAAATTTTTATCTAATGTTGGGGAAAAAAAATTATGACTTTATTATGGATGAACTTGAGAAGAAATAAATTATTTTGAGTGTATTGTTTTTGTACTTTACTTGAGGACAAGTAAAAGTTCAAGTGTAAGGATATGTGATAAGGGATAAAATCACCATTATTTTTCTAATTATTTGAGGTTCTTTTGAGATACATTTGTTACAATAACTAGGCATACTCCTTCCTATTTGACATTTCACTTATAAAAAGTATTTTTTAGGAACTTTGTACGGATTTAAGTTAATTTTGAGCGAAAAGTGAACAATTTTAGAATGCACCTAGGGCCTGTCCTAGCCAATGAACCAGGTGCCGGGTCCATCCTGATCGAGCAAAGCAAAACCAGAGCAAAACTCAGGGGAAGAACATAACAAAATAGACCTGGCGCCAGACTAGACCCGGCGCCAGGTCCGCTCTGGAAGGCGAAAATCTTGTACATGAATTTAGAAATTTTTCAATAATTTTGGTATTTTCTAAATCTTACTCGGCCAAGACTTCCCAAACTACGAGTTTAGCATCTAAAAGACCTATAACAGCAAGAGAAAACATAAGGAATAAGGGGGTAGAGGTGGATCAAAGAGCAAAAATTCTCAATCAGTCATTGAAGAAGGAATTCACCAAGTCAATGAGGGTTGTTCAAGACAGTCTTCAAGGGAAAAGAAAAAGACTTGTTTATGAGTGCTTTATTTTCTCTTTGTTTTTTTTCCTTAAACAATGATGTATTCAATTTTATTGTAATTTAATATTATTTTAGATTCATGATTTTGTGTTGATTTAGTTATTCGATCAATTCTTTCTCATATTTGGTATTTTTGATTACTTGTTATCATTGGTTATTGATGTGAGTTCTTCTAATTGACTTGAAAAAATGATGTTAGGGGTTTCATTGCATTGATTTCAGATTTGTTAAATCTTAATAGACTTGGACGACGAAGTTAAGATTATAAGACTAAATAATCAAATATTAATTGATTTCACCTCGGACAAAGGGTTATTAGCTAATTTCAAATTTATAAAGAATTGAGCTTAATGCATGTTTTGGTTATATTAGCTCTATTGGCAAATTTGTTAATATTAATCAAAAGATAGTAATTTCATGGATTGAAAAACAAAGTGGAATTTATCTAAGCAGATTCATGACTTGGGAAATGATTGAATTTTTTTTTATATTCCTTCATGATGACAAAATGATAATTAGTCAGGAAAATTGCTAGTTGGTTCATTATCTTGTTTTCTAGGATAATTGTTTAAATTTACATCCTTGAATTGTATATATTTCTTTATTTTTTTACTATTTTCTCACTTTATTTTGGTCAATTAAATAATGAATGAAAAGTGATTAGTGTGTACTTGTTCTTTTGAGAATCAATACTCGTTAATTCCCTATGCTTGAGATGAGTATACTGTTAGTGTTGTGCCCTAGAGGCAATCACTTGTACATTATATATGACACATTTTATTTTAATAAAAGGCATTATTTATCTTACAGTTTCTTTTGTTTACTTTTAAGTAATATAACTGTTCGATAAAGTCCCTAGTACAACACTGTGTTAAGAAAATTATGATAGAGATCATGATATGAGATTCCTACTACACTGTATAGTGTTATTACTTAAATACTCACTAGTCATAGTATTAATGAGATAGGACATCATTAATGCATAAGACTAACATATGTTAGACTTCCTGATTTGATCAGGCGGTGGTTCTCATATTCGTGAGTATTGAGATACTCAAAGTTAACACGTGGATGCTTGTTAATAGAACAAGTTCATTGGATGACCTAACTTTGAGATAATCACTTGGATAACTATTTAGTGCCAGTGATATAATCTCAATATAGCAAACGTACAAGTATCGTTAGACTTGAGATCTCCAAGGTATTTTGTTTGCTGAGTATTGTACTTTGATTCCAATCTCCGGAGCTCGATCTAGGGCCGCCTATGGGATGGATATTGGGTACATTATGAAGTAAACGAAAGTAATTAAGAAGGTCAATGAAGGATTCACCACTCCTAATAGTAGGGGCGAATATCTCATGACCACTTGTAGGAATTACTACTCGAGAAGTCCTTGGCTAAGGCGATTGTGTATTGGAATTAATTATAGATTATTAATCTCAAAGACGTTTGGATTACTTCATGTTCTCTACCAATTGACTGGGAAACCTAATAGGTCACACACAATAGAGGATTATATACTCAAGATATTATTTGATAATATAATGGGGTTAATTGAGAGAAAGAGAAGTTGTTGTGGACAAATTATAATTAGTTATAATTTATGGTCCAAATTGTAATTGTGAGAATTTGATGTTTTCAATTACAATTAGAGAATTCTAATAGGATTAGAATTCTCAGTTTTAGCAGGATTTTTTGATTATATATATGATATAATCAAAACCCTAGCTGAGGTTGGAAAAATGCACACTCTAGGCAACATAAAACCTTCTTTTCTTCTTCTTCTCTCTCGCTCGATTGTTCTTGTGAAGAACCCTAGCCGCCATCTTTTTCTACTAACATAGGAAATTTTGGTGCTTGAGTGTATCCTCTGTGTGGATTATTGTTAGAAATAATCACACACTGTGATTATAGTGGTTAGACGTTCAACTCACGTGGAGGTTGATCAAGAGGATTGTTGGATCGCGCCTTGACTTGAAGAAGAAAATTTTGTTCTTCGAACCATCAAAGAAAGGTAAAAAGCTATTACCTTTGATCTCTTTATGTCTTGTTTTCCACACATATGCAGATCCTGAGTTAGTATCTCGTTTTATTTTTCCACTGCGTCGTATAGAATACAAGCCTGAGATACCCAACATATACTTTCTTGTATGTGTATTTTGGGATTAATGTTTTAATTAAAACTTGACTAAGGGATGGACTTAAATTTGATGATTTTATACACCCAAAATTTATGCTTCAAGAGGCTAAAAATAAGAAAAGTGAAGATAAGGGAAAAAATGAGCTTTATGTGGGAGAGTATAAACTTGTATTTTTATCTTCACAAAAAGTTTCTTGTTTGAGATCTTACATAAGTGTTAATTCGAGAACAAATCGTCTTCAAGAAGGGAAAAATGATAGGAATCCATCCACGCATCATGTTAAAGCTAAAAAAGGGAGATGGAGATTCAAACCACATTCCAAGGTGCCAAAGAAGAATTTAAATTACGAAGGCTTCCAATGGAGGAATCAAACTAAACAAGCTACCAAGCCAAGGGATATGAAGATAGTAAAGAAATGGGTGCCAAAGGAAAGTTTGAAAGACCTTCAAGAAGATAAATCAAGAATCAAGAAAACTATCAAGCGATGAAGGATCAAAGAAGGGCCAAGAAGATCAAAGCTTGAACAACAATTTATGTGGAAGTCAAGGGAGCGCAAGAGAAAGGCTGAGGACAAGAACAATGAAACCAATGGTAGGACAGTGCTCACCCAGTGTCGGACCCAAAAAGGCCACGTGGTGCTGGGTCCCCTTGACTTTCTAGCCAAATTGGGCAGTTTCAACCCGGCACCAGGCCCAAGAAGTATACCTGGCGCCAGGTCACTTCAGGCAACACGCAATTTTTACTCAAAATTTTCCTTTTATTATGTTTTGTTCCCAATTAAATTTTCACAACTTTTATTATGTAATAGAGATATTTTAAACCATTTAAATTCTTCAATGACTGAGATTTCATCTCACTTTATTTAGGTTTAAATGCCTATATATATGGCATTATAACATTTCAATGTAACAACTTTGAATATTGATAGAAATCAAAGAGTCTCATTTAAGAGCATTTGAGAGGTGATTCCTCTTGGGTAAATCCCATGAATATCAAGACCACTCTTACGGCCTAGTCCTTCCCTATGTATTGAATTTATAAACTCTTTTAGGATAGATCAATTAGCTTGCTAATTTAGGTCTTAAGTTATAGATAATCTAAGGTTCTTGTTGGAGGTAAAGTTGGTTGCCTAAATTATCATTTTCAAAGTGTTCTTGATTTCTTATTGAATCAAGGGTCTTTGGTTGTGATTTGGATGACTTAATTCTCATTTCTAATGTTCTAAATTCTTTATTTTGGCTTAGGGTCCTAGTATTTGAATTAGGTATGTCATTTCTTCACTAAACTCATTGTTTCGAGTTCATAGTTGGGTCTTGTATTTTACCCTAAATTTAGCCACGAAATTCACTAGAAAATCAGCCCCAAGATCATTTCACAGGCCTTACCACCAGAATTGGCGCCAACTCTTGTCGAGCAATCTTTAGCTGAATTGTTTTTGCTTAGTTTAATATCGTTTTGATGTAATTTTATTTTCCAAGATTTTCATTATGTTTTAAGGCCTAAAAACTTGTGTTTAAGGCTACCTAATTTCTAGTTTTGGTTTACTAAGTAGCTAGGGTAAGTTGGGGCCTCTAAATACCCCATTATAACATCATTTGAAGGAGATTTTCAGATTTTATCGAATTCAATGGAGTGTTGAACTCTTTGGAGAAAAGGATTCCTTCTTGGTTATTCTCTTTTTCAAGACCAAGCAAAATCACTAGACCCACCTTTGTTTAGAGTCTTTGAAATCATTGGGTTAATCTAACTTATTTCCTTATCTTAGCTATTGGGTAGATGTATTCTTACCTAATATTCTTGTTAGGAAACCTAGAAGGGTGCCCACTTGTTCTTGAATTCTTGTAGGTTCAAGGGTGTTTGGATATTAAAGTAATTGGTCAAATCCTATTAGAATTTGAGTTCTAGTTGTTCAATCACCTAGGATTCTTATTTTGAGGGCATTTTAGTTGAGAATTAGGTGGTCAATTCTTAAGTTTTTGTTCTTGATTTTGAGAGGGCTCCTGAGCTTGTATCAATAGGGCTACACAGGGTGAAGCTGTGTGAAGAATTTTGGGAAAAAACTGAAGAAGGTTGTGCAAATCTAGAGGCTTTAAGAAATCTGCGATAGATGATAGGATAAGGTCCTGTGCGTTTTGAAGGAAAATCACAGCTTTTGGCATGGGCGTGGGGTAAGCCATGCTTTTTTCAATATATATATATATATATATATATATATATATATTATTTTTATTAGTTTTATTGTTATTTTATGTAAAGAAAAACATAAAAATAAGATAGGATTTATCAAAAGAGAAAATAAAAGAATAAAGTGAAAATCTTTTTGTGGTTTTTCTTTAAACGAAAAAAAATGAAAATAATGAAATAAGAACAAAGGGTATTGAGTTGCCTTCCAATAAGCGCTTTTGTTTTATGTTGTTTGCTCAACATTGTTACATTGCGGTGGGAAAACCTAGGCAAGAAATAAACAAAGTGAGCTTTGAATAGAAAAACACAAAATAAAAACCAAGAAAACATACCATGGATCATATGAGATGGTCATTATGAAAGTAACCAATTATGTCATAGGACACAACTCCCAAAAGCTACTCTCTTACCTTTGCAGATTTTTAGGCATTAGAAAGATCCCTAGGGTTAAGTGGTTGAGAAGGAAGCTTGTTAGATAATTGTGCCTTAATTTGTCTAACATTCGTGGCCAATTGCCCAGCTTAGTTTTCTAGGTTTTGGATGCTAGATTTAGTCTCTTTTTGAAAAGTTAAGGTGTTAAGTGCAAGAGACTTGACCATATCCTCTAAAGACATGCCATTGGTTTGGTCTTGTGAAGGTGGTGCATTTGAAGGGTTAATTGCAAAGTTTTGTGGCCTCCTTCTTTATTTCCCCATCTAAAGTTTGGTTGATCATGCCATCCCTCATTATAAGTGTTTGAATAGGGATTGTACCTCCTAGAGTGCTCATTTGGAAACCCTAATGTATTAACTTGTTCATTAGCACCAAAAGTAGGATATGAATCACTAGTCTGATCAAGAGAGTTGCACATATTACATGTACTAACTTATAAATTGTTACATAGCATCTTCCCTACCAAATTAGTTAACTTATCGATCTTGTCTCCTAGAGAATTTGTACCGATTTCCCCCACCTTCCTAACTAAGTCATTCCTTGTGCTAAAAGATTGTATGTTAGCTGTCATATTAAAAATTAACTCCCTAGCAATTTGTGGAGTTTTGTCCACAAGGACACCACCACTAACCGCATCAATTATTGATCTATCATGAGGAAGTAATCCTTCATAAAAATATTAAATGAGCAAATGATCACTGATTTAATGATGTGAACAACTAGCACAAAGTATTTTGAATCTCTCACAATAGTCATACAAAGACTTACCATGCAATTGTCTTATGCCACATATCTTTTTTCTAATGAATGCAGCTCTAGATGCAGGAAAATACTTTTCAAAAAAAGCCTTTACATGTTCAGCCAACTATTAATAAAACTAGTAGGCAAGTCATATAAGCAATTTTTAGCTCCGCCATGTAAACTAAATAGGAATGCACGTAATTTAATGACCTCATTTTGAATTTCCTCTGGTTTCATATTAGAGCATGCAATATGAAATTCCTTAAGATACCTATGTGGATCTTCTCTTGGTAAACCATGAAAAGATGGCAAAAGTTGAATGAACCCAGGATGTAATTTAAAATTAGTCATGACTTGAGGAAAAAGCAATGCATAAAGAGTGATTATTAAGGGTAGGGGCAACAAGTTCTTTAAGAAATCGATTAGCAACCACTATAGAATCAAGGTTAGGAAGAATATCATCAACATGTTCTTCCAAATGTTCACCAATTGCAAAATATTCAGATTTAGGAGAAGAAGGCTCCTCCAAATGAGCTCCTTTGTCACAAATCATAATTTCCATAGGATTCAATTTAAGTGCTTTGGTAGTCTCGCCTTTATCAACTTTCTTACCACTCTTAAGATTCATCACCTAGATGAACAACCCTACAAAAAATTTTTAAAAAGTTAAAAAGTAAAGAGAAAACAAAATTAAAATCAAGTATCACAAGAATCAATCATAGAATGAATGTGATCAAAATTCTCTCTCTTTTTCCTCAGCAACGGCACCAAAAATTTGTAATAGTGGAGTTTGACATTAAAAAGATGAGTTCTTTAAAAATGCAGTTGTCATGCACTAACAAATTTTAAACCCTACTACTAAATAGCTTAGTATAGTAACAAGTAAGATATCGATTCCACAAGGAACATGAGAAATATACTTAATAAGAAAAAAAAAAACTCAATCAACCAACTGCATTCATGTGAAATCATCTTGTAAATACTTAATCTAATTAATTCTAATGTTGTTTTATTTACAAGTATCTACACGTGAATTGGGGAGAAGAAAATTTTAAAAAACTATCTAAACTAATCCTAACAAATTAAGAAAAAAATAATCAAAATAAGAAACTAGCAAAATAAGAAACTTCAAGACCAATTAAGAAATCTCATGTTCTTAAGCATATGTAATAAAATCAAGTTATGATATTTCTCATTAACTTAATTACTTTAAACAATTGGTTTAGAGACCTTTCTTTGGGAATTAAATCTCTTTATCCTTGCAAAAGTGGAAAGAATCCCTAACTTCATTCTCAATTTATTTTCAATTGATTAACCTTTTCTTAAAGACATTAAGACTTCAATTCCTCAGTAATCATACACCAAGTATAATGTTGATAAGTATGCAATGCATCACCAATATCAAATTACATATCCATTTAGCCTTGAAAATATGGAATTGATCATTTTACAATTCTCTATTGCTCGCTAAGCTAGTTAGCCTCAAAACCTAATAAGTAATACATGCTACTTAGACAAATCAATCAAAAGAACAAGTTGTCTTAGCAATACAATTACGTGAATTAAAAGGTTGTTAGCCATACACAATTAACTCAACACAATTGATAGTCATAAAACTTGGAACTACATAAATACTTAATAGGTAATTTCAATTAGATCAAAGATTGAATCTTTATCACATAAATCTCAAAGTCTCAAACTTAACAACAAAACGTAGCATCAAAATCATGAATGAAATCTCAATTGTTTGAATACAAGGAAGCTAAAAACATAAAAGGTTGGAAACAAGAAAGAACAAAAAAAGAAGATTGAACAATAGAACTTGGGAAGCCACAATCTCTAGGCTCCTTAACTTCTTCTCCTTCTCTTGGCCTCCTCTGATTCTTTTCTCCAAGAGAATTATGTTTGGTGAAGTATGTATGTGTGTCTCTTGAATTTGGACATCCATCACCTTTATATAAAGTTCCTAAACTGTCTTTGATTGAATTTGGGAAATTTAAATCGTCACTGGACTTGTTCAGGACTTTCTAAAACATTCAGGAAGCTTGCACCGCTTGTAGGCACGAGTGTGCATGAAAGCTGTGCATAAATTCTGGATAAAAATCTTTCGATGGTGGCATAGAATTGAGCACGCCGTACAAGGCGGTCGTGTGCCTGCACAGGATTATGCACGGCCATGCACTTGCACTTGGTCATGCATCCTGCAAAGCAACTTCTCAATTTCTACAAACTTTTAAGGTTAAAAATTCTCCCTTGCTATGCACGAGATGAGGCACGAGCGTGCATCACGCCGCATATATCTCCTGGAAGCTTCTCTATTTTGCATGACTTGATGCATCATCATGCATCAAGCCGTGCATGCACATATAACCTTAAAAACTCTGGTCCAAGTGTGAAAACATAGCATTTAAGTCCAAGCTCTACTCATTTTTCATCAAAGTGACTAACAAACACAAAAGAACACAACTCTAAAATATTAAACACTTGATAACATGACTCTGAAAGATTCCGATTTCTACTCTTACTGCAATGAATAACTAGCATGCAATCACTTGGAATTTTGTTCTTAAAATGGTGAACAGTGAAGAAAACATGTTTAGTAAATTTTTTTATATATATAATTTTCGAAAATTAAGAAAAAAGATTTTCCAAAAAGAAAATTGGATAGTTAGAATAAATGTTCCCCCAACTTTTTATGTAGTACCATTTGCAGCTTCAGAAGTTTATTCGTTCTATAACTACCCACCGATCTTAATAGAGTTCCACTTTGATCAATTTGGTCATTTTGTCATATGTTGAAGGACAAAATCGTATGAACAATCAATTACCTTAAATTCTGAACCTTATGTCTTTTAGCTTTGTTAAGAAAATCAATCACTCGGAGACACTTTCACCATTTAAAATACAGCCAAAATTTTGTCAAATTGACCAAAGCGGGATTGCATACAATGTTCAGGATAACCATAGAGCAACTAAAAGTTAAAGGCAACAAATGGTACTCAATGAAAAAATGATAGACCATTTTTCCAATTATTCGAACAACCATGTTTGAAAAATAAGATAAAAGGTAAAATCAGTCATCGACACTCATATTTGCATAACAAAAGGAAAATAAAAGGGGAAGTCCTCCGGCATCTTCTACTACTCGTGAATGCTACATCTTTTTTGCGCCTCGTATCATCAAACCATGCTTCCCCTCTCTCCCCCCTCTCTCTCTCCATATTTAGCTTCCCTTCGCTTATCTCTTTCTATGTGTTACCACGTTGCTTGTTTCCGTCCTTCTTTCTCAAGGCATAAACATAAGCATAATTGACACATGATGTACAAGACTCATCCATAATGACACGGATTTTGCGTGACCACCCCATCCGAATCCTTTTATTGGTTGATGGATAAAGACGGAACATATTTTTCATATTTTGGCATCATCATTGCTTGATTAATTTGTGAAAGCTAGGGCACTTCTACATGCGTACAACTTTTGGCATGATTTGTATTTACTTCTACTAAAGCAATTATGCACATACTCCAGTTATAAAACTGCAAATTTTAGCCGAGGGGCATAAAATTTCAAAAGGAAAAGCAATACATAGAAAATTTTCTGATTTACATGCTAAGGTTTGAAAAAAAAATGATATCCAAATGTAATTTTCGACGTTTTAATTAAATTTGGACGCTTAAAACATGTCTATAGAAAACCACTAATTTGCTCTGTTGTTCCAATTTTATCAAACGCCCCCAAAGGGCCGCTAATTTTTTCAAGTTACAACCAATTAATCATCTTATCATTGATTTCCACTTACTTTGTTCCAACTAAAGAAACTCAATATTAGAAAATATATTGATTTTGATTCTCTCGTCATCCAAGTTGCAAACAAAGATGCAAAATCAAAATAATTTTCATTCAACCCAACTTGAGCATTCATTCTCCGAAGGACACCATACCCACTTTAATCTTTAGTTCCTGATCTCCACGTATGATAACAAGTACACAAGCATCTTCTTCTTTCACATCTTTACTTAAAATGAAAAGCTTCAATTTCTTCAGTTACTTCTCAAGCGGCCCTACCAATACTTTTGTTTCAAAATCTTGTACAGGGGAAACGGATACTGGAACAACTCTAACAAAGCATGGGTAGTGGAAGAATAGTGCACATTGCTACCTAAAACTGTTTGCCAAGGAATTCACCTTTTGTATTCCAAGGTCGATTTTGGAATGATTTTCCAATCATACTTCTCTTCTCACTTACAGTCCCCTCTTCACTTCTGTACTCCGGAAAGTAATCGAGAAATGTTTTGCTACCTAGCTCGTTAACTCCATCAAAAAGGAAATTCCTTACTACTTCCTGCATTGTAATATTGATGTAAACAATTAAACTAACAACTAATGGGGGAGAAAAGAAGCTGCAATCCAAGAATAATACCTCTGCAAGAGTTTCGCCAATCAGTCTCCTCAAAACCCAATGTCCTGGATCCTGATTTTCGGACAAAGAGTCAGCAGAATAACCTAGATAAAAGAAACAAGTACCAATATCTAATAATAAAGGGTTCATTAAGGTCGACTGCTTATTCACTTGCAAGTATTCGATTGAACGTGGAGTTTATCAATTTGATCAGCTTGAGTGTAGCTTAACATGTAAAAAATAACAGCAATAAAGAAGTTGCATACACATAAATGAAGGTTCCTAGGTGGTGTTTGTGTGCAGGGTTTTTGTTTTTTTTTTTTTTTTTTTGGGGGGGGGGGGGGGGTTGGGGTTCAGAGATCACTGTTTGACTCTCAGATTGCCTGCTTATTGGAACTAAGAAGCTTTTATTCAGATTCTCAAAGATGAAGCCAAGACGTGAAGGCAGAGTACAACTATGTCCCCTGAACAGCTGCGGAAGTACAGATTTGATCAAGCTTTCCATCTACAGCGCAACATTTTCAACAATAATATTCAGTAATACAAGTTGATCGATTTAATTTCTTTGAACAAATCTCATACAGCATTATTCTTTTCAAGGTTAGATTAAATCCTAAATCCTACAACAGTTATGTTCACCATGGACGCCCTATTCACGGCTCCTCTTTCAATTAAGATATCAATATCTCACCAAAGTCCAATGAAACTTTATTTTACTTCAAAACCTAAATATATCTTGAGCAATCTCCTGATATGATTCTCTCTCGCTTTCTCTTGTACTTCTATATTCCATCATAATGTCTAAATCATTAGCAAAAAATTAAAAAAAGACAATATCAGTGGCACAAACCTTTTCAGCTCTCCATGTGAGGTACCTATGCTGTGCTTCACAGTTGTGTACAATTTGAGAAGCATTAGTTTCCTGCACTGCTTGACCCATCAGCTGAAGCCATGCCTATTGGGTGAAAAAAGAAAGTCAAATCATAGATACAACTGTAGGATATTCTAGAACATATCTATGTCTGTATAGAGTTATAGACTCAATAGTATCAAGATCGCAGGCTATTCATATTACATTAGCTATGATCTATTTAAGATATCCAATGAAGTAGGGCACAACAATGACGAAGCTCTGTTCTCACTTTCATCTGGCATTTTCTTTCTTAGTTTCATAAATCCTTTTTTAAGGGGAGTAGTAATATATGGACCAGGGATGAAGGACACCCATTGGGCAGCCCAAGCAATTACTGAAAACTAGAACAGCGGAGTTTAGTTGCTGTAAACTCAAAATTTCAGCAAAGAAACGGATCACAAACACATGGCAACACATAGGACCGTAATGATCATAAGGTGTCACACCTTAGGGTTAGATTGTCACACAACCAAATACAGAAACAAGCTGTAGACTTCAATTAATTGAATAATGAAAGGCATATATAAGTAGTAGAGAACTTCTCTACTTATAGACCCAAAATTTTATGCTACTAGGACTAGACTTTTAAGTTTGTAAAATAAATAATAACTATGACAATAGGATTCTTAAGCCAATCAACTTAGTAATCCTAGCTAAACAGAAATTTAAACTTTTAGAAACTTCTCCAAACTCACTAGTTACCAAAAAAATACTCTAAATTCTAAAACTTATAAAACAACAATCTAAAAGAAAGATTTAATATTACTCTAACCCTCATATGAGCTGTCCATCCTCTAAGGTGTGTCAAATTAAGGTTTGGACTTTAGAATCATTTTTTACCCTCCTTTAATAAACCTTAACTGGTTGCTACCAATTGTCTCTATCAACCAGGTCCCCATTTCCCAAAACATAACTACACAAAAAAGGGAAACAGATACAACATGAAAATATGTTATGTGAGTACTTGTATTCACCTTATAATAATCCCTGAATGCACAAAACAAGATGTTATATTTGTGTTGCCTTGAAGAGAACTTCGTCCATATAACAATTGGTGAGAAAAATCTCAAAGATTCACTGGTAATCTTTCCTCCCCAGGGTAAAAGCTGCATGACATCTGTCTTAAGTCACCACACCATAGTTTTATATGGTAGGAGAGTATTTCAGAATATTCACTGTAAGCTACAACACTAATGGATATAATTGACCTGGGTGTACTTTAGGCCAAGAGGAAGTAAGTGCCTATAGTACTTTTCCTTGTAATAGTTCTGATTAATGACATCGTGCAATGGGTTAAGGTCCCTGTAAATGAGCAAACAAATCAAGTCATGAGATATTAAACAAACATGATGAGCCTACAAAAAAATAAAATATAAAACAAAGAGCTTAGTTTGATTCTTATTGCACGAGCATAGATAGTGGATGTTAATTGAAAAGCCAGATCTCCTCATTTCTTTCAAAATTGCCTAATGTGGTCTATCTACCTTGTGGTCATTAACTATGTAATTAGAACATAGAGATGCTCTGTAAGATGACAAATTATTAAAAAGTAGTTCTTATTCTTATAGTATTACCAGTATCATGTCTACATATTTAACTCTTATGTGCTTAACCTACTAGGTGGGCATAGATTCTCTTTAGAAAAGAAAATGTTGAAAAAGTCAAAGATTCCGGAAATCAAGGGAGATAGATTCAAGAAATCAAGAGAGTTGATTCTGGATGTACTAATTGTCAATTATAGTTGTCAATCATGTAAATTGGGAATTAAGAATTATTCTCCTATAATGTAGTGATTCTTTCCTAGTAAAATTCATTATAGGAAAATTCTCATGTATAAAATTATTTTCCTTGTAACATGTATAAAATTCTCAGTAAGGTAACAAATGTAGTATACCAGCATTTTAACTCTCGTTCTGTTGTGGTATCAGAGCAGGAATTAGTTTGATTCCTGGAACCCTTAAAAGTCTAGTGCACTCCTCTATTTCAGTCTCAAACAGAAATTGCTCTAGCCATCTTCCATTATGTCTGATTACTCTGCATTCAATGTTGCCGAGGCCCATATCAGCAAGCGGAATGGTCCAAACCCTCATAGGGGCGAAGATAATCCTGAATGTAGTGTGACCACTGCAAGAAGCCACACCACACTAGGAAAACCCGCTGGCATCTCCACAGTAAACCTGCAGATTGGAAGCCGAGGAACAAACGCCAACAGCCCTCTGCAAATGCTATTGAGCAGCCCAACCCAATTAGCACAAAGCAGATTGACCAACTCCTAAAACTACAAAATTCCAATCCCGACTACTGGTACTCCTAATTGTTCTATGGTTTATGCAAACAGAAAATCAAACCCTTAGGTCATTGTTTCCAGAGCTTCTGATCATTTGACAAATTAATCTCATTTATTTCATCTGTATAACTCTTGTTCTAGCCATGAAAAAGTTCGCATTGCTGATGCCAGTTTCTCTTTCATTGTTGGACGAGAAAATATTAATATAAGAGTATAGGTCTTAGATCTGTACTCCATGTTCCAAAACTAAAATGTAACCATTTATTCGTCAGCAAACTTTCAAATGATGCTAACTGCCATGTGATCTTTTATGATTCTTCTAGTGTTTTTCAAGACCAGAGCTTGGGGATGATGATTGGGAGCGCTAAAGAGAGAGGCGGACTTTACTATGATGAGACCATTCCTAATAATAAAAAGGCTTGGGGCTACAGCAGTATGAGTTCGAACCCTACTTTAGACAAAATAATGAAATGACATCTTAGACTTGGTCATCCTAATTTTTCTTATTTGAGACATTTATTTCCTGATATGTTTAAAGGTGTCAATTGCTCCTTACTTCAATGTGAACTTTGTTGTTTATCAAAAAGTCATCAAACAAATTTTGCACCTAAACCATACTACCCCTCAAAACTCTTTTTTATGATTCACAATGATGTTTGGGGGGCGGTTCAAAATAAAAACTATCTGGAAAAAGGAGTTTTGTAACCTTTATTAATGATCACACCAGACTATGTTAGGTTTATCTCATAAGCAGGAAATCAGAAGTTACAACAATTTTTAAGGATTTTTACAACATGATTGAAACTCTCAATTTGAAACAAAAATTTGCATTCTTAGATCAACCAATGGAACCAAATATTTTAATGAATGTTTAGGGGATTTTTCTAAAGAACAAAAGCATAATTCATCAATCTACTTGTCGTCATACTCCACAACAAAATGGGATTGCTAAAAGAAAAAATAGACATTTAGTTGAAGTTGCTTGGGCAATCATGCCATTGATGAACATTCCCAAATATTTGTGGGGGATGCTGTTTTAACAGTGTCATATTTGACAAATAGAATGTCTACTCTAGTTTTAAAATTCATGACTCCTCTAAACAAGTTAAAAGAAAACTTTCCAATTCTTCAAATGTCATCAGACATTCCTTTTAAGGTCTTTGATGCATATGTTTTGCTCACATTCCAACCAAGTTTCAGTCAAAATTGGATCCCAAATCTGAAAATTGCATTTTTATTAGATATGCTTCAAATAAAAATGCTTACAAGTGTTTTAATCCTGCCTCAAAGAAAACCTACATTAGTATGGATGTGATCTTCATGGAGAGAGAGAGATAGAGAGAGGGAAAAAAAAAATTTAACAATAATCAACTTCAGGTAGAGTATGGCTTACATGAAGATGATTTTTGGCAAGTGTCTCAACCATTGCCTAAAATGATTCCAACACCAAATGTTTTTGAATCAGAAATAATTGGTAAAAATAATAAAAATGGGAAGGATCATGGTCCTTAGATACTAGAAGTGATTTTGCCTAATACAGGAGGAAAATACTACAAAAACCTATAATTGCGCCTCCGGTTTATTCTAGAGAACGGTTTCATAGGAGGAAAATTATTCAAATTGATCCTTTATCTTCTTCCCAAACTCAAGAACCGAGTAATGGTCTCCAAGAAGCACAAAAAATTCCCAACCTTGACCCCCTTTTTGCATTTACAGAAGCTCAAAATCCAAATGTTGTAAAACTGGATCTTCCTATAGTCATCAGAAAACCATTCCTATACAACAAAACATTCCATTGTAAAATATATGTCTTATCAAAAAATCTCACACAAACACAAAAATTCTTTGTCAAAAATCTCTAACCTGTCTGAACCTAGAATAATACAGGAAGCACTCAATAGTCCTGCTTAGAGGTTAGCAGTCAAAGAGGAGATGGATGATCTTTTGAAGCATGAGAACTCAGAAGTCGCTGATCTATCGAGGGACAAGACCACTATTAGATGTAAATGGGGTTTTATTGTAAAATACAAGGTTGACAGAAGTGTTGAACGATACAAAGCACGACTTGTGGCAAAAGAATTCACTCAAATCTTTCGGAATTGACTATCATGAGAACTTTGCCCCAACAAACAACAACAACAACAACAAAACTAAGCCTTAATCCCAAATAACTTGGGGTCGGCTACATGAACCAACGTCAGGCAACGTGTGGTCATTCACATGAATCCTTTCTCGCCACTTCCTTCTATAGAACGCCATACTCTCATCCAAATCTAATAAAGACATCTCTCCTAATCACCTCTATCAATGTCGTTTTAAGCCTGCCTTTACCTCTATCTAATCTATCCTACCTCCCTCTCTCAATCATCCTAACAGGAGCATCCCTCGATCTTCTTTGAACATGTCCAAACCAACACAAGCGACTTTCTCTCATCTTTTTCTCAATAGATGTCACGCCCACCTTTTCCCTAATGGTTTCATTTCTGACTCTATCCTTTCTAGTCTATCCACACATCCGCCGTAACATACGCATCTCAGGTACTTTCATTTTTTGAATATGACACCTTTTAACTGCCCAACATTCCATGCCATATAACAAAGCAAGTCTTACGACTGTCCTATAGAACTTTCCCTTTAGATTCAATGGTACATTACGATCACATAGAATACCAGTCGCACTCCCCCATTTCAACTAACTCGTCTTAACTCGGTGTGCAACGTTGCCATCGAGCTCTCCGTCTTTCTGAATAATAGATCCTAGATATCGAAACAAATCAGCTATTGGTATATCTCTACCTTCTAAACTTACACTCTGGGCTATATTTCTGCTACCACTGAATTTGCATTCCATATACTCTGTTTTACTCCTACTAATTTTGAAGCCCTTGGATTCCAATGTCTATTGCCACAACTCCAATTTAGCATTTACACCGACTCTAGTCTCATCAATCAACACAATATCATCCGCAAACAACATACACCATGGCACTGCCTCCTGTATAGTGCAGGTTAACTCATCTATAACGGCCCCAAAGAGGAAATGGCTAAGCGCTAATCCTTGATGCACCCCGATAGTAATAGGGAACTCTGCAGTCACTCTGGCGCAAGTCCTTACACTTGTACATGCTCCCTCATATATATCTTTAATGAGAGTAATATACTTTAGCGATACACCTTTCTTGACCAGCACCCACCAAACTACTTCTCTAAACACCTTGTCACAGGCTTTCTCCAAGTCAATAAATACCACATGTAAATCTTTCTTTTTTTCCCTGTAATATTCATTCATCTGCCATAATAAATGAATTACCTTCGTAGTGGAATGCCCAGGCATAAATTTAATTCGTGTCCTTCGGTCTATAGTAGCAAACCATAATTGGCCTCTGCATCAACTTGATGTTAAAAATGCCTTTCTGAATAGTGAGTTGAAAGAAGAAGTGTTTATGGATCTCCCACCAGGCTTTGAGAAGAGGTTTGGTGAAAACAAGGTTTGTAGATTGAAAACAATCCTTGTATGGACTTCAGGCTTTAGTTTGAAAGGTTCAGGAAGGCTATAGAAGGATATGGATATTCTCAAAAATCAAGCTAATCATACCATATTCCCAAAAATTAGCTATTCGTATTGTCCATGTTGGTGATATGATCCTTACAGGTGACGATGTTAAGGAAATTGAGGCATTAAAAGGAAGAATTGCCACATTATTCAAAATTAAAGACTTTGAACCAGTGAAATACCTCCTTAGCATTGAGTTTGCTAGATCAAAGGAGGGAATCTTTATCAATCAACGAAAATATGTGCTTGATCTACTCATTGAAACTAGGGTGCTTGGATGCAAGACAACTAAAACCCAATTGAACCCAAAAAGAAACTACAAGTAACTAATACAGCTGATGGTGTTGATAGAGAACAATTTTATGGGAAGATTAATCTACCTCTCACACACTCGCCTATCGCCTTTGTTGTCAATGTAGTAAGCTAATTTATGCACTCTCCAAACTCTAACCACTTGAATACTATCTATCTGATCCTTAGGTACCTAAAGGGGACTCTTGAAAAACAATGGGCACTTACAAGTAAAGGCATTTACAAATGCAAATTGGGCTGGGAGTGTTACAAACCGACGATCTAATTCAAGATATTGTACCTTCATAGGAGGAAACTTGTGACGTGGAGAAGTAAGAACAAAATGTTGTGGTGAGAAGTAGTGCTAAAGCTGAGTTTAGATCTGTGACTTATGAAGTTTTGTTGATTAGGAGAATTCTTAAAGAATTGCAAATTTCTACTCCATTACCTATTAAAGTATATTGCGATAATAAATCAGCAATTGCCATTGCTCACAATCCAATCCTTCCTAATCGGACCAAGCATGTGAAGATAGACAATCACTTCATTAAGGGGAAAAAATCGAAAGAGGTATTATCTGTATGGCGTATGTTCCTTCTACTAACTAAGCAACAGATATCTTAACTAAAGGTCTTCACAAGAGATAGTTCAACAGTTTGATACCCAAGCTGGCATTAAAGGATAGTTTCATGCCAACTTAAGGGCCAGTTTTGAAAAAGTCAGAGATTCTAAAAATCAAGGGAGATTGATTCAAGAAATCAAGCGAGTTATTCTGGGCGTATTAGTTGTCAAGTATAGTTGTCAACCATGTAAATTAGGAGCTTTCCTACCAAACTTTGATACATCCTTTGTCTATCATAGCATCTTCCTCTGCTTGTCCAAGCTTTATATTCGGATCTATGGGCACAAGGAATAGGTGATAAAAACATTTGGTGAGTGGGTCATATAGTCGGTAACTCCTAAATCCATGATCCAAGAGGTGGCAAAAGCTACATCTGAAACATTTAATCTAATAGAAAATGAAAACTCACCTAAATATGCCAAAAAACAGATACACCTAAGCGCTTTTCTAGACTGCTGATGAGAGCTCTTATGCTTTTCAATTCATCTTGGTTGAGACCAACTATTTCTTATTTTGGTGGCTCATCAATTCAGCCAACAACTACATTGGCTTGTCCACTTCTAGATTGTCTCTCGTTAAGTTCCCATTTTCGGCTAGGTGGCTTCCCAGAAGCTTCCAGCATTTTGCACATACAACTCATGTTTGGGAGGTTAACATGGTAAAGGAAAGATTGTTGCAAATATTAAGGCTACCCGAACAAAAAGTGGAGAAGGGAAAAATAAAGAGAAAATGATAGCACGAAGACTGCTTGAAAGAGAAGACAATGCAACAATGAAGGCTGCTCAACAAAAAAGAGGAAGAAGAATCCTAGAAAGCCTAAGGCTCTAATACCACGTAAAGAAATGCTAAGAAACTAGGAGAGCATGATCCCTTTTCATTATACGTTAAGTGCTACAATGAATCAATTATATACAAGCTATGTAAGAAACAAAAATGGGAACTATCCTAAAAAACTGATTACCAAATCCTCTAATTATTGATCACAAAATCCCCTAATTTAAGAGTCAGACTTTCTAATTTAGTCTAATTCTAGTATTACAATATTTACAGCATTACTTTGCTAAAATACACCCTTTAACCCCCATTTTCCCACAGTATGTATACCCTATGTTCTAACAAAACACCAATTAGCTGATATTTTAACAAATGGGCTGAACAGTTCTGAGTTTCCATGATCTTGTTTTCAAGTTGGGAATGGAAGACATCTATTCCTCAGCTTAAGAGGGCGTGTCAAGATGTAAATGAGCTATAAATTGATTAGGATAATGAGTTGTAAATAAATTAGGAAGATCATTGACAAATCTCTTAATTGAAGGGATATGATTAGATTAGTTTAATCCCTTAAATGGAGGGATTTGATTAGATAGCTATCTAGATTTATGAGTACCTTTTTCCTCTTGTAATCTACTATATAATATCAGAAATTCATAATCCTTTTCTCATATTTTGTTACAAGAGTTTTGTTACAAGAGTGATTTTCCTTGGTGCAACAGTAAGTTGCTCATTTGGTGACCTATAGATCACGGGTTTGAATTGTGGAAGCAGCCTCTTTGCAAAAATGCAAGGGGAAGGCTGCTTACATTATGCAGTTCCCTCCCCTTACCCCCGCCTCATGCTTATGCATCGGGGTTTGTCTTTTTTTTTTTTTTTTTAAGTGATTTTCCTTTTTCTTTCTTGGAACCTATTATATAATACTATTATATGTAAAGTCAATTCATAGGAGTAAAAAACTCAAAATCCTCTTTCCCTTCTCACATTTCATGTCAATTATCAGAGATTCAACTTTTATGCTTTTGAAAATATTAGTTATTTCTTAGATCTTTGCTCAATCATCTTTTCACATTTGGCAGTTCAGATAGCATTTATCTCTACAATATTACAAGTTTGAACATCATTGATGAAGGAAGAATACACTGCAAACACAAGCAAGCAGTTCGGCAGGCAAAACTTGTATGTGTTTGCCCATCTAAATCATCACTTTTTTATCTTTCTACTCCTCCCCTCCCCCCCCCCCCCCAAATGACAAAGAGCCCATGCTATTTCTCATGTAACCAAAAAAGAAACAAAATAAAGGAATGGAAGACCTATGATGCCTGAGGTTTTATAGCAATCAAACCCAATAAGTACAAAGAAATATTCCTTGAAGTCTGACCTCACAGAATATGAGAATTGAGATTTCATTTTCTCAAATTATCGATACGCATAAAAAGCAAACACAAGTTTATATAACGAGACTGATATCACCTTGATGCAGAACCACCTTTAGGCAGTCCAAGTAATTTCTGAAAACTAGAACAGCTAGGACTAGTTGCTGAAATTTTAGGATAGCAGTAAGAAATTGTTTACCAACGCATAGCAGCACACTAAGAGAAGAAGGAGAAACCCTAGGCGTCACACCTAGTACCTTAAGGCGTCACACCTTAGTGCTTGGTTGCATCACACAACCAGAAATTACAGAAACTCTCTGTGACTCTTATTAATTTGAATAAAGAAAGCATACATAGGTAATAGAGATCTTCTCTATTTATAGACCCAAAAAATTCTAAACTAACTAGGACTAGACTCCTTAGGAAACCAGCCAATTTAGGAATCCTACTAAACAGAAATTTAAACTTTAGGAAACTTCTCCAAACCCATTAGTTACCAAAATACTCTTAATTCTAAAACTCATAAACAACAATCTAAAGGAAAGACTTATTACTTAAGAAAGACTCATTACTCCCATATGAGCTGTCCATCATCTAAGGCGTGCCAAATTAAAGTTTGGCCTTTAGAATCACCTTTTCCCCTCCTCTTATAAACTTTAACTGGATGCTGCCACTTGTCTCTATCACACCTACAAAGTGACTAGATTTCAAATTTTCAACTCAACCATTGATTTGGCAAGTATTGGACAAACTATTCAAGTATTCAATATGATTAGCCTTGACTTAGTAATTTCAGTAAAGATCTAAGGTCTCAAGGTTATTATTCAATAAATGTATGTTTTGCCGTAACATTTTATTTCAGACTCTTCTTCAACATATTTATTCTTGCTAGAGTTTCTGCATTATTTTGATGTTTTTCTAACGAAATAGTCATTTTTCCTTTCAGGAAACTCCCCCTATTCCTTTTAAAAAATCAAAGTCAAACTTTTATTTACGCCAAGGACAAGTCCTGAGCCACTGTATATGTTACATAATGTAGTCTCTTGCTATATTGTGGGATTTAGCTTTCAATTCTCTAAAGATTTGTTTGATTGTATGATGGAATACACCCTAAGGTCCAATGAATAAATGTCTCCAGGTATGATTGTAGTTTTGGCTATATTTCAGCCTTAATCTCTCTGATCCCTTCTAGATCACTAACACTAAATTATTATTTAAGTTCTGCATAAAAAGTTAAAACAAAAATCTCCAAGGATAAGAGTAAACGATTGACATTTTAAACAAACTATAAACCACAAAGAAAATTGAGAATCTAAGGAACCAAATAGAAAAGATTTGACTAAAAACAGAAAAAGTTCGATCGAAATTGTGAAACCCAGATCCTAAAACATCCTCGCTAGTTGTGACCACTTCACCAAGTGGCTACATATTTACATAGGTTATAACCTTAGATTTTAAGATTGACCGTGAAAACTACAGAAATTTAGCCCAATAGATCTTGAATTTTTGCTCCCATATTCTGAATGTACAAACTCTACAACATCTGAAAGTACTTCATTTACCAGTTTTCTCTCGAACATTTTTTACAGAACCCTGAAGATTTCATGCAATGAGAAGGTGATGTTGCATATCAAAATTATGAAGCAAACTTTAGGAGATGTCATCAAGGGACATGTTAAATTATGTGAACAAATGACCTGCTGTTTCTTTTAGAATCCTATTTCAGAAAATGAGAGTCTATTTCGAAAGATATTTTTTGTCACCGCATTTCAGAACATCAGAGTCCATTTCAAAAAGTTATTCAAATAGAAAAAGAACAAAAGAAATGGTTTAATAGAGAAAAGAACAAGAAAAGCAAAAGACAGTATATTACAACTTACAACAAAACAATATTTGTGTTGGCAGTAGTGAAAAAATTGGCACAAAATATAGGGAGATCAAATTCTGGCTTGGGGAATACTGCAAAATCCAACACCTGCAGCAATGCTTTCAGATCAGAATAATAGGAAAAAGACATGCTATCACAAATATGGCAATGAAGTAATAAAGAACAGTCCTTCTAATTCCACCATATACACTAAAACATGCTGGCAATCATTTTATTTTAGTTGCAGATAGGATGGAAGCATCTAACATCAATTTAAGCAGCTAGTTAAAGATGAAGAGATTTAAAACATTTACTATAATTCACATAAAATTCTTCTTCCTCATTCTTTCCCACATGCCCGAAGAGATGACTGTTCTATCCCAAGGTTATTGTTTTGTCAGATCCATTCGTGGCATTGTAATGGATTCTAGCAAATATTTATTTTAGGCTCAAGTTTCTGGTCAGTTTTTGTAATACCCCACCCTAGTCACACATTGGTCATGGAAGATTTGGCATTCATCAAGCATATGTGTGTTTGGAAATATGTGATGGGTGCATATTTGCATGTATTATGATCATAAAGCACGCTTGTGAATTTTTGTAGATGATTAATGTGTCAGCTATTTGGATTTGTTGATAGTGAATGATATTTAATTTTATAACTTAGAATGATGTGGATTTATTTGGAGTTATTTTTTTAATATTTTGTGGTAGGTGAAATTTCAGTTTTTATCTTTTTAAAGGACCCATGTGTATTCCCCCCCCCTCTCCCAACAGCCAAAAGACAGTAACATCTAGGCCCCAATGGCGTAATAAGGGCAAGTGTATAAGGCTGGAATTTAATTTAGGAAATCATAATAAAATAAAATCATGGCTAGGATTTAAATCCTAATTTTCCTAAAATTCCTCCTAGCTTTTCTCCCTTATAGCCACCACTTACTATTACTGCCCAAGTGATGTGAGCTCCTTAGGGGTTGATTTTTAGGTGAATTTCGTGACTAAGAATGGGGGGAAATTACAAAACCCAAAAAGTGACTCAAACAATGATTTTAAGTGAAGACAAGCACACCCAATTCAAATGCTAGGATCCTAACTCAAATAACAAGCTTAGTACACTAGAAATAAAAATCAAGTCTTCCAAATCACAACCTAAGACCCTTGATTCAACTAAAGAACCAAGAACGCTTGAAAAAGAGATTTAGGCAACCAAAAATAACCTCTACTCTAGAACCTTAGAATAACAAGAAACTAAGACTCTATTTTAATAAGTTAATTTGATTTATCCTTTTGGGTTTATAGACTCAAATCAAATGTAAGGAATAGAACCCTAAGATTGGTCTTGGTCATCATGAAAGAACCCAAAGAAGAACCCTCTCAAGAGTGTCTTTGATCTATCTCAAATATCCAAAGTTACAATTGAAATGTTATATATCATATTTATAGGCAACTAAACGTAGCTAGGTTGAGATGAAATCTCAGCCATTCAAGCTTGTAACATGACTAAAATATCCCTATTACAATTAAAAAAATCGTAGGTTTTAATTGGAAATAAAACAGAGCAAAACAAGTTTAAATTTCAAAACAGGGCATGTAGCCCAAAATGGGCTGGCGCTGGCTTGCCTAGGGCAGCCGGTGCCGGCTGTATTCTGTCCAAAATTGGCCATTCAGCAAGAGCTGAGCCGGCGCTGGTTGCCATGGCTGGGCTGTGTCCTATCTTTCTACCAGTCAACTTTCTTGTCCTCAACCTTTCTCTTATACTACTTTGGCCTTCCACACAAGCTGTTGGGTGAATGTAGCTTTCTTTGATCCTTCTTTTGGCATTCATTTCGTCACACTCTTCAAGTTCCTTGGCTTGGTTGATTGGTTTCCTTGAATCTTCCTTTGAAAGCCATCATAGTTTGAATTCTTCCGAAGCACCATGGATTGTGGCTTGAATTTCCATCCCCCTTCTTTAGCATTGGCATTACACTTGAGTGGATTCCTATCATTTCCCCCTTCTTTGTGCAGTTTCATCCTTGAATTAGCACCTATATAGGGCTTGAATATCCATCCCCCTTCTTTAGCATTAGCATTACACTTGAGTGGATTCCTATCACTTCCCCCTTCTTTGTGTAGTTTCATCCTCGAATTAGCACCTATATAGGATCTCAAACAAATAGTTTTTTTGTGAAGATAAAATTACAATTTATGTTCTCCCACATGAAGCACAATTTTTCCTTCATCTTCACTCTCTCTTTTTGTTGTTTCTCCCTCATTATTTTTATCTTTCAAACACAAGATTTTCCCTCATTTTATGTCCATCTTCTTCCTTCTTTCCATTCTCTCTTTTTGCACTCTCTTGTTTTGTCTTCTCTTCTAGCTCTCTTTCTTTTCTCTCTCTTCATTTTTCCTCTCTCTCTTTCTTTTGGAGGACTCCTACTACACTCTTCTTTTTCTCATTGTCCCTCATTTTCATTTGCACTTCACTCCCCTCACTTGGGAATAGGAGTAGAAGAGTATATAGTATGTCTCATTTGATAACTGAGTAAGAATTCCTCCTCCTATCATGAAACACACTCCAATCAAATTGCCATGACCTTTCCAAAATTAAATGGCTAGCTTGTATAGGGACTACACCACAAATGATTTCATCTTGATACTTTCCCATCTTAATGGTCAAAAGCACTTGTTTGTTCACCCTCAACTTCCCACTATCTTGAAACCATTGTAACCTATAAGGGTTAGGGTGTTTCATCACATATAAGCTCAACTCTTCCACAAGACTAACACACACAACATTTGTAAAGCTCCCTCCCTCAATAATCGCAATACATGGCTTTTGGTTAATAAGGCAATGGGAGTAAACGATGTTGTTTCTTTGCAAACTTCCCTTTACTTCACCATCACAATCATCTTCATCATAAATACTCCTGTGTTTAATAGCAACTTTGGCTAATGGATAAATTGGTGACACAACAACTCCATCATCACTAGAATCATCATCACTATTGTGCACCCCTTTTTGTTTCTCATTCACATAATCCTCTTCACCAGAAGTTAACTCTCCTTGGACATTGATAAATACTGTCTTTTTTGTTGGACACTCGTATGAGGTGTGTCCATATCCTAGGCATTCGAAACACTTTACATCCCTAATCCTTGGAGGCCTCTCTATACCTTTGCCTTCTCCTTAGCCTACTCTTCTCTAGATTTTTCTTTTGCCCACTCCTCTCTAGGCTTGCAGGACTCTCTTAATAGTCTTGGTGGTTTTGGTGGTTCCTCTCTCATATTTTATAGTTAGTGGTTGAAAATGGGATTGGTATATATAGTTTCTTTGGAATGGGACTTTCTTTTGAGTTATCTCTCCATTTTTATAGTCATATGCACCATCTCCTCCAAAGTCTCATAAGAGTGTAACTCCACCACATTTGTTATCTCTCTATTCAAATCACCCAAAAACCTTGCTTTGGTAGCCCTCACATCCTCAACAATGTTGGCCCTCATCAAAGTCACCTCTGACTCCTTCTGGAAGTTCTCTACACTCTTATTCCCTTGTTTGAGCACGTGGAATTTTTGGTAGAGTTCATTGTAGTAGTATAGAGGTACAAATCTTCCTCTCATCAAATCCCTCGACAACTCCCAAGTGGAAACTGGCTGATCCCCCATTCTCCTTTGGGATGATACTTGGTCCCTTACACACTCAAGGTAACTAGAAATGGTCAATTTAACCTTGGCTCGCTCACTATATTCATGGCATTCAAATAATATTTCCATCCTCCTTTCCTATTCAAAATAATCCTCCATATCACTTTTGCCTTGGAAAGGGTGTACCTTCATTTTCACATGCCTCAACTCTCTATCCTCCTCATCATCTTCTCTTCTCCTCACTCTATTCCCATTCCCTTGATTTTGTATCCCATAGCCCTCTACATGATCTCCCTCATCCCAATCATCCATTCTTTCAAACTCTCTCTCAAGCCCCCTCACATTTTGTCCTTAATGTCTCAATGTCTCCCATGCATTCTACCTCTTCCTCCTCTCAAACCTTGCCTTCCTCTCCTTAATGGAGTTGGTGAATAGGCCCCTAAGAAATGTTCATCCCAACCCTTCCCTTGTTCATACAATGAGGTGTGACATTATTCCCTTCTCTCATCCTAGGACTATCTTGCCCTCTGTATCCCCTCCTTTATGCAACAGTTGAGGCTTAACCTTGGTTTTTTTTTTTGTAACTCCGTTATATCTCTCCTCATCTCATCCATTTTTACATTGAGAACATTAGAGACGGCTCTAATATCAAAAGAATCTTGGGACATTGTGATGGGAAATTTAAAGGGCGCTCACTTGGTAAATTTGGTTATAGAGAAGTAAGTAGTTTCTCACAAGTGTCTCCCTCGCATGTTTCAACTCAACACTCGTGTTTAACTCTTTTTGGCTTTTATAAGATAAGCTCACCCTCTTGCCTTTTTCAATCCCTCAAGTTTTCAACAAGTTCATTCCACAAAACCTCCCCAATTGCTTAGGAACTAGTCCAAACTTGACAAGTATACTAACACCTCTTTTTTCAACTCTGTTTTAAACCCCTCTTTTGCTCAAGTTTCATGCACTACTTTGGGAGGGATTTTAGGATGTATTTACAGTAGGAAGTACGCCATTTTATACTAGGAATTTTGAAGAAAAAATAAGTTCAAAATCTGAGGCAAAAGCTGCACCTATTGCCACCAACATGGGTTATGAACAATCTGATTTTTCTGCCACCTCTTGGGAATTTGTTTACTGGGAATTCTGATAGAATTCAAACCTACACATGTCTAATTTTGTACTAGTAAAGTTTGGGGTCATTTGGGAGGGTATATGTAGGCGTTCTACCCCTAGAACTTCAACCTATGCTTGCTGGAAATCTTTAGACAGCATAACACCTGAGTGTACAATTGCTAAGTTTGATTCTTTTTTCATGAGTTATGGTTATGAATGGATTATATACATGTATGAGAATGTTTGAATGTCTTTAGCACTGAATGAATGGAAGAACATATTGCTGTCCTAGGCATTATTCAATTAATTACATAAAGCAACTATGTCTAGTGCATGATGTATACTTGATATGAAGCTGAGAATCTAAGTTAGTATTTTATTGTCTTGAGGTGAACTAGGATAGTAATTGAGTTTGATTCGTATAATCTTTTTGGTAGATGTGGAAGGATTTCAAAGCATTCACGAAATACTTTGAACATGAGTTATTTTGGAAACTATCTAAAATTTGTCAATCGTAAATTAGGAGCCAACATTAAATTCTAGGAATTACTTTAGACACTCAAAATTATAAATTTATCTTCATGCATCTGTTTACGAAAATTATAGCATGATTCATACAAGTATGTGACTCCTTTGTTTAAGAACTATTGAGTTGCCAACCTTGATTCTGAAACCATACCTTCTAGAAACCTTGGAAAACTTTTGACTGACTTTGAAAGATATTTTTTGGAAATATATTGAGCTAATCTTATAGGAGGCCTGTTGTGGGAGCTTTGTGAAATTTGACAATGAAGAAATTGAGTACTCAATAGAGGCAAAAATATATGCACTAGCTTATGTTAGATTGTGGGCAACTTCCAATGGATTGGCCATCTATGGAAGGTTGCCACTTTCCAAACAGGGTGCCAATACTTGGTAGTTGAGCTGGTCCTTAGCTAGCAACAGGGTTCTAGAAAAACCGATGGCCAGACGTAGGACAACCACATTGGTATTGAGTGAGAGGAGGAGGAGAATCTCACTAGTTATGATGTACACCTACTCGGTAGATTGGGATTACATGTGCTTCACTTGTAGGGTGAAAGCAACCTCTATGCCCATTCACCTTGTATCTTGGCTATAATTAGTGCTCCATGAACACAAGCAGCAATTTGTGAAATATAACACTTATGATTTTCCAGAACTGGATTATGACAAGGATTTCACAAGGATACCTTGAGTATTGGTTTGAGCTCAATATGATTTTTCCTAGGAATCGTTTGGCAAATGTTTTCCAGTATTGCTTTGCTTATTTTACATGTTACATCATTGCACAATCACTTATATGAATCTTTCAGAACATGAATTTATAATGTTGTCAAAGGCATGTTTTATTCACTTCTACGTTTTTTCAAATTTAGATTTCTACATGCATCATGATAGGGTTTCACTTAGTCACTAGCACATACAAGACTTCCTGAGATTTATTTCTCACACTCTTTTCAACCATGATTCTCAGGGAGTTTTAGATTCTAACAAGGTGGAAGTCTTGTAGCTTGGAGCCTTTTCTTTTACCATGCTTTATTGTTCCATTTTCTGGAAGTCTAGTTTGATTGGACATGTATTTATTTGGAGATTTTGTATAAGTTTTGAGCTTTGTAAAAAGTTTGGCTAGCCTTTCTTTTAAGTTTTGAATGTCATTTATTCGTTTGGTTATAAAGATCCCTTGTCTCATGAACAAGGCGACATCCCCTACCCACTTTGGGTTACATGTATAGGTGAGGTGTTACAGTTTTCTTAATAGGTTGTTATTCGGCAACACATAAATTTTTCTTTTACATCGTAATTTTGTAGGCCTAACCAACGTTGAATCTTCCACTAGGTCAGAATATAAGTGCCAATGGCTCTCATTTTCCACTAGGTCAGAATATAGCATGAGCCCAGATCATTGTCCTAGAAATGCAATAACAAGTCTGTCCACGAGTTTCAATATTCTATACCCTTTCGTTGAAGGGCTCTAGCACTGTTTCATGTCACAAGTGCTGATGCAAAAGATGGAAGCAAGGTCCAAAGTCTAATGAATTGAGCCAAATCACCAACTTCAAAGCCAATCTAAAAATCCAAGGTCGAAGTGACCCACAAGTAGCTACTTGTTCAAATTTATTACTTTGAGCTAAGATAAGTAGTAATTTACTTTTACAGTTAATATTCCACATAACCCTCTGATTTTTTGTAAGTTTTTTGCAAATAGTTCAGACAGTCCAATTTTAGGTTCTAATTATGAAAAGGAACCTGCTGACCATTGTTTTTCTCAGAAAAACAAGGCTGATGTTCATGATTTTTCAGCTAAGGTGGATCTTTCAATAAGAAATTGTCCAAAGTGAATTAAAGATAGTTGCATCACAAAATATGAAGATAAAAATAAGTGTGTGAGGATATTCTTGCACTTGAATCTTGAAAAGCTTAAAGAAATTAGTGCAAAACCACAAAATATTTGGCATTGTGCTTTACTCAAGTTTAATATTATTATCATATCTGACAATTGATTCCATTATCCCTACTAAAGATGAGGAGAAATGTCATATCTTTCTCTCATCACTTCAAAAGATGCCTTTTCAAGTTCTCATTGTTGAGCAGCCAACAAAAATAGGACTTCAGTATTCATGGATTCCATACTTCCGTACTACAAAACTTTGAGCTCATGGTTTTCTCGGACGGAGAGTGTATGTAGAAAATCGAGGCAAACTCCATAGTGTACTTAACCTAATCACTCTATCATTAAAGGTCAATTGAAAAGTCCAAGGTCCAGGCCAAAGTCTGTAATCAGATTGACTACAACTAGCAAACATAAGTTGGACTCTGTAGTTTTGCAGCTAAGCACCAAAACTGAAGTCTAGTCTCTCTTCCTGGGCTCTTTTCATGGTTAATTGTCTCAGCTATCAAGTACCCTCAGGTCCATGAATGCTTTCAAACAAAAATAGACTTGTAACAACATTTCATTAGCAGAGGCTTCTACAATAAATTGACACCAGAATACCATAACATTAATAGAGGATTATTTCAAGGAGCTACCTGTTATCTTACTTGGTGCAATTCCTAGGCCATGCTAAATGTGACTCTTAGGAATTTCCATTTATTATTTCTGTTTTTAGTAATTTCATCGATTAAATATCTTGTTTCTAAGTTCTCAGGCCATCCAATTGATTGTTACAATATGAAACTAACAAAAAAAACATTTTCCTGTATAACATGAGTAATTTAGAAGTAGAGTATCCACATAGAATGATCTCTCCAAAATAACACTGCAATTTTTTGCTAAAATTTGGAATTCTGCTTTACCATCTCCCCATAATTCTCACCCTCAAGAGACTCTCTCTTAGACTAAAGAGGCAACAGCTTTTATAGCATGTCATTCAAGAGTATTGAATATTGATAAAGTATATTTTGTGGGCATGCATTCTCAGCACGTTTATATTTACTCATACCAATTATTAAAGCAGAAGTTGAAAAGGAAATTAATCCAGTACATGAATTAAAAGCACAGGACATGTTAGCATACCTGCATTCCATCACTCCCCTCAATAGACAAAGTTCGGAGGAGCCTAACTTTAGGAGCTTCATAAGAAAGCATTTGAAGCTCTGTTTTCCCATCCATAGACATTAAGGAATGAAAATGCCCCTATAAAGACATGCAAACATGAAATTTCTGACCAATAATTAGTATAACATGGAAAAAGTACTTGTAAAGCAGCAACTCAGCAACACTAGTAGCACAGAACATGCCAAACTAAATTAAGTCCCAAGATATTGTGGTGGATGTTCAAGTTAAGTTAATTGTTGATAGGAAGTCACTAAAACTGTAAGGTGGAAAATGGAACGAGCATCTTAAAAAGTGTTGGTTGGAAGACACTCAAATCAAGGAAGTTGACAGCTTTTTATACTCACTGGGTAGTTTACATGAGGATCTTGTCAATGATGAAGTTGCAAGAACAAACACTTCCAAAATTGAGCTCCAACAGCAAATGGAAAATTGTCTTCTTATACTTATACCAAGGAACTTGGAAAAAGAGTCAATTAATAGTGAACCAGCATTCTAGTTAAAAGCTTCAGCTAAATAACTGATAGTACCTTTTAAAGAATGAAACTATCAACTTAAGTAAACCATACTCTTTTTCTCACTCTTTTGACGATCAAACATAGAATGCATCTCTCTTCACCCGTTGATATGAGATTCCTCATTTTAAGATCTCTTATATCTTTGGAACTGATTATGCCCACTTTGATTTTAGACTGAAGTGCTTGAAGAACTAGCTAAACATTTGGTTATTGGTCCTCCTTTTTCCTTTTCTGCCCACCCACCGCCCTGGGCCCCTCCCTGTTTTGTGCTATTGAGTGTGATAACACTTAATGTTCCATCATAGTAAATCAATGTTATGTTGTGGAGGCTAGTTCTCAGTTCAAGAATGGATACCAAATTGTGCATGGGACGCCTGGAAAATGACAGACAAGTGAAAAATATAAGAAACTGAGTAATGCATAATATATGGTTTATGTAATGTAATCAAGATACATGCATCCCAGGGAGAGAGAACTAAATAATAGAGTGAATCACCTAAAAATCCTACTCATGAGAACCATACAAAATGTCTCCTTACAGATCTTTCTACAGAATAGCTCATCCTCCAGAAAATTATACAAAAGCAATATGAATCTAAACGTATAAGAGGGAAAGAAGGGAATAATGGGCACCACTAAGGAACTACTCGCCAGTACTCTAAATATATGAGCAACACAGTAAATATTTCTACCCTGGCTGACATGAATTGAGCTAGCAGTAAATAGATCATAACTGTGGGAAAGAACATAATTTGCACAACCAGAAGTTCACATATTTCTTTAACTGTTTTAAAACAACCTTTTGGATTTACTATCTGAAAATTCTATTAAACGAATGAAAGATGTCTGAAAACCCATATATGGTACATTCCAATACCAATGCACAAAACTATTAGAAAACCAAGGGAAATATAACAATTGGCTTTCTAATTGATAGAGAACTTAAAACCTGTCGTTTTCCATTGCATTTTCATGCACACAATGCAGATTAAATGTCTAAAAATCATTCTCACTAAAAATTTGTTTTCCTTTCTTCCAGAAGTACATAAATATTGGTTACTATATGCTGAGATATTTCTTTATATTGCAGATTTTCAAGTCTCACTGATTAGGAAAGCAAATTTAGATTTGCAAGTCATAAGCTTAGACAGGATTGTAGGATTCCCAAAAGCCTGGAAGCCGAGGAGACTGAATCAGCATGGTATTTATTCACTTGGTAATCAAGTCATGTGATGGAAGGAACAGTCAAGCTGTCATCCAGGCTGCCTCATAACTGGAAGTATTTAGACAGAGAGCAGTAAATTGGTAGGAGAGGTGTTAAGGTTTCACTTCGTGTAACATGATACATGGAATTTCAATCCCGAATTACCAGCTGCACCACCAAATTCATGTTCAAACAAGTTCCGCTAATACGAAAATTTATAATCAAAGAAAAAGAAAAGTTCTCATCTCAAATCAGTGGAGGAACACGTTTCTGCAACTAAAAAGCAGCAGCCAGACCTTTTGTTAAAACCGCTAAAGCTCAAAAGGACCTTCCAAAAATAGGGTAAGAACTAAGAAGGATTACCACCCACCCCCTCACTCGGAGCACCAAAAACATCTCAGCATCAAAACAATTAATTCGAACACCAACCTAACGACAGCAAAAGCAAGCAGCAAGAACTCAAAGAACGACTAAAAAATCTGATCTTTGACAAAATCCATCTAAAGAAATGCCATCTCCAAGCAAAATAAGATGATCAAACCACACCCAACAAAAGGAGTGGTGCAAATAGGCTACCTGCAAACGAGAAGAGACCAAAGGGGCTCGGCATTTAGTTTCATCCAAAGCAAATTGAATGAATTTCTTGTAAGAGAAAGCAGAGATCTCTCTTGAAGGATTTGCATCACTCGAACACCACCACCTACAGCTGCCTCCAGTTTTACTTCTACTGTTAGTGTTGTTCTTTAGTAACGGGAAAGGAGAGTAAAATGCAGCAGAAGAACTAAGGAAATAGCACTCCATGGTAACACAATTCCCAGTTCCTCCTCAACTGTTCCGGATTTGTTCTTGGTGCCAAATCCCTCTGTTCTCAATCAATGAAAGGAATGACACTCAATTTAGCCGCCCCCCCCCCCGCCCAATCTTATAAAATTTTGACGGTGTCAAAGACTCCGTGAAAAAAAAAATTAGTGAACAAAAAAGACTATAATATTTTATATGTATACATATTACTCTTCATGATGAGATGGTTTCTTTAAATTTTTAAATCGACGCATACCGATTTTATATCTAACTTCTCAAATGTTGCAGTCGATAACATCTTTGTGAAAATATCTGTCAGGTTGTCACATAACCGAATTTGTAGCACATCAATTTTACCTTTCTTTTGAAGTTCATGAGTGAAGAAGAATTTTGGTAAAATATGTTTTGTCCGATCTAATTTAATATATCTTCTCCGTAATTGAGTTATACAAGGTGCATTGTCTTCATAAAGAGAAGTTGGAATATCTCTTCTAAATGATAATTCACAACTTTCTCAGTTATAATGAAGCACTGATCATAATCATACACATTCTCGACAACCATACACATTCTCGACTTGCGTCATGAATGGTTATAATTTCAACATGATTTGAAGAAGAAATTGTTATAGATTGTTTAGTAGAACGCTATGATATAACAGTATTTCCACATGTAAATAAATAGTCCGTTTGATAACATACTTTATGTGGATCAGATAAATAACAAGCACCTACATAACCTATCAAAGTTGGGTTGGTTTTATTTAAATAAAATAATTCGAGATCAACTGTACCTTAGAGATATCGAATGACTTATTTAATTCCATTCCAATGTCATCGTGTTGATGAAGAACTAAATCTTACTAATAAATTGACAGTAAATACAATATCAGGTCGTATATTATTAGCAAGATATATTAATGTACCAATTGCACTGAGATATGATACTTCAGGACCAAGGAATTCTTCATCATCTTCTTGAGGTCGGAAAGAATTTTTATTCACATCTAATGACTGGGCGATCATTGGAAAACTCAATAAATGTGTTTTGTCTATGTAAAATTTTTTTTTAGAACTTTTACTGTATATGTTGATTAATGAATAAATATTCTACTTTCCAGATATTCAGTTTGTAAATTAAGGCAAAATTTAGTTTTACCAAAATCCTAGATTTCGAATTTTCTTTTTAAATACTTTGGCATTTTGTTGTGCAGATGTATTTTTTTTTTTCTTTAATAATTTCACTAAGGCCTTCAGCATTTAGATGCATTTCTACATCGAGAACCCATGACATATAATTTTTTCTAAAAATATTAAGAGCTACAAATTCAAATTTAGTAAAGGTAGTCATAAGGATCAATAAATGCATACCCTTAGTCTTCTGGCTTTTGTAATGACGAAAACTCGTACTTTAGTCTTTTAGATTAGGAAACAGCAGAGACTTGTGTTGAGAACGTGTTATAAAAATTTAGTAGTGTCAGGATAAAATCTACACATAATAAATCTTTAACTATTATTTGCACAATAATTTCTTCAAATTTCTCTCTTTCTTTTCTCTCAAAATTTTCTCCAACAATTCTCTCACAATTGATATATATCAAGCTTAAGGAAGAGCTCTATTTATAGAACTCTATTAGTAGAGTTAATCATCTATATTCACTAATTCTACTAATATGTATTAGTGGTGTTAATGGTGGACATCCATATACATTTGTTCACTAATGGAATTAGTGGATCCACAACTAATCCACTAATGTATTCACAACAGATCCTTAAGTGTCAGGGTTTCAAAAACTGGACTGGTCACCCAACAGGGAAGGATGACTTGTTTCCATTTTTTGGTTTTTTGAATGGAAGAAAAAGAGATACATGTATTAAGCGGCTAAGTGACCCAATTCACAAGTAATTCATAATTCCATTTGATACTAGTCTAACGAGTTTAATTTATGAGTTAAATAAACAATATATGGTTTGACTATTTTGAAATATGAGCTGAGCTTAGCTTACGATTATACTCATTTGAAATATGAATTGAATTTATTTAGCTGACAGTTTCTTTTTCTTTTTTTTTTTCCTTTACAACAAAATCCACCATTATGGCAAGGGGGTTTAGATAAAACCCTACTTGTTTATTAAAAATATGTTAAAATTACAACTTAATGCAAAGAGAAGACATATGCTATCCTTCAAGATTACATAAACCACGAGTGATATAGATCCTTGGGATCTTTTGTAAATGATTTTCATGACTCAATTGATGTGCAAGACAAGAACACACTTATTATTTCAAAATAGGGATTGATAGTTGAAAATTGAGGAAAAAACAATTACCCAATTCAAATACTTGAACCCTAAATCAAAACAATATCTTAGAACCCTAAGAAACAAGATCCTACAATCGTAAGAATTAAGAATTAAATTATTAAATAACTTTCAACCTAGCTATGAGTCGAGAACAAGTTAGATAAGATGATCTAGGTAATCAATTAGATTTCAAAGAAGAACCTTATATAAACAAGAACTAAGACCCATTTTAGAGAGAAAATTGATCTATCCTTAGAAGTCCAAAGACTCAATCATAGGTAAAGATTAGAACCCTAAGATGGTCTTAGTATCGTATGGGAAGAATTCAAAGAGAAAAATTCTCACAAGAGGCTTTTGATTCACAAAGTACTAATCAAGTCTCAAAGTTGTCTTTACAACAATATAAGATTTAAAGGCTACTTGCCCTAACTAATTTGAAATCTAATCTCAACAACTAAAAGGTCTATTACAAGTTATTTATAGCCCTAATACATGGGAAAAAGTGTGAAAGTTAAAAAGGAAAAAAACTATGGTTTAATTAATCAAGAAAACAAGGCATAGCTTTGGCAGCTAGCCAGCCTAGTAGCAAGCGGTGCTGCCTAGGCTAGGCCTAATCAAGTTGTCTGCCTGCAACACTTGTTGGCTACAGGCTGCTGCCTGGCTAGGTAGCACCAAGTGGCACTGCTAGTATCACACTAGGTGGTGCTGCTCCTTCTCAACTTCACTTTTCCTATTTTGTGGCACTCCAATCCATACTTTTTTGTCCTCTAATGCCTTCTTTTGAGTTTCCTTAGCCTTGCACATGAATTTATAGTCAATTGGCTTACTTTTGATGCTCCTTTGGTCACCCATTTCTTCATTATCCTTTTAGTTTTTGGCTTGTAATCTTTGAAAGCTTAGAAACATCCATGAAATTCTTTAATTCTTGATATCTCCTAAGAAAGCCATGAAATGTGTCTTTGTTTTTCATCCCTCTTCTTTAGATGAGCCTTTGAGTTTAGATAGATTCTTATCATATCCCCTTCTTTAAAAAAATTTGTCCTCAATTCTACACCTACATAAGAATTCAAACATTAGTTTTTATATAAGGATAAGAATTTAGGATTAAGATTCTTGACTACTTTGTTACTTTCAGTCTTAAGAACCTAAGTAGTCATTCTCTTTTTATCTCCGCTCTCCCTTTTCTTCTCACTCTCATTTTGTTCACTCTTCACAACCCAAGAAGTGACTATTTTATCTTCCCTTACCTTTTTATCACTCTTATTGTTTTCATTCTTCAATACCCAAGAAGGTTCGCTCATTTTTCCATTATTGTCTTTCTTTTACTCTCTCTTCTCTTTTGATTTTGCTTACTTTTAGAGCTCTAGTCTCTCTTTCTCCTTTTTAGCTCTTCTTGCATTCTCTTTTCTCTCAAGCTTTTGTTTTGCTCTCTTGTTTTTATTTCTCCCTTTTCTCTCTTTTCTTTCTATCTTCCTCTTTTAAAATATTTTGATCTTTTAGAACTTCACTAAAGGATAATAGATAAACAGTACATTTTCTTCCATCCTTGTGCAAAGAAGAAGTATTCCTCCTTCTATTGTGAACCACCTTTTTATCATATTGCCAAGGTCTTCCCAACAATAAGTGTAACATCCCTCACATTCATGCATGAAAATATATAAGTGAGGTTGCATTCATGAGCTATTCTTTGATGGGAATTTATTTGAATAAATTACATGACTAATTCTTATGGTATTCGATTAAGATTGAAATATTTGTGTAGGAAATTTGTGCATAATTATGTGAATATATTGTGATGTTCTATAATAAATAATTTTATGTTTGGAATAGGGAATTATTTATTAGAAAGTAATGTGTATTTATTTAGTAAAAAAAACTATGTTTTTTAGAGTAAATTTTAGAAATCTATTTTTCAAATGACTCAGTGTTGATGTTTATTAAATTTAGCACTATTTTAATATGTTAGATTGAATTAACTTTAGCTCTTATATGATCAATCATGAAACTTTGAACCTTTTGAACTATGTGTGAACGATTTGAACTTATTCTCATTACTTTTGCATAAGACTATTTTTATTAGATTAATTTTTATTACATTAAGCCCTAGCACACCCAAAAGCTTGCAAAATTCCCCTCATACCCCTCACTAATGCTGCCACCTCTTGTACATTTTGAGTGATGTCTGTTTTGTGTATATATAGAATTAAATTCAATGATGCCATACAATTACACAAGTTTTATAAGTTATAATGCCAAGTCAAATCATATAACATACACATATAGGCAAATGCATCTATCACGTAGCATAGATATCGTTAGCAAGTGTCGAAAAACCTTAGGGAACGTGGCAATTACTCCCACTTCCTTCTTTTCTCATTGGTTAGCCAAAATAAATATGTGAAGTAAAACTAATTAATTACACTAGGAGACCTATCAAGTTCTTACACAAGAAAGAGTCATAAGTTCATGAAGAAATTAGAAAGAGATAAAGGTCATGTAACAAAAGGAATTCTCCCATTAAACACCTAAAAATTGAGTACCCCTTGGATCCATAAATTCTATCTCTTAGCACCGATGGGAATCAATCAATCAATCAATCAATCAATATCTCTCTCTCTCTCTCTCTCTCTCTCTCTCTCTCTCTCTTGTTATGAGATCTCTAATCCTTAAATTTAGTTAACTGGTATCTCTACGTAATCAACCTAACCCAAGGATGCATCAATCACCACTAACAATTCCAAATCATCTGGAAGCAACAAAATCCCTATCTCTAGGCTATTTCATGAACCCATTGTGTAATTCCCCGCCTAATACTACCCTTAGTACATAAGGAAATATGGGTACTTGTTGGAATGTATGCCCACTAAGGTTGTATTTTTTTTTATGTAATTTTAATTATATTAATAAAAATTTTATTCTCACAAATTGTTTGTGTTATCTCATTTTAATTTGTACATGATTTTACTGGAAAAGATCCATTGTGTCTAAGTAAGTGATCTATGTGAATAGAAGTCTTTCACAATAAGGTATTGATCATGGATTACTTAACACATAAATTGTTGTTCTTAACTGGATGATGAGAATGAGAATCTCAACATGATAAGGTTATTATGTTGTGAATTCCATGTGGGGAACGATTTTTTTTTAGCAAGTGAGTAGTCCTCTCACTTCATAACATAATCGTATTTCGAATACGTAGAATTGAACCTGTAGTAGTGGTTTCTAAAAGTAATATAATGGGTGAAACCCAGACTACTATTGCTACAGCATTGACTTATATCCTACGGCTTAGAGTATGGGTTGGTGGTTTAGCGAAGCGGAAGTGTATACTTTGATATACTATAGTTGATATTCTATTGTAGGATCAATATATTTGTATGTTGGATATATGCGACTAGTTAGTTAAAACAGACTCATACAAGATAGCTTTTATACTATATTGCCCATTTGTGACTGTTCGAATGATCTAATTATCCAGGGCCCTGGGAAACATGACTTGGATATTTGCTTTAGGGTAGGGATGAAGCAAATATTAGTGTTAAATCAGGAAGCCCTACTTAATTAGAAATGAATATGCCTTCTACTTTAATGGTTTTAACTTCTGAAAATGATTTTGTGTTAAATAAAGATTATCTTCGTCGATTGTGGAATAGACCTTGTAATAAGCTTTAATGTAAATGGTATTTTGCTACTGTATCTGAATTTGAAAGAGCTAGACTCTTACAACAGTATTATTCTGACCAAATTAAAATGAAACAGCAATTAGAGTTCTTTGATTGGTATGAACTAATTAGGTATAAAAAAAGAGATATATTAAATGTCATTACAAAAAAATGGTATACTTCCAGAAATGAAGTTAGAGAATCAGTTTTTCCTCTGGCAGAAGAAATCAAAATCCCAATAGAAAATCAGGTAATCACAGCCTCTCCTTGTAAGTTAGAAAATTTAGATAAACAAGGTGATGTAACCAATAAAGATTTAAATAAAGTAATTCAGCAAAATGACTATACTAATCAAATGTTAGTTACCATGGTTAGTAAAGTAGAGCAGCTAGACAGTAAATCCTCTGTACGGGAAACCCCACAATTTAAATAATTTAATCCAAAACAATCCATAAATCCTAACCCAGTGTTTAAACCCATAATATATGAACCTAAAAACATAAAACTTGCCAAAGGAACGATGAACCTCGAAGAAGTAGATTTCATTAAAGAAATAAATGAAAAATTAAAAAAATTAAAAACAAAAGATGATCCCGAATCAAGTTCAAAAACACATCTCCAAACCATACATCAACCAGCCATCCTAATAGATATTGATCCTTCTCCCGAACAGCTTAATAAGCTCACGGCAGTAAAAGAACTTCAAAAGTAATCCCAAATGCTAGTGGTCAACCCACTCAAGTATCTGAAACAGTTTCTGATACCAATTTGAGACCCAGGATATATTGCTGATAAAACTGCTTATTTTACAAAGAAATTAAAATCCCTGTAGAAAATCAGGTAATTACAGCCTCTCCTTTTAAGTTAGAAAATTTAGATAGACAATGAGATGTAACTAATAAGGATCTCAACAAAGTAATTCAACAGAATAATTAAACTAATCAGATGTTAGTCACTATGGCTAGTAAAGTAGAACAATTAGATAGCAAGTCTTCTGTAAGAGAAATCCCACAATTCAAACAGTTTAATCCAAAACAATCCGTAGATCCTAATCCAGTGTTTAAGCCTATATTATATGAACCTTCAAACATAAAACTTACTAAAGGAACAATGGACTTAGAAGGTGTAGATTTTATTAAAGAAATCAACGAAAAACTAAAAAAGCTAAAAACCACAGATCATCCCGAATCTAGTAAGACACATCTTCAAACTTTACATTAGTCAGTTTGTTTAATAGATATTGATCCCTCTCCTGAACAGCTCAATAAGCTCACTGGAAATAAAAGGACTTCAAAAATACAACAACCATGATTTGCCAATCCATATACTAGGAATTACCATCCTAGACCATCCTTTCCAGATGTTCAATTCGAAGAACGCCATCTTGATACTAGAGCCGCATTTACAGGAGAAGATATTACATAATGGAATATAGGTGGAATGTCTGAGCATAGTATTTTAAATGTAATTCAAGAAATGTCCATGGCTATCACTACCATTAAGTGTAAAAATCCTACTAATTCTGATAGCAACATTCTTCTTATCCTTACCACCGGATTTACTGGTGTCCTTTATGGGTGGTGGAATAACTATCTTTCTGAACCACAACGCCAAGAAATTTTAAATGCCACAAAAGTCCAAACAAAAATAATCCCAAATGCCAGTGGTCAACCCACTCAAGCATCAGAAACAGTTCCAGAATGTCTAAATACTTTCATGTTTACTTTAACTCAACATTTTGTAGGAAACCCTCAACAATTAGTGGATAGAAGTTCTGAAATCCTTACAAATTTAACCTGTCCTAAGCTACATGATTTTAGATGGTACAATAATATGTTTTTACAAAAGGTTATGCTATGAACAGATTGCCATCATGCGTTCTGGAAAGAACGATTTATTTCTGGTTTACCTCCTTTATTTGCAGAAAAGGTTAGACAAAAGCTAAAATTAGACTTTGGAAACACAATTCCTTATGACCATCTAGCATATGGCCAGTTAATTAGTTATGTAAACCAAGCAGGTGCAGATTTATGCACAGACCTAAAATTCAAAAATTAGATGGAATCCTATCATAAGAAATCTAAAAAAGAATTAGGTAATTTCTGTGAAATTTTTGGATTTTCCCCAATAACTCCACCATCTAAAAAGCTAAAAAAGGAAAAGAAGCGAAGCTCTAAAAAACAAAGAAAAGAAAGAACTTCTAAGCCTCTTAAAAGAAAAGATAAGTCTTCCAAATCTACTATTAAATGTTACTTTTGTAGAAAACGAGGTCATAAAGCAGATGAGTGTAAACTAAAAGCTAAAAAGAAGAAAAAGGTTAATCAGCTTTCTTTACCAAAAGACACTCTAGAACAGATTAATCAAATCCTTGATCAATATGATTCCTCTCCTTCATCAGACACTAGTGATAGTGAAGCAGAAGAAGTGTTTGAAATCCAAGAAAAATCCTCTAAATCAGATTTTAGTGAACAATCTTCTTGTGATTGTACAGGCTTATGTACCTGTGCAATAGGAGAACTTTGTATGATTAGCAGTAAACAGCATAATCAAGTTAACGTAATCACTAAAGCAAATAAAGAACTTTTCTTCGAACTTTTAGATCATATTCAGGATGAAACAGTTAAGAGAGAATATTTGTTAAAAGTTAAAGAATTAGTTCTTAATCCAAAAGTACAAGTAGAACCCTACAATTTAAAAGAAGTATTTGATAAATTTAAAGGAAAACAAAAAGACGAACCTTTTGATTCCCTGCAGGAATTAAAATTAGAAATAAAAGAACTTAAACAGGAAGTTAAATGGTTAAAAGAACAAAATGATCAAAGAATTTCTGACATTAATCAAATAAATACGGAATTAGTGAAACAGAAATTAGATAAGCCTTTAATAGATCCCACTCCAGATGAAGAAATAGACCAAAATGAAAATAATTCAGATTATATTTCAGCCATTTCTCAGATAACTTTTCAAAAGTGGTACATTCCAATCCTTCTCAAAATAGGAGATTTTTCAATTCAGTTGGTAGCTCTTCTTGATTCTAGAGCAGATCAAAATTGTATCTGTGAAGGCTTAATCCCTACTAAATATTTAGAAAAAACAGGTTCTAAGCTATATACTGCTGCAGGTGAACAGTTAAAAATCAAATATAAATTATCCAATGCTCATATTTGCAATAAATAATTTGTTTCATGAATTCCTTCCTAATTATTAAAGATTTAAGTCAAGACTTAATTTTAGGAACCACATTCCTCACTCAGATCTATCCCTTTAGTGTAGACCAACATGGTGTTCACACCGAAATAGGATCAATACCAGTCACTTTCTCCTTTCTGCAAAGCCCACTTACCAAAGATGTCAATCTCTTAAAAAGAAAGATTCTTTGTCGTGAGCAACAGATAGCCTTTATCAAAGAAGACATAAAGTATACAAGAATCCAAAGCCAGCTACAACTAAAAGACATTCAAGATAAAATAGAATCCATCCGTAAAGATTTTGAAAAACAAATCTGCTCATATGTCCCCACTGCTTTTTGGGAAAGGAAAAAGCATATTGTCAGCCTACCATACATTGATGATTTTGAAGAATCAATGATACCCACTAAGGCTAGACCAATCCAAATGAATCAGGAACTAGTTGAACATTGTAAATTAGAAATTTCAGACTTATTACAAAAGGCTCTAATTAGAGAATCCCGATCACCCTGGTCTTGTTCTGCTTTTTATGTTAATAAAAATGCAGAAAAAGAAAGAGGTGTTCCAAGACTAGTAATCAATTATAAGCCATTAAACAAAGTCTTAAAATGGATAAGATATCCTATTCCCAACAAACGAGATTTGTTGAAACGAACTTATAAAGCAGTTCTTTATAGTAAATTTGATATGAAATCAGGATTTTGGCAAATTCAGATTACAGAAGAAGATAGATATAAAACAGCCTTTAATGTTCCATTTGGTCAATATGAATGGAATGTTATGCCTTTCGGTTTAAAGAATGCACCCAGTGAATTCCAAAAAGTAATGAATGATATCTTTAACCCTTATTCCGCTTTTACCATTGTCTATATTGATGATGTTTTAATCTTCAGTGAATCTTTTGAACAATATCTTAAACATTTACGTCTTTTTCGTGAAATAATCACGAAAAATGGGCTGGTAGTAAGTGCATCCAAGCTCAAACTTTGCCAAACTAAAATCAGATTTTTAGGTCATAATCTAACTCACGGTACATACCAACCAATATGTAGAGCAATTGAATTTGCAGATAAATTCCCGGATGAAATTAAAGATAAAACTCAGCTTCAAAGATTTTTAGGATGTTTAAATTACATATCAGACTTTATTCCTAATCTTAGAATCATCTGTGAACCTTTATATAAGCGTTTAAGGAAAGATCCAATCCCTTGGGGTTTAGAACAAACCCAAACTGTTAAGAAAATTAAAAAGATAGTCAAAAAACTTCCTTGTCTAGGCATCCCAGATCCAACAGCATTGATGATTGTTGAAACAGATGCATCAGATTTAGGTTACGGTGGTATACTCAAACAGAAAAAACCCAATTCCCCTACTGAACAGTTGGTCAGATTTCATTCAGGCATTTGGCTTTCAAGTCAAAAGAATTATAGCACCATTAAGAAATAAATCCTTGCCATTGTTTTATGCATTTCCAAATTTCAAGATGATTTAATAAATCAAAAGTTTTTACTCAGAATTGATTGTAAACAGCAAAAGATGTTTTCCAAAAAGATGTTAAAAATTTAGTATCCAAACAGATTTTTGCCAGATGGCAAGCACTTTTATCCAGCTTTGATTTTGAAATTGAATTCATCAAAGGAGAAAACAATTCCCTTCCCGATTTCTTAACCAGAGAGTTTTTGCAAGGACGCATATGACTTTTAACACAGTATTCAACACTGTGATGAGTACCGCTTCAATGCTGGAGCTCATTCCTTCTACCTATAAATACCAACCTCAATCAGCACAATTCAGCATGGATCAACAACCAAGGTTCCGACCACCACAAGGTAATCGTTTTACAGTACTCAATTCTTTCCCATCTCTCCCATCCAATTCTGTGAGCAAGTCACCGCTCACAATGGATCTCTTCAACCCAGCCTCCTCAAAAAACACAGAAACCCAAAAAACAGATTTATCATTCTACACTACTACTATCCCCACTTCCTTTAAGGAAGCAGTTGTCCTGAAGACGCCAACTAAACTAGAAAAACCAACCCTTTCTTCAACCAAAGAGAAATTTGAATTTCTCCCAAAAACAGTTATCCCAATACTAGCTCTTCCCAGAGAGTTAACAACTCTTCCTGAAAGGGAGTTAGTTACCAAACTCCATCCAGAAGCCTACGGACAGTCCAGCCATATTTTCAAATCTGAACCTCAGAAAGCCCGTCTCTATTATGAGCATATCCTTTTTGCAACAGGTTCAATTGAATTTGAACATGAAAGAAACTTGAACAGAGCTGACAAAGGCATAGCCTATTCCAAATGTAGGATTATGAAAATCCTTGACCTCAACACTTGGCCGGTCACCGGTATTTACACCCCTATCCAGTTCAAAACATCCTTCAAACCTCCCACATATAATTTTATGGATTACATAGACGCTTGGTACAATTTCATGTACCTCCGAGATCTTACTCATACCTGATTTGTCAAATATGGCAAAGACATCATTACTCCTATACCAAGATGGTTCTATGCTTGGTGGAAAACCTTTGGTGGAAGCAAATCCACATTATCCAGTCAAAATTTGCAAAAGTTTAAACAGTTTGTAGTAGAGAATCAAATTCAGGGGTTAACTCTGAATAATCAGCTCTGGAAGTTTTATGTTGAAAAGAAAATATGTTTTGTATTAGGATGGGGCTACAAGCTTGATCAAATTGAAAATGTAAAATATCTCTGTAAAGAGATAAGAGTCAAAGGATGGACTCCTGTCCCTAAACCAGATCCAAAAGAATCAGATGTACAATCCTCTTCAAGCAAAGGAAAGAAGAAAATCAGCAAGACAGAACTGCAACTTCAGTTGCAACTTTTACAACAACAGCTTCAACAAGCCGATGACGAAGAAAGTGAATCGAATTCTCAACCAGAATACAGCCTGTATGAAAACGGAGACATGGACAACCCTTCTGGTATTGCTCAAGTATACCTTTGTCAGAGTCCATAATGGCACGACTACACTCCAAAAGAAAAAGAGAGAAAAGAACCCTACAGCTGTATCAACAGTCAAAAAGGTTACATGATATCACTCAGACATACTGCAAAATCATTCAGTCAACAGCAGCACATGGTGGACCCCTCCACTCACAAAGACTTTTGGAGCCATTCTTCATGATGGCCGACAACATTATTCCATCCTCCACTCAAGAGGACCTCACTGCAATAATACAGACTTCAATCAGAGAAACTTACTTCCTCGCTGCCTATATAAGACAGCATTTGATCGAAGATATGCAGACTCATTCACCCTTGAATCCTTCTGAGAGTGAAGACTCCCTCTATCTAGATATCTGTAGCACTTGTCATAGCTTTCATACCCTTATACTTCATTCAGATATTGTGTAACCAGTTAATTTCTTTGTAAAATAAGCAGTTTTATCAGCAATATATCCTAGGTCTCAAATTGGTATCAAAGCCAAGTGCTCCATTTCATGCATCATGAAACCCTCTATGATTTGTAAAATCATGACCGAGTAAGTTCATTAACTTTCTTTCTCTAAGTCTGGCATGATGTAGTTTAATCCGCTTTCTTTTGTTTTCAAGTATTATGCCCTTTCATGTGTTTCTTCAAGTATTCTTAAACTATAATGGTTGATTGTTAACTGTGAGAGCAGCTAGTACGTTGGTCAGCCCATAACCGTTGGATTAGGCCGTTGTTAGCCGTGTGAGGCGTTGTTTAGCCCGGACCCGGGGGTGGTCCCGTAGCTCTCAACCATAAGCATAGTGTTAGGTGTGTCCTAAGAAGAAACAAGGAACATAGGCTAAGGCATACTACTAAAGAACAACAGAATTCGTATTAAATTACTCTAGCATAGACAAAGAGAGAGAAAGTAATTTTCTACTCCCATGGCATCTAACCTCTCAGAGATCGATATAGAATCAGTCAATGAATTAGAAGTCAGTTCCCAACTAGATCGAATGGAATCCAGATTAATGAATTAGAATTTACCAATAGAAAATTTTGATAAGATTTATGAAAAAGGAATGTTTGATTTAGTTCAAAGCTATACAATCAAAACAACAGAAAAAACAGTGTCCATAAATCAGCCTTATGGTACAATTCAGCTTCTAAATCCAGTTACCTTAGAACAGCATAAAAAGAATAAATATCGATATCTTCATATTGGATTAGTTCAAGTAGCAATCAAACCTCTTTATCGATTAGGAATCGATGCCCCGAGCTGCCTTCTTCTAAGAGATAGTAGGCATCTCGATTTTCAAAACAGTTTGCTTGCAGTCCTTGAAACTAATATAGCCCATGGTCCAGTATATTTTAATCATTACCCAAACTTCACTGTAGATCTAACAGATCCACACATTCTTAAATCCTTAACCCTTAACATCCAAACAAAAAATTTGGAATTTGAATTAGGATCAAAACCCCTTGGTTTAATTTATCGTGTTTATTATAAGGTAATGAACACAACAATAAATCCTAAAGCCAAACAGCATATAGAAAATCCAAAGAAAACTTGTCTATTAGAAACAAACTTTGAAAGATCTAATACTTTTGTCCCTCGAATGATTAAGTGGGATAATGTTCTCCAAAACCCTACCTGGAATTTTGATAACATCATTAATCCTAAAAAGCATTATGAATCCAAGACATTAGGGAAAATAACAGAAACATCAACAGGCCATATAGAATTGGAATTTAGGAGAAAATCCTTTTCAGCAGCTTCGTCTTCTTTCTCTTTACCCAGAACCCAAAGCAGTAGACGATTCAGTAGTTTAGAATTTTCTGGAGAAATTCCTAAAGTAAATAACGTCGACTTTAGTGGAGAAATCCCTAAAGTAAATTATGAAGAAAACATAAGTATTAAGTCAGGAAGCCCTACTCAATCAGAAATGAATATGCTTTCTACTTTAATGGTTTTAACTTCTGAAAAAGATTTTACCCTTGACAAAGATTACCTTCGTAAGTTATGGAATAGGCCATGTAATAAGATAAAATGTAAATGGTATTTTGCTACAGTTTCTGAACCGAAAAGAGCTAGACTCTTACAATAGTATTATTACGATCGGATTAAAATGAAACAACGATTTAGATTTCTTCGATTGGTATGAGCTAATTAGATATCGAAAAAAGATATATTAAATGTCATCACCAAGAAATGGTATACAACCAAGAATGAAGTTAGAGAATCAGTTTTCCCTCCAAGTAGAAGAAATTAAAATCCCTGTAGAAAATCGGTAATTACAGACCTCTCCTTTTAAGTTAGAAAATTTAGATAGACAAGGAGATGTAACTAATAAGGATCTCAACAAAGTAATTCAACAGAATAATTATACTAATCAGATGTTAGTCACTATGGCTAGTAAAGTAGAACAATTAGATAGCAAGTCTTCTGTAAGAGAAATCCCACAATTCAAACAATTTAATCCAAAACAATCCGTAGATCCTAATCCAGTGTTTAAGCCTATATTATATGAACCCTCAAACATAAAACTTACTAAAGGAACAATGGACATAGAATGTGTAGATTTTATTAAAGAAATCAACGAAAAACTAAAAAAGCTAAAAACCACAGATCATCCCGAATCTAGTAAGACACATCTTCAAACTTTACATCAGCCAGTTTCTTTAATAGCTTTTGATCCCTCTCCTGAACAGCTCAATAAGCTCACTGGAAATAAAAGGACTTCAAAAATACAACAACCATGATTTGCCAATCCATATACTAGGAATTACTATCCTAGACCATACTTTTATGTTTACCTTAACTCAACATTTTGTCGGAAGCCCTCAACAATTAGAAGATAGAAGTTCTGAAATACTTACTAATTTAACCTGTCCCAAATTACATGATTTTAGATGGTACAAAGATATGTTTTTACAAAAGGTTATGTTAAGAACAGATTGCCATCATGCGTTCTGGAAAGAACGATTTATTTTAGGGTTACCTCCCTTATTTGCAGAAAATGTTAGGCAAAAACTAAAATTAGATTTTGGAAACGTAATTCCTTATGACTATCTAGCATATGGTCAAATAATTAGTTATGTAAACCAAGCAGGTGCAGATCTTTGCACAGATCTAAAACTTAAAAATCAGATGGAATCATATCATAAGAAATCTAAAAAAGAATTAGGAAATTTCTGTGAAATTTTTGGTTTTTCCCCAATAACTCCGCCATCTAAAAAGATAAAACAAGCTAAGAAAAGCAACTACAGCAAAAAGAAAGAAAAGTAAGGGATTATATCCCCATTCTTCAAAAGTGGTATATCCTCATTCTTCTCACAATAGGAGATTTTTCAATACAGTTAGTTGCCTTTCTGGACTCAGGAGCATATCAAAATTGTATCTGTGAAGGTTTAATTCCTACCAAATACTTGGAAAAAATAGGTTCTAAACTATATACTGTTGCTGGTGAACAGCTAAAAATCAGATATAAATTGTTAAATGCTCATATATGCAATAAACAATTTTGTTTCACAAATTCCTTTCTAGTCATTAAAGATTTAAGCCAAGATTTAATTTTAGGAACCCCATTCCTTACCCAGATCTATCCCTTTAATGTAGACCAAAATGGTGTCCACACAGAAATAGGATCCATACCAGTTACCTTCTCCTTTTTACAAAGTCCACTAACTAAAGATATTAATCTTCTAAAAAGAAAGATTCTTTGTCATGAACAACAGATAGCCTTTATAAAAGAAGATATCAAGTATACAAGAATCCAAAGCCAACTACAGCAAAAAGACATTCAGGATAAAATAGAATCTATCCGTAAAGATTTCGAAAACCAAATTTGCTCAGAAGTCCCCACAGCTTTTTGAATTTGAACCTAGGATATAAGTTGCTTGAATTCTTTGATTTTCAACTAATATTTGAAAGGATTACAAAGTATCTCGTTCTATTACAAGTGTACGAAAATGGTGACAAGTGTCACAAATATCAAGGTAGAGAGAAGTTTCACTATCTTATTTCTCTAATGGCAAGTGAGTCTGCATTTCTTCAATAAGCTATTGCCTTATATAGGTAGCGAGGGCATAGTTTTCTTTGATTGAGTTCTGAATTATTGCTGTGAGGTCTACTTGGGTGGATGATGGAATCAGATTGTCGGCCATCATGAAAAATGGTTCCAAAAGCTTTTTTGTGTGGAGGGGTCCGCCATGTTCTGTTGTCAGCTGAATTATTTTGCAGTAGATCTGAGTGATATCGTGAAGTCGCTTTGATTGATGATATAGCTGGAGAGTATGCTTTTCTCTTTTTCTTTTTGAGTGAAGTCTTGTTATCTATGGACTTTGACAGAGGTATGCTTGAGCAATACCAAATGGATTGTTCGTATCTCCATTATCATACTGGCTGTATTCAGGTTGTGACTCAGATTCACTTTCATCATTATCTGCTTGCTGAAGTTTTTGTTGTAGTAGCTGCAACTGAAGTTGCAATTCTGATTTACTAATCTTCTTGCCTTTATTGGAGGAGGATTGCACGTCTGAATCTTTCTGTTCTGTCTTTGGAATTGGGGTCCAGTCTTTGACTCGTATCTCTTTGCAGAGATATTTTACATTATCAATTGTATCAAGTTTATAACCCCATCCTAATACAAAATAAATTTTTTTTTCAACATAATATTTACAAAGCTGATTGTTTAAAGTTAATCCCTGAATTTGACTCTCTATTACAAACTGGTTGAACTTTTGTAAGTTCTGGCTGGATAAAGTGGATTTACTTCCACCAAAAGTCTTCCACCAAGCATAAAACCACCTTGGTATAGGATTGATTGGATCTTTGCCATACTTGACGAACTATGTATGCGTGAGGTCTCTAAGGTACATGAAGTTGTACCATGCATCAATATAGTCCATAAACTTGTAAGTAAGAGGCTGGAGGCTTGAAAGGTGTTTTAAACTGGATAGGGGTGTAAATGCCAGTGACTGGCCATGTATTCAAATCTAGGATTTTCATAATCCTACACTTTGAATAGGCTATGCCTTTGTTGGCTCTATTGAGGTTTTTTTTTGTGTTCAAACTCTATTGATCCGGTAGCAAAAAGAATGTGCTCATAGTAGAGACGGGTTTTTTAAGGTTCTGATTTAAATATGTGACTGGATTGACGAAAAGTTTCGGAGTGAAGCTTGCTAACTAAATCTCTTTTTGGAAGGGCTGTTAATTCTCTAGGAAGAGCTAATACTGAGATAACTGTTTTAGGAAGGAATTCAAATTTCTCTTTGATTGAAGAAAGAGTTGATTTTTCAGGCTTATTTGGTGTTTTAGGGACAACTGCTTCTTTGAAAGAAGTCGCAAAGGGATTGTGTAAAATGATAAGTCTGTTTTCTGGATCTCAGTGTTCTTTGAAGAAGCTGGGTCGACGAGATTCATTGTGAGTGGTGGTTTGCTCACAGAACTGGATGGAAGAGAAGGAAAAGAGTTTAGAACTGTAAAACGATTACCATGAGGCAGACAAAATCTTGGTTGTTGATCCATGCTTGATTGTGCTGATTGAGATTGCTATTTATAGGCAAATGAATGAGCTCCAGAAATGAATCGGTACTCATCACAGTGTTGAATACTGTGTTAAAAGTTAGGTTCGTTCTTGTAAAAACTCTCGAGTTAAGAAATCGGGTAGAGAATTATTTTCTCCTTTGATAAATTCAATGTCAAAATCAAAACTGGATAAAAGTGCTTACCATCTGGCAAAAATCTGCTTGGCTACTAAATTTTGAACGTCTTTTTGTAAAACGTCTTTAGCTGCTTTACAATCATTTCGGAGTAAAAATATTTGATTTATCAAATCATCTTGAAATTTTGAGATGCATAAAATAATGGCAAGGATTTCCTTTTTAATGGTGCTGTAATTCTTTTGACTTGAAAGCCAAATACCGGAATGATATCTAACTAATTGTTCTGATGAAGAATTGAGTTTTCTCTGTTTTAATATTCCTCCATAACCTTAGTCTGAATCATTTGTTTTGACTATCATAAATGCAGTTGGATCTGGTATTCCTAAACAGGGGAGTTTTTTGACAATCTGTTTTATTTTCTTAACTGTTTGGGTTTGCTCTTCACTCCAAGGGATCGGATCTTTTCGAAGACGTTTGTATAAGGGTTCACAAATGATTCTAAGGTTAGGAATAAAGTCTGAAATGTAATTTAAACATCCTAAGAATCTTTGAAGCTGAGTTTTTTTCTTTAATTTCATTGGGGTATTTATCTGCAAATTCTATTGCTTTGCAGATAGGTTTATAAGTTCCTTGGGTTAATTCATGACCTAGGAATCTAATTTGGGTTTGGCAAAGTTTGAGTTTAGATGCACTCACTACCAGCCCATTTTTCGTGATAATTTCACGAAAAAGACGTAAATGTTTAAGATGATGTTCAAAGGATTCTTTGAAGATTGAAACATCATTGATATAGACAATGGTAAAGGTTGTATAAGGATTAAAAATGTCACTAAAGAAAAGATAAGTCTTCTAAAGGTATAATTAAATGTTACTTTTGTGGAAAAAGAGGACATAAAGCAGACGAGTGTAAAATAAAAGCTAAAAAGAAGAAAAGAGTAAATCAACTTTCTTTACCAAAAAACACTCTAGAACAAATTAATCAAATCTTTGATCAAGACGATTCTTCCCTTCATTAAGCACTAGTGATAGCGAAATAGAAGAAGTATTTGAAATTCAAGAAAAATCCTCTGAATCAAATTCAAGTGAACAATCTTCTTGTGATTGTACAGGTTTATGTACTTGTGCAATATGAGAACTTTGTATGCTAAATAATTCTCATAATCAGGTTAATGTAATCACTAAAACAAATAAAGAAATTTTCTTTGAATTATTAGATCATATTCAAGATGAAACAGTTAAAAGGGAATATTTGTTAAAAGTCAAAGATTTAGTCCTTAATCCAAAAATACAAGTAGAACCATATAATTTAAAGGAAGTATTTGATAAATTCAAAGGCAAACAAAAAGAACCCACTAACTCTCTACAAGATTTACAATTAGAAATCAAAGAACTAAAACAGGAAGTTAAATGGTTAAAAGAACAGAACGATCAAAGAATTTCTGACATTAACCAAATAAATACAGAATTAGTTCAACAAAAATTAGATAAACCTCTAATAGATCCCATCTCTTTATACGATGAAGAAATAGAGCAAAATGAAAATAATCCCGATTATATTTCAGCTATTTCTCAAATAACTTTTCAAAAGTGGTATATCCCCATTCTTCTCACAATAGGAGATTTTTCAATACAGTTAGTTGCCCTTCTGGACTCAGGAGCAGATCAAAATTGTATCTGTGAAGGCTTAATTCCTACCAAATACTTGGAAAAAATAGGTTCTAAACTATATACTGCTGCTGGTGAACAGCTAAAAATTAGATATAAATTGTCAAATGCTCATATATGCAATAAACAATTTTGTTTCACAAATTCCTTTCTAATCATTAAAGATTTAAGCCAAAATTTAATTTTAGGAACCCCATTCCTTACCCAGATCTATCCTTTTAATGTAGACCAAAATGGTGTCCACACAGAAATAGGATCCATACCAGTTACCTTCTCCTTTTTACAAAGTCCACTAACTAAAGATATTAATCTTCTAAAAAGAAAGATTCTTTGTCGTGAACAACAGATAGCTTTTATAAAAGAAGATATCAAGTATACAAGAATCCAAAGCCAACTACAGCAAAAAGACATTCAGGATAAGATAGAATCTATCCGTAAAGATTTCGAAAGCCAAATTTGTTCAGAAGTCCCCACAGCTTTTTGGGAAAGAAAAAAGCATATAATTAGCCTTCCATACATTGATGATTTCAACGAATCGATGATACCTACCAAAGCTAGACCAATTCAAATGAATAAAGAATTAGTTGAATATTGTAAACAAGAAATTCTAAGCTTATTGCAAAAAGCTTTAATCTGAGAATCCAGATCACCATGGTCTTGTGCTGCATTTTACGTTAATAATAATGCAGAAAAAGAACGAGGTGTTCCCCGATTAGTCATCAATTACAAACCATTAAACAAAGCTTTAAAATGGATTAGATATCCGATTCCCAACAAACGTGATTTGTTGAAACGAAGCTTTAAAGCAGTCCTTTATAGTAAATTTGATATGAAATCAGGCTTCTGGCAAATTCAGATTAAAGAAGAAGATCGATATAAAACAACATTTAATGTCCCATTTGGTTAATATAAATGGAATGTAATGCCTTTTGGCTTAAGGAATGCACCTAGTGAATTCCAAAAAGTCATGAATGGCAATTTTAATCCTTATACAGTCTTTACCATTATCTATATCGATGATGTTTTAATCTTCAGTGAATCCTTTGAACAACATCTTAAATATTTACGTCTTTTTCGTGAAATTATCACGAAAAATGGACTGGTAGTGAGTGCATCTAAACTCAAACTTTGCCAAACCCAAATTAGATTCCTAGGTCATGAATTAACCCAAGGAACTTATAAACCTATCTGTAGAGCAATAGAATTTGCAGATAAATTCCCCGATGAAATTAAAGAAAAACTTAGCTTCAAAGATTCTTAGGATGTTTAAATTACATTTCAGACTTTATTCCTAACCTTAGAATCATTTGTGAACCCTTATACAAACGTCTTCGAAAAGATCCGATCCCTTGGAGTGAAGAGCAAACCCAAACAGTTAAGAAAATAAAACAGAATGTCAAAAAACTCCCCTGTTTAGGAATACCAGATCCAACTGCATTTATGATAGTCGAAACAGATGCTTCAGACTTAGGTTATGGAGGAATATTAAAACAGAGAAAACTCAATTCTTCATCAGAGCAATTAGTTAGATATCATTCTGGTATTTGGCTTTCAAGTCAAAAGAATTATAGCACCATTAAAAAGGAAATCCTTGTCATTGTTTTATGCATCTCAAAATTTCAAGATGATTTGATAAATCAAAAGTTTTTACTCCGAATTAATTGTAAAGCAGCTAAAGACGTTTTATAAAAAGACGTTAAAAATTTAGTAGCCAAACAGATTTTTGCCAGATGGCAAGCACTTTTATCTAGTTTTGATTTTGACATTGAATTTATCAAAGGAGAAAATAATTCTCTACCCGATTTCTTAACCCGAGAGTTTTTACAAGGACGAACCTAACTTTTAACTCAGTATTCAACACTGTGATGAGTACCGATTCATTTCTGGAGCTCATTCATTTACCTATAAATAGCAATCTCAATCAGCATAATCAAGCATGGATCAACAACCAAGATTTCGTCCGCCTCAAGGTAATCATTTTATAGTTCTAAACTATTTTCCTTCTCTTCCATCCAGTTCTGTGAGCAAACCACCACTCACAATGAATCTCTTCGATCCAGCTTCTTCAAAGAACACTGAGACCCAGAAAACAGACTTATCATTTTACACAATCCCTTCTGCGACTTCTTTCAAAGAAGCAGTTGTCCCTAAAACACCAAATAAGCCTGAAAAATCAACTCTTTCTTCAGTCAAAGAGAAATTTGAATTCCTTCCTAAAACAGTTATCCCAGTATTAGCTCTTCTTAGAGAATTGACAGCCCTTCCAGAAAGAGATTTAGTTAGCAAGCTTCACCCCGAAGCTTATCGTCAATCCAGTCACATATTTAAATCAGAACCTCAAAAAAACCCGTCTCTACTATGAGCACATTCTTTTTGCTACCAGATCAATAGAGTTTGAACATGATAGAAACCTCAACATAGCTGACAAAGGCATAGCCTATTCAAAGTGTAGGATTATGAAAATCCTAGATCTGAATACATGGCCAGTCACTGGCATTTACACCCCTATCCAGTTTAAAACACCTTTCAAGCCTCCTACTTACAACTTTATGGACTATATTGATGCATGGTACAACTTCATGTACCTCAGAGACCTCACGCATACATGGTTCGTCAAGTATGGCAAAGATCCAATCAATCCTATACCAAGGTGGTTTTATGCTTGGTGGAAGACTTTTGGTGGAAGTAACTCCACTTTATCCATCTAGAACTTACAAAAGTTCAACCAGTTTGTAATAGAGAGTCAAATTCAAGGATTAACTTTAAACAATCAGCTTTGTAAATATTATGTTGAAAAGAAAATTTGTTTTATATTAGGATGGAGTTATAAACTTGATACAATTGATAATGTAAAATATCTCTGCAAAGAGATACGAGTCAAAGACTGGACCCCAGTTCCAAAGACAGAACAGAAAGATTCAGACGTGCAATCCTCCTCCAGTAAAGGCAAGAAGATTAGTAAAACAGAATTGCAACTTCAGTTGCAGCTACTACAGCAACAACTTCAGCAAGCAGATGATGATGAAAGTGAATCTGAGTCACAACTTGAATACAGCCAGTATGATAATAGAGATATGGACAATCCATCCGGTATTGCTCAAGCATACCTCTGTCAAAGTCCATAGATGACAAGACTTCACTCAAAAAGAAAAAAAAAGAAAAGAGTACTCTCTAGCTTTATCAGCAATCAAAGCGACTTCACAATATCACTCAGATCTACTGCAAAATAATTCAGCTGACAACAGAACATGGTGGACCCCTCCACACAAAAAAGCTTTTGGAACCATTTTTTATGATGGCCGACAATCTGATTCCATCATCCACCCAAGTGGACCTTACAGCAATAATTCAGAACTCAATCAGAGAAAACTATGCCCTCGCTGCCTATATAAGGCAATAGCTTATTGAAGAAATGCAGACTCACTTGCCATTAGAGAAACAAGGCAGTGAAACTTCTCTCTACCTTGATATTTGTGACACTTGTCACCGTTTTCGTACTCTTGTAATAGAACGAGATATTTTGTAATCCTTTCAAATATTAGTTGAAAATCAAAGAATTCAAGTAGCTTATATCCTGGGTTCAAATTGGTATCAGAGCCAAGTGCTCTTTTGCTTCATCATGAAAACATCTATGATTTGCAAAATCATGACCGAGTAAGTTCCTTTACTTTCTTTCTCTGAGTCTTGAATGATGTAGTTTAATCCGTTTTCTCTTGTTCTTAAGTATTCTATCCTTTCATATGTTTTTTCAAGTATTCTTAAACTATGATGGTTGATAAGTCACCTGTGAGAACGGCTAGTACGTTGGTCAGCCCAGAACCGTTGGACTAGGCAAAATAGCCAAGTGGCAGTGTAGCCTTGACTCGGAGGTAGTCCTGTAGCTTTCAACCATAAGCATAGTATTTTAGGTGTGTCATAAGAAGAAACAAAGAAACATAGGTTATGGTATAATCTTAAAGAACAACAGAACTCGTATTAACTACACTAGCATAGATGAAGAGAGAGAAAGTAATCTTCCTACTCATATGGCCTCCAATCTTTTAGACATTGATATTGAATCAGTCAATGATTTAGAAGTCAGTACTCAATTAGATAAAGTTGAATCCAGATTAATGAATTGGAATTTACCAATAGAAAATTTTGATAAAATTTATGAAAAAGGAATGTTTGATTTAGTCCAAAGCTATACCATCAAGACCACTGAAAAAACAATTTCTATAAATCAACCTTATGGTACAATCCAGCTTCTAAATCCAGTTATCTTAGAACAACATAAAAAGAATAAATATCGATATCTTCATATTGGATTAGTTCAAGTAGCTATCAAACCACTCTATCGATTAGGAATCGATGCTCCGATTTGCCTTCTTCTGAGAGATAGTAGACATCTAGACTTTCAAAACAATTTGCTAGCAGTCCTTGAATCTAACACAGCCAATGGTCCCGTATATTTTAATCATTATCCAAACTTTACAGTAGATCTCACAGATCCACATATTCTTAAAACCTTAACTTTGAATATTCAAACAAAGAATTTGGAATTTGAATTAGGATCAAAACCTCTTGGATTAATTTTTCGTGTCTATTATAAAGTAATGAAAACCACAATAAATCCCAAAGCAAAACAGCATATAGGAAATCCAAAAAAAAAATTTGTTTATTAGAAACAAACTTTGAGAGATCCAATACTTTTGTCCCTCGAAGGATTAAGTGGGATAATGTTCTCCAAAACCCTATCTGGAATTTTGATAATATTATTAACCCTAAAAAACATAATGAATCTAAAACATTAGGAAAAATTACAGAGACTTCAACAGGTCATATTGAATTAGAATTTAGACGAAAATCTTTTTCAGCCTCATCTTCTTCATCTTTCACCTTACCAAGAACACAAAGCAGTAGAAGGTTTGGTAATATAGAATTTTCTGGAGAAATTCCTAAAGTAAATAGTGTCGATTTTAGCGGAGAAATCCCTAAAGTAAATTATGAAGAAAATATTAGTGTTAAATCAAGAAGCCCTACTCAATCAGAAATGAATATGCCATCTACTTTAATCGTTTGAACTTCAGAAAATGATTTTGTGTTAAATAAAGATTATCTTCGTCGATTGTGGAATAGACCTTGTAATAAGCTTAAATGTAAATGGTATTTTACTACTGTGTCTGAATCTGAAAGAGCTAGACTCTTACAACAGTATTATTCTGACCAAATTAAATGAAACAGCATTTAGATTTCTTTGATTGGTATGAACTAATTAGGTATAAAAAAAGAGATATATTAAATGTCATTACAAAAAAATGGTATACTTCCAGAAATGAAGTTAGAGAATCAGTTTTTCCTCTGGCAGAAGAAATGAAAATCCCAATAGAAAATCAGGTAATCACAGCCTCTCCTTTTAAGTTAGAAAATTTAGATAAACAAGGTGATGTAACCAATAAAGATTTAAATAAAGTAATTCAGCAAAATGACTATACTAATCAAATGTTAGTTACCATGGCTAGTAAAGTAGAGCAGCTAGACAGTAAATCCTCTGTACAAGAAACCCCACAATTTAAACAATTTAATCCAAAACAATCCATAGATCCTAACCTAGTGTTTAAACCCATAATATATGAACCTAAAAACATAAAACTTGCCAAAGGAACGATGAACCTCGAAGAAGTAGATTTCATTAAAGAAATAAATGAAAAATTAAAAAAAATTAAAAACAAAAGATGATCCCGAATCAAGTTCAAAAACACATCTCCAAACCATACATCAACCAGTCTCCCTAATAGATATTGATCCTTCTCCCGAACAGCTTAATAAGCTCATCGGCGGTAAAAGAACTTCAAAAACCAAACAACCACGATTTGCAAATCCCTATACTAGGAATTATTATCCTAGGCCATCCTTTCCCGATGTACAATTTGAAGAATGCCATCTTGATACCCACGCAGCCTTTACCGGTGAAGATATTACCGAATGGAACATCGATAGTATGTCTGAACATGGTATCTTAAATGTAATTGAAGAAATGTCTATAGTTATCACCGCCATTAAATGTAAAAATCCTACCAATTCCGATCAATCTATCCTTCACATTCTTACCATTGGTTTTACTGGCGTCCTTCAGGGGTGGTGGAATAACTACCTCATTGAACCACAGCGTCAAGAAATTTTAAATGCCACCAAAGTTCAAACAAAAGTAATCCCAAATGCTAGTGGTCAACCTACTCAAGTATCTGAAACAGTTTCTAATTGTTTAAATACTTTTATGTTTACCTTAACTCAACATTTTATCGGAAACCCTCAACAATTAGCAGATAGAAGTTCTGAAATCCTTACTAATTTAACTTGTCCCAAATTACCTGATTTTAGATGGTACAAAGATATGTTTTTACAAAAGGTTATGTTAAGAACAGATTGCCATCATGCGTTCTGGAAAGAACGATTTATTTCAGGATTACCTCCCTTATTTGAAGAAAAGGTTAGGCAAAAACTAAAATTAGATTTTGGAAACGCAATTCCTTATGACTATCTAGCATATGGTCAAATAATTAGTTATATAAACCAAGCAGGTGCAGATCTTTGCACAGATCTAAAACTTAAAAATCAGATGGAATCATATCATAAGAAATCTAAAAAAGAATTAGAAAATTTCTGTGAAATTTTTGGTTTTTCCCCAATAACTCCGCCATCTAAAAAGATAAAATAAGCTAAGAAAAGAATCTTTAAAAAAAATTAAAAACAAAAGATGATCCGGAATCAAGTTTAAAAACACATCTCCAAACCATACATTAACCAGTCTCCCTAATAGATATTGATCCTTCTCCCGAATAGCTTAATAAGCTCATCGGTGGTAAAAGAACTTCAAAAACCAAACAACCAAGGTTTGCAAATCCCTATATTAGGAATTATTATCCTAGGCCATCTTTTCCCGATGTACAATTTGAAGAACGCCATCTTGATACCCACGCAGCCTTTACCGGTGAAGATATTACCGAATGGAACATCGATGGTATGTCTGAACATGGTATCTTAAATGTAATTGAAGAAATGTCTATGGCTATCACCTCCATTAAATGTAAAAAATTGTTGTTCTTAGCTGGATGATGAGAATGAGAATCTCAACATGATAAGGTTATTATGTTATGAATTCCATGTGGGGAACGACTTTTTTTTAGCCAGTGAGTAGTCCTCTCACTTCATAACATAATCGTATTTCGAATACGTAGAATTGAACCTATAGTAGTGGTTTCTAAAAGTAATATAATGGGTGAAACCCAAACTACTATTGCTACAGCATTGACTTATATCCTACGGCTTAGAGTATGGGTTGGTGGTTTAGCGAAGCGGAAGTGTATACTTTGATATACTATAGTTGATGTTCTATTGTAGGATCAATATATTTGTATGTTGGATATATGTGACTAGTTAGTTAAAACAGACTCATACAAGATAACTTTTATACTATATTGCCCATTTGTGACTGTTCGAATGATCTAATTATCCAGGGCCCTGGGAAACATGACTTGGATATTTGCTTTAGGGTAGCTCCCTTGAAAAGCGAAAACATTCTATGAAGTCATAGATCATTGGACTAGAGATCTACGGATGGTAGATATTATTTAGAGAGGTATTAGTACGCTCTTCCTCACTGAATGTACGGTGCTACGTAGAGGGGTATATTATTCATAACACTTGTAGGTCGGAGACTTTGCTAATGCAGTATTATCCTTGTGGTCAATATTTTTTTATGGTGATATTAGGAAATATTTAAAATGAAAAATAAAGTTATTTCGATAGCAGGGGTATTTTGATAATTTTAGCAGCCAAGGGCAATGTGTCTTTTGGTCACTGAAATAGTCCGTAAGTCCTAATTAATTTTGGATTGAGGAAATTGTCATGATTAAAGAGGTTTTATTTTATTTAGGAAGTATAATTTATTGTTGAATTAGAATAAAATAAAAGGCCCAGGAGAAAGAATAAAATAATTATCTAATTTAATTGGTTAATTAAGTATTTAAGGCTTGAGCCCAAATTAAATAATTAGAAATTAACTTGGGTTTAAATTAGGAATAAGGCTTGACAAAATATCTTAGCCCTTTTAGGTTAGTTCATTTATTTATGGGCTTTATTAGTCTAAGATTAAATAAATTACTAAAGGTTTATTATTTATTTTTGGGTTTGATTAGTCTAAGAAAAATAAAAAAAAATAACATGAACCTAGTCCAATAGCATGGACCAAGGTCCATAGATCGGAGACTGGTTTTAGCTAGTTTACCCTAGCTAAATGTCTTTAGTTTTTGAGATGTAGATATCCCAGAATTACACTGAAATCTATTGTGCAAGCTTTTCTCTCTCTCTCTCGTGTTATGCCTTTCTCCTCTGTGTGTTTCTGTTTTGCCAAAAACAAGGACAAAGTTGGATTCCTTCTTGATACTGCTTGTTAGCAGACTATCAAAAGGAGAGACCATTTTCAACCATATAGCTTTCACTAGTAGTATTAGGCAGTGGACATATTCCGAAAGTCCATAGGATTTTCATTTATGTGAAGGAGGAACAGAAGGCTAGCAAGATATCCACTAGAGACCACAGTACAAACACTAGTGGTCATGCCGTCTATCTCATCAACATATCCTAAGCAGTCAACACAGACTAATAAACACAGAGGTATAAGTTTTTAAAAAGCTTCTGCTGCTTTGTTACTTCGTGTCTCTGTGTTTTGTTTATTTTCATTGTGTTATGTTTGCCGATTTTAAACTTTCAATTGGTATTAGAGCATGTTAGTTTTATGGCAAACATAGGAAGCATGCTAGTCTAATTAACATGGATCAACATTGTTTGAATGTTTCTGATCAATGCCTGCGACCTTTCGTGTTTCTGGTAAAGGATAGAGGATTTTGTAAGTTTTGCGGTTAAGGCGTAGGACTTTTGTAATTTACAAGTTTTCATATATGGATCGTGTGAGCCTAGTGTTTAATGGGCATATGCACTTGTTTTGGTTTTGTTTTGATTCAATCTTGATTGAAATCTGTAAATAAAAGTTGCCCATAAGTGCTGCTGGAAGAAATTAGAAGAAAAATCAGAGGAAATTGCATGCAAAATGAAGAAGATGCTGTTGGTGAAGGCTATTGAGAATGAATCAAAGAACAATAGCCTTAGTTCATTTTCTTTTATTTCAAGCAATCACAGAAAGAGACCAAGAGAGTGAAACAAAAGTATCATGCTTTTTGTTATCCTCTCATGCTAAATAATACGGAATCCATCCTATGTTTTTTTTAATTTTATTTTATCTTTGGTCTTATTCATTGGGCCAGATAAAATTATATATTCTTGGGCTTGAACACACATAAATAATAAGCCTCAATTTTTTATTTTCTAAACTTCATAAAACAGCTCAATAAATAATTAACAAGTTCAAATAGACCAATATAAAATATCAGGTATTTTATCTAGTTTATACCTAAATTAATTTTCTAATTATTCAATCTGGGCCTTAGATCCTGAATAATTAATTAACCAATTAAATTAGATAAAATATACACACTCTCTTGAACTTTTTATTTTATTCTAGTTCAATAATAAATTAGACTACTTAAATAAAATAAAATAAAATTCATAATTATCAAGACCAATTCTTTAACCCAAATCTGTCAAGAATTAAGGGTTATTTTGGAGACCAAAAGACATATCGCCTTGGCTACTAAAATGACCAAAATACCCTTACTATATAAATATATAAATAGCTGTATTTTGTATTTTAAATATTTTCTAATATTACTATAAGGAAATATTGACCCCAAGGACAATGCTGCATTAGCAAAGTCTCCGACCTACAGGTGTAATGACTAAAATACCCCTCTACGCACTACCGTACATTTAGAGAGGAGGAGTGTACTAACACCTTTCTAAAAGACATTTACCATCCTTGGACTTCCAGCCTAATGATCCACGACTCCTAAAATGTTTCCACTTTCCAAGGGAGCTACCCTAAAGCAAACATCTAAGTCATATTCCCTAGGGCTCTAGATATTTAGATCATTTAAACAGTCACAAGGGGCGATATAGCGTAGAAGTTATCTTGTACAAGTTTGTTTTAACTAACTAGTCACATATACCCAATATACAAGTATATCGGCTCTACAAAAAAATCTCAACTACAGCATATCAAAGTACATGCTTTCACCTTCGTCAGACTACCAACTCATACTTAAGCGGTAGAGTATTAATCCACGCTATAACAGTAATAGTCAGGGTTTCTTCTTAATAGTACTTTTAGAAACTACTATTATAGGTCTTGTTCTACGTATTCGAAATATGTTCATGCTATGAAGTGAGTAGACTACACGTTGGCTAAGGGTAAGCCATTCCGCATTTGGAATTCATAACACAATAACTTAAACATGATGAGATTCTCATTCTCATCAATTGGTTAAGAACAAACATTTATGTGTGAAGTAACCCATGATCCATACCTTACTGTGAAAAACCATCATTCACATGGATCACTTACTTAAACACAATGGGTCCTATCCAAACGTATCGTGCACAAATAAAATGTAAATTCATAAATAAATTTTGAGAATAAATTCTTTTATTAATAAATTTGATAATTATATCAACAAACTAGTCTAGAGGGTATACATTCCAACAGAGGGCTGTGGGCTGGTCCAAGCACGGGTTAGGTTTAGTCTACGGGTTATGGGTTGTAATCCAGTGTGGCGGTGCATGAGGACCATAAAAAATTTTACTTATTTTTCTTGTATTGTTTTTGCATTTTCTTTTCCATTTTGGGTCCCATACCAAGCGAAGTTATTATTTTTGCATATTTAATATTCTTGAAATATTTTGCATGAAAAATAATAGTAAGGGATTTAGGATTAAACAAGATTATTAATTAGTTAATTAATTAATTAATTAATTAATGTATTTAATTTTATTATTTGGACATTTAGGTTAAAAGAATAAAAAAGCACGAAAACGTTTATAGTTTTCTAGCATGCTATTTTCTTTTGTAAACTTATATGCACATTTTCTTAAGACCAAAGTCCTAGGAATTTTTTGACCAAAAAAATATTTTCTTTAATTAAATAGTTATTTTTGGCTTTATGCAAAATTAATCATTGGTTATTCTCTTAAAGGATTTTATCTTTGATACAAAGAATATTTTGGATTTAGACATTTTCGTAAGTTAAAAGGAAAAACTATTTTAATTTATTTTTACAAAAAAAATGTTTTTGTCAAATAAAACTTGAGACCAAGGTCTCTAAGAAGTTTTTAAAAGGATTTTTTTTTTTGAAATCATTAAGTTCTTAACAAGGTTAAATTAATCCATAGAAAATTTCTTAAAGGATTTTATCTTGACATAGAGATTTACGGATTTAGATATTTTATAAGAGTTAAGGGATACTTAATGGGATACTTTCAAAAGGATATGTTTTGGAATAGCCTTTGTATTAGAAGATTAAGTGGGAGAAGGGTTCCAACGGCCTCATGGCTTTTGTTACGATTCTTATTAGAGATTGTGGTTCTCCTTGCATCACCATAGGAGTGAATCCGTATAGGATGGGGATATCACAAAAATCTAGATCTAATGGATGGATATAATTGATGTTCGAGACACGTATTATGATCGGCCAGCTCACGTTGGAGGTTATAGTGCGAGGATTGTCCATAAGAAATGAAAAGAAACGACCATCCACTGGATAGAATTATCTTCTGGATCATTACCTAGAAGGGCAGTAGATTTGTGGTGATCACCACACATAGCTTAGGAAATTGTTAATCTTTCCAAGAAGTTATGTCAGTTCTCCTAACAGCCAAACTGATTATATTAAATATAATAGTGATAGGGTTAACTATTATTAGTTTTAATATGAGGATAAAGTACACAAATTATTTATTTTTCACAAACTGAGAATTTTCTTTTATTTTCGATTTTTAGAAATAGTCGGTGGAGGTTCTTTGTGTACTTCAGCCGTTATTTTCTAGGAGAATAAGCTAACGAGTCAAAATAATGTAGACTAAAAAAGGAACCTAGACATAACACTCACTACGGAGAAGTATAAATATATCCTATCCGAAACCTGCCCTATAGTCATACTACGGAGGGTTCCACCGAGGAGGGACGTAAGGTTGAAAAGACATGGAAGAAGACCGGCGGGATGGCTCGTTACTACATGTTTACCTCCATGTCTAATGTACTATAGTCTAAACACGAGCACATAGCCATTGCTTGTGATATTAACATATCTTTGGCCACTATATTCGCTGACAAGAGCCAGCCCATAAGGCATGAGGCTCTTAGAATGATCATAAGCACTAAGATGACTGAGAGAGCATCAGTTAGGGAGCATATGCTCAAAATGATTGTTACTTTCAATGAAGCGGAAGTCTTAGGGCTGTAATTGACGCCAAGAGTAAGTGGATATGATTCTCAAATTTTTATCGGGTTCTTTTATTCAGTTCAAGTTAAATTATAATATGAATAAGTTAAACATGAGTTTAACAAAGTTAATGAATGAGCTTTAGATGGCAGAGAAGGTCATGAAGCCACAGTCCAAGGCCTTAATTGCTAAGGAATCTTCTTTTGGAACTAGGCTCAAGCCCAAAAAGTTCAAAAAGAAGAAGGGAAATGTAGCTGCCCAGCCTAAGTCCCCGCCCAACAAACCTAATGGCAAGTGCTTTAAATGTGGCAAGAAGGGACACTGGAAGAAAGAGTGTCTAGATCTTCAGGTTAAGAAAAACCCTACAGGTAATGTTTACTATCTAAAGTCTATATCTATGGTTAGATCAATTTCCACTTGGATTGTTGATTCTGGAGTCACTGATCATATCTATAATTCCTTGTAGGGGTTTAGAAAGATAAGAAAACTCCAGAAGGGTGAACATGGCTCTGCGTGGGGAATAGAGTACAAGTATGGGCCCAAGCAGTGGGAGAGCTGGAGCTTCAATTTGATTGTAATAGAATAGTTATTTTGAAAGATATTTTATATGTACTAGGTTTCAGACAGAATTTGATTTCAGTTGCAAGACTAATAAATCATAGTTATTCTGTTTCTTTCCATTTTGGCAATACTATCAGTAGAATTGGAGAAGTTTTATGTACTGAACACATGTTTAGAAACTTATTCTTCATAAATCTTGTTAATAATCAATTAAATAACACTTAAAGTGCACTTTTAAATATGAAGAGAAAGACCAATGTTAATGACTCTTATCTATAACATCTAAGGTTGGACATTAGCTCAACTAGAATTTAGAGGTTAATCTATAATGGGTCTTTGAGCTCATTGAGATTGGAAAGTTAGCCTCAGTATGAATTCTACTTTATAGGGAATGATGAGACTCCACTTCATCATGGAGGTTAAGATCAAAGAGGGGGAAGTGTGACCATACACGGACAAGGACCGATAATAAGAGCTAGGTCCAAGAAGTTTCAAGATGATTTTCAATTGATCATCAAACCATACTTGAGGATGAAAGAGGATTGGAAGGTTAAGGAAGCTAGTCAAGAGTTTATGTTGATGACCATCGACGAAGGACCCTAACAAGAACTCAAGCCGGCAGCAAAGGCGGATGAAACTTAAGCAAGGAAGGCTTTCTAGCGGACAGCTGGCGCCGACTCTAAGCAGCTAAACTGGTGCCGCTCTAATCTGCTTTACAACCCCTCAATAGCAACTCGAACCGGCCCGAAGGTAGTGCACAACCGGCGCCGGCTTCAAGGGACCTAGCCGGTGCTAGCTTTCCCTTAGGCAGCCGACGACTGTTTTACCTTTTTAATATTTTCTCCAGTTTTCTTCAATTTTAATTACTTGTAAAAACTTATTATGACCCTAAACTATAATAGAACCTCAGGGATTACCTTAGCTAGGGTTAGAGTAGTATAAATAGCACCTTTAGTGATTTGACAACATATTTCATAGACTTTTAATTCAAATTTAAGAGAGAATCTTGAGATGCCCTAGCCTCTTTGTTCATCTTGTTCAAGACCAAGCTTAAGGGTTAGTCCTCCTTATGATTGAGTCTATAAATCTTTTGGATAATCCAATATTATTTTATTGAATGGGTCTTAGTTGCTTTGTTCTTCTAAGGTTTATTTGAATTCCAATATTTGGGTGCCTATTTTCTCTATTCTATTTGTTCTTGTATACCTTTATTGCTTTAAGGATATTGGGGTGAGATTATAGTAGAACTTTCTATTTTACTTGAGGGTCTTTGAAGCTTAGTTCTTCAAGAGTTTGATAGAGGGTAGGCTGTTATTTTAAATTTCTCCTTTTTGTCACAAGAATATCTGTTTTTGGTTCCTTGAGTTGAGCTGAACATATAACCAACTAATCCACCCACAACACTAAGAAAAAGCCACACAAGATTCGTATCAAAGAGTTTGGTATCAGAGTAAGGAAAAGCTTGATTCCCGTTAAAGCTTGAAAGTAAGAAAAGGAGTGCTACAAAGTTGAAGAAAAAGGAAAACAGGGAAATCTCGTAACTAAAAAATATACTCCAAAAAGGTCATTAAATCTTTGTTATATCTTGATTTATCTATTGGAAAATTGCTCCTTGATGTTGTTATAATTCTTGGGAACAAATTTATCTTGTGATTGTGGTGAAAATTGGCTTGAATATGGGTGAAAATGCTGGTTGTTCTTAAGTGACGAGATTGCATCTAAGGTGTTTGATAAAAGTTTCATGAGAATGTTTTTGACTATAGTTGGGAACTTTGATTCTTGATTTTCATTCCTTGGGATATTGGGACTTATTATATCACTCTATTGTTGAATTCCATGCTCATTGAACTCAATTTTTACTAGTGCCCACTTGTGATCATCTAGTTCTTCCTAATCCTAGTTCTAGTTGTTCTTGTTTCTTTGTTCTTGCTAATTCTTGTTTGTTTCTTACTTAGAATTATTTCTTTGTGTGTCTAGTGTTTGTTCTTGTGTTGAATTGAGTCCACGTTTCTTGAAATTCTTGATTAAAACTTGTTTACTTGAGGTGACCAACAAGTGTTTGTTGAAATTTTCCTAAGACCCTCTACTTGGAAAATTCTTTTGATTTGTGTGATTCACTAAGTTGGACTAAAACTTTAGCCATTGGGGAGAACTGGGATTGAACAAGAAGGCTTGAGTATTGAGAAAAAGGAAATAGGGTGAGTCTATTATTAAAAGAGCCTAAGAGAGCAAAACACGAGCGTGGAGTGAACAACCTTGAGAGGTAACACGCAAGTAAGTGAAGTGGGGATCAATTTTTCTTTCTAATCTATTTGTTTTGCAGGTATAGACAAGTAAATACTCTACCACCATGGCCCATGAACAGGATATTTCTAGGTCTAATCCAAGTGGACCTAGTAGATCTCAAGAAGAACAAATTGATGCTAGGGGTTTGCGTGAAGACTTGCAAGCTATGATGAGGATTATGCAAAGTGAGTTCCAAAACATGACAAGGGAGTTGATAAATCATCTTGGATAGTCTTCTACCGTTGCACAAAGGAGAGGCCAAGAGTAATTTGAAGTGGCTAGCCCTAGGATGAGAGATGGTGATGCCCATACTCATCCGTTAAATGCCCAACAAGGGGAAGAGTGAGATGAACACTCAATTGGGGGATTCCAACAAGCTCCTATGAGAGGGGGAAGACAGGGCATGAGAGTAGGACGAGGTAGGGGCCAAGGAATGAATGGTTGGAACAATATAAGGGGGCTAGAAAGAGAGTTTAAGGGAGTTGATGAATGGTACGAGAGGGAACGAGTTGAAGCCTTTGGGGAACATTATCGAGGATGGGGTAATAAAGGAGGTAGGAGAGAAGGAAATGATGAGGAGAAGGAGTTGAATCACATCAAATTGAAAGTGCCCACATTCTATGGCAAGAGTGACCCTAAAGCATATTTTGAGTGGAAAAGCAAGATGAAGATATTTCTAGAAAGTCATACTTATAGTGAGAGGTCAAAAGTGAGGTTGGCTATTTTGAGATTTTCAGAGTATGCTTTGGTATGGTGGAAGCAAGTTAGTGCACAAAGGAGACAAATGGGAGTAGAAACCGTGGCTAGTTGGAATTTGTTGAAAGACATGATGAGGGTAAGGTTTATACCACACCATTACTACAATGATCTTTATCAAATGTTCCAATCATTCAAGCAAGGGAACAAGAGTGTAGAAGATTACCATAAAGAAATGGAAGTAATGTTGATGAGAGCTCAAATCAATGAGGATCATAGAGCAACAAGAGCAAGGTTCTTGGGAGGATTAAATAGGAAAATTGCCAATTTGGTAGAATTGCATCCCTATGATTGATTGGTGGAAATAAAGAGGAGGGCATTTACTAGACCACCACTTCCAAACCCTAACACTACAGCAAGGTGACGATTAAGAAGGATGAAGCCCCTAAGCCATTCCAAACGGACTTCAACAAACCTAGGGAAGGATGGAAACCTAGAGAGGATTGGAAGCCTAGGGAGGATTGGAAACCTAGGGAAGGATGGAACAAGGACAAGGGAAAAGCCATGGAGAGGCCACAAAGGAATAGGGATATCAAAAGTTTTAAGTGTCTTGGATATGGACATACTTCCTATGAGTGTCCAAGCAAGAGAACGATGTATACTAATTCTTATAGTGAGGTCTCTACTAACGAAGAAGAAGATGGTGAAAGATACCAAGGAGACCAAGAGGGAAATGGAGATGAGGAGAGTGATGAAGAGGAAGTTGTTGGTCAAGAATACTCATTGGTGGGAGTCACAAGAAGGTTATTAAATTCACACGCCATTAAGGATCAAGATCACCAACAAAGAGAGAATATTTTCTACATTAGGTGTCTAATCAACAAGACCCCTTGTAGTCTCATTGTGGATAGTGGGAGTTGCACTAACATGATTAGTGCAAACTTGGTTGAAGAATTAGACATGAGTTGGATTAAACACCCCAAGCCCTACAAATTATAATGGTTGAATGATAGTGGGGAAATGAGAGTAAACAAGCAAGTGTTGGTATCTTTTGAAATGGGGAAGTACAAGGATGATGTGCTTTGTGATGTGGTACCCATGCAAGCGGGTCACTTACTACTAGGGAGACCTTGGCAATATGATAGGCATGTAAAACGTGATGGGAGAAAGAACACTTATTCCCTACTCAAGGAGAGAACTAAGTTTATCATCACCCCCATGGCCCCTAGCGAGGTGAACAAAGATCAAAGAATCATGAAGGAGAAAGAAATGAAGAAGGAAGCGCAAGATGTTAAGCAAAAATAAGAACTTGAGAGGAAAGAAAAGGAGAGACAAGAAAAAGAATTGAGAGAGAGGATGAACAAACAAGTGCCATTGACAATTAAGGATAGGAGTGAGAAAGAACAAGAGAATAGAGGTAAAAGAAGAGTGATTTTGTTTACAAAAGAGAGTGAGGTCATAGAGGCTATAAAGGCTAAGGAATCAGTTATTCTTCTTTTATGCAAAGGTTCTTATGTTTCTTCTAATGATTCCACATTGTCTTTGCCTCATGAAATTGCAGCTATTCTTCGAGAATTTGAAGACGTTTTCCCAAATGAGGTACTCAGAGGACTACTACCCTTAAGAGGAATTGAGCATCAAAACGACTTTGTGCCTGAAGTCGTCATCCCCAACCAACCGGCATATAGAAGTAACCCGAAGGAATCTAAGGAGTTGCAAAAGCAAGCAGAGGTATTGCTTGAGAAGGGATGTGTGAGAGAGAGCCTAAGCCCATGTGCGGTTCCAGTTCTTTTGGTGCCCAAAAAGGATGGGACATGGTGTATGTGCGTGGATTGTCGTGCTATCAACAACATAACGGTAAAATACCACTATCCCATTCCTAGGTTAAATGACTTGCTTGATGAGCTATTTTGTGCATGCATTTTCTTAAAAATTGATTTGAAATCCGGTTATCACCAAATTAGAATAAGAGAAGGGGATGAATGGAAAATGGCTTTTAAAACAAAACAAGGGTTGTGTGAGTGGCTTGTCATGCCTTTTGGATTGTCTAATACTCCTAGTACCTTCATGCGATTAATGCACTATGTTTTGAGGGAATTTATTGGGAAATTTGTTGTTGTGTACTTTGATGATATATTAATCTATAACAAATCATATGTGGATCATTTGAATCATGTTCAAAGTGTGCTTTTGCCCTCCAAAGGGAGAGATTGTATGCTAATCTTGAGAAATGCTCTTTTTATTTGGAAAGGATTACATTCTTTGGATATGTTGTGAGTGCCAAAGGGATTGAGGTTGATGAGGAAAAAGTGAAAGCCATCCAAGATTGGCCAACCCCTACCACTATTACCCAAGTCCGTAGTTTCCATGGGCTAGCTAGCTTCTATAGGAGGTTCATCCAAAATTTTAGCACTATAGCAGCCCTTCTGATCGAAGTGGTAAAGAAAAAGGTGGGGTTTAGGTGGGAGGAAGCCCAACAACAAGCCTTTCAAGCCCTTAAAGACAAATTGAGTAAAGTTTTAATTCTTATTCTTCCTAATTTTGAGAAGGTCTTTGAGATAGAGTGTGATGCAAGTAGGGTGGGAATAGGTGCAGTCTTGACCCAAGATAGAAAACCCATTGCATACTTTAGTGAGAAGTTGTCCGGAGCGGCCCTCAATTATTCTATCTATGACAAAGAGCTTTTTTCCTTTGTGAGGACCTTAGAATATTGGCAACACTACCTTTTGCCAAGAGAGTTTGTCATTCATACCGATCATGAGACCCTTAAACACCTCAAGAGCCAATAAAATTTGAACAAAAGGTATGCAAGGTGGATGGAGTTTATTGGGACATTTCCATATGTCATTCAATACAAGAAGGGTAAGGAAAATGTGGTAGCGGATGCACTATCTCGAAGGTATGCACTCCTAAACTTTTTGGATGCTAAACTTCTTGGTTTTGAATTTGTGAAAGATTTGTATGTTGATGATGAGGAGTTTGGGGATATTTTCTATGCTTGTGAGAAAAGTGCATTTGCTAAATAATATAGGCATGATGGTTTCTTGTTTAGGGAGGCAAGGCTTTGTGTGCCAAAGGGATCTATTAGGGTGTTGCTAGTTAGGAAGGCCCATAGTGGGGGACTAATGGGGCATTTTGGTGTTGCAAAGACCTTAGGCATCATTAAGGAACATTTCTTTTGGCCAAAAAATGAGAAAGGATGTGGAGAGACATTGTTCTCAATGCCTTATTTGTAGACGAGCTAAGTCTAGATCTCTTCCACATGGTCTTTATACTCCTTTGCCCACACCTAATGAGCCTTGGGTTGATATTTCAATGGACTTCATCTTGGGATTGCCTAGGTCCAAGGGGGGTAAAGATTCTATATTTGTGATTGTTCATCGATTTTCCAAAATAGCTTATTTTGTGGCTTATTCCAAGACTAATGATGCGTCCTATATTGCAGACTTATTCTTTAAGGAAGTGGTGAGAATGCATAGGATTCCAAGGACTATTGTCTCGGATAGGGATATTAAGTTCCTTAGCCACTTTTGGAGAGTATTATGGAACAAACTTGGTACTAATATCTTGTTTTCCATAGCTTGTCATCCCTTAACACTCACCCAACCGAACACTCACCTAACTCTTGTGGACCATAATCAAGAAGAACTTGAAAAGTTAGGATGAGTGCTTGCCATACATTGAGTTTGCTTACAATAGCCATTCACTCTACCACTTCTTATTCTCTATTTGAAATTGTATATGGTTTTAATCCTCTAACTCCTTTAGATTTGGTTCCTTTGCCTATAGGGAAACAGTTGAACCTCGATGGAGCTAAGAAGGCGGAGATGGTGAAGGCACTCTATGAGAAGGTGAAAGCAACCATTGCAAAACTCATCGAAGAGATTGCCCATAAGCGCAACCAAGGAAGGAAAAAGGTGTCCTTTGAGCCGGGCGATTGGGTATGGGTGCACCTTCGCAAGGAGAGATTTCCCACGCAATGATGGAGCAAACTAGATCCAAGGGGAGATAGTCCATTTTTAAGTTCTTGCCAAAGTTGGAGATAACGCTTACAAGATAGATTTAACCAGTGAGTATCATGTTAGTGCCACATTTAATATTAGTGACCTCTTTCTCATTGATATAGATAATGGCAATGATTCGAAGACGAATCCTTTTTAAGGAGGGAGAGATGATGAGACTCCATTTCATCATGAAGGTCAAGATCAAGGAGGGGGAAGTGTGACTGTAACACCCCACCTTTTTACTTTCGGTTGGTTACTACCTGTAATAGGATGAGAATTTATATCAACGGTCAGAACAAAAGTTGATCGGTGTATTGAGACGAACACTCTGGAGAAATAAAATTTTGTCGGGACCTGGATGTAATTATTAGATTTATTTTACCCGAACCCTAAATTTTTGGAAGGCTATTAAGATTAAAAGAATAAGAATTTTAGGGTACTCTAAAAAGAGAAATTGATCAGTGCAATGAGGTGCACGTTTTGGTGCGAATTATGCTACCCGGGATATCGGGGGCATTTTCGTCATTTTGACCGCGTTCGTGACTTTGACCGCAAATTTGACCAAGTAAAGAGGGAATTGAAGAATTTAAGTGTTACCAATGGATTCAGTGGAATTTTTGGAGTTGGGTAGTGAAATAAAATATTTTTCATTACGGACCCGATTTTGGTCATTTCTGAAGAAAATGAAAAATTATGGTTGGAAATGGGACGTGTGGCTTCTTATAATTGGTGGATGAAAATAAGTGTCATTTAGTGATCGGTTAATGAGGCCAAGTGTTTCTATTTGATTGGTTGTGATAAAAAAAAAAAAAAAAGAAGGAAGAAGAAATAAAGAAGAATGGCCCACAAGAAATAAATAAAAATGGTTCACAAGAAATACATAAGGATGGCCCACAAGCATGAAAATTTTGACCAAGTTGAACCACCTTTTGACTTCATTTGACCAAGCTTAATTAAGCTACTCTTGATTTGAGTAAGTTAATCAAGGTTGATTATGCATGGCCATGCAAGATTAGAAAATATCTATAATATTCTAAGAGTTTCTACCTTTTTCAATAAATTTCTTTAAGGTTCTAGAGCACTCTAAAGTTTTCCATAAGTTTCTACAAGTGATGAGTCATCACCTAAAGCTTTTTAGAAATTGTGGTTCATCATTCCATGTGTACCAATTACATTTCAAAGCTTCCTACTCAAGAGTCCTACATAAGCCATGACAAAAGTATGTGATGTAAGGCATTACATAAGCAAAGCTTCCTATACAAGCCTTCTAACATCTATAAATAGGCCATGAAGGCCAACTAAAATGGCTTTAAATAGGCAGAATTTCGGAGCAAACAAGAGAGAAAAGGGAGAAGAGAAAAGAAAAGGAAATAGAGAAGAAAGAGAGGGAGAAACCGGAAATAGAGAGGAGAGAAAAGCAAGAAGATGCTTGGACTGTCCAGTCTCCAAACGCAGCAAAGAAAAGGTAAAGATCTACCCTACTTGAAGTAAAGTTATTATATAAAGCATGGAGATCATTTTGGTATATATATTGTGAGAAGTTTATGTGTGATAGTTAGGTGAAGTTGTATGAAAACTGTCCTTGTGTGCGGAAAATTTTGGAAGGTTTTATGTTCAGTAAATATGTAATGTTTCTGGATTTGTAGCTAAGGATCATTGAGACATTTTAGAATAAGTTTGATGTTAATCAGATATACGGATCAAAAGTTATGGTGAAAATAGTAAAAGGTGCCAAATCAGTGACGGGATTTTTACTACTAGAACTTTGTGTGCAAAACTGAACAGAATGGACAATAGAATTGGTACTCCATGAATTGGAACTAGTAAAGGAATGTCTTAAGGATATTTTACAATTGGTTTGACATCATTTGGATTTGTGGATTAAAATTTATGGGCAAAACAAGTTAGGGTGTCAAACTGGAAAATTACAGAATGTTAAGGAAAGAATGAATAGTGAAACTAAGTCAAAACTACTGAGGATGTTTTTGCCCAGTACCGTGATGCTGGAACCAGAAAACTAAAAATGGCCTATACTGAATTAAATTTAAGAGTCTCACGGTCATTTTGGCATATCATGGAGCCAAATCAGAGCTGTAAATTAAAAGTTATGTGCAAAACAAAATGGTGTGTCAAACCGGTGAAATTCCAGAAAAGTAGTCCGAAAATGAATGGACTTAAGGGTGATTAATTATGAGATTTTGGACAAAACAATTAGGGAAACATGAAGTGAATCCCTTTTTTATGAAGTGAGAAAGGATGTGGAAAAAGGAAAATGAAAGAATTGATCAAACGATGGAAAAACGATGCGAACGAAAGTTGAACGTTTTTCTTAAGCATCGGCTAACCGCCGGCCCCAACAGCTAAACGACGGTTGAACGTCGGCTAACCGTCGGGCACGTCAGCTATTTTTTGGCCAAACACCAATTGACCCGAAAACAATGTTTGGTGTAGGTTTAGCGACAAACAGCTAACGAAATGTCAAAAACGGTAGGAACGGAGGTTAGACGGTCGTGAACGGAATGAGAGGCTTAGGACACGAGATGAGTCCCATTGATTTCTAAACCTTTTTAAAGGCTAGTGTGCTTTGATTTTCTATGAAATGCTATGTTTTATGCCATTTTGGAAATCCTCGAATATGTTTAAGGTTTACATGAGCAAGATTTGCTTTTATGCTATTTCACTCGAATAAATTTCATATTCAGCTTTGGAAACCTTACTGGACGTTTAAACCACGGATTTTGTGAATTTAGTCCTTTTGGATTAAATATTTGGGATTTTCGAAAAATGGTAAATGTCGGAGAGAATAATCCAAATATCCTTATTGGAATATTTTATGAAATCTCTTGGAACTCGGGTATTCGGTAAATGACCGAATTATCCATATTGGAACTTTTGTGAATATATTTCAAATCAGGTAAGGGTAAAATGACCCAGATACCCTTAAAAAGTCTTTTGGAACCTGGTATGGGTAAGATGACCCGAATGTCCTTGGAAAATGACTTTTGTGATTGAGTACGGGAAAAATAATCCGGTTACTGTTGAAAACACGTTTTGATGTGTGAGTAAAACCTTTTATCTGGTTTCAACATGATTTTGGAAAATATTGTTTTGGCCCTAAAATGTTTTGATTAAAGATCCTGCGGGATCAGATAACCCTCTGGCTTGATCAGTCAGATGGGGTTAGTATTCCTGCGTTGAGTACTCAACAGGGACTTTGATCTTTGTACTAGCCCATGTTAGAGATAGACGACTCCAAGTAACTTGATCAGTTCTGGGGATTGTCTTACTCCAAACAGGGCGACAGAACATTGTGACGAGTCATCCCTGGCTAGCCGTTGTGAGCCCGGCAATTGCCTGTTGATTATGATTGGTGGGTTGTTCACATGAGACCGAGCGGGGACACTCGGTGTGTTTAACCCCTTGCCACCTCGATGGTGATTGACGTCAGGATTGAGACCCCTGGCTTATGGTGACAAGTAAAAGATCCCTAAGTGCACGGTGAGGTATATTGGTACGTTGCTCACCCTTCCGGCATGACACGGGTGACGTGCTGTAAGGCGCAGTCCTTGGCACAAGAGACCGTGTAGCCGAAGGCGAAGTTCTTTGAACTTTGCATGTGGGTCGCACTTCTAGATGGGGAAGAACCCGCATTTATTGAATTGGGGGCCGTGTGTTTGAAAATTACTGTTTTTTGAACGTATATGATAAAATGACCTGAATTTATCAATTATTGCTATTTTTCCTGTTATATAATTTACTTCAGCAAAGATTTTGAAAATCGACTCTCTTTTAAGGGAAACACTGGTACACTCATGGGACTCACTGGGTGATTTTTCACTCACACATATCTTTTATCTTACTTTTTTTGTAGGATCCGGAATTGGAAGAACCTACAGATAGAGGACGATACCACAGTGACAGTAGAATAGGTCCGGATGTCTCCTTTTTGGACCTTATATACTATGTTGATTATTCGTTATAAAGACCCCTTGTCTGGGTATCTGGACGGGGCAACACCTAATATTGGTATGCTTCTGCTGTTACCTTTAGTAGGGGTGTTATAATGACCATGCACGGACAAGGACCGATGACAAAAGCTAGGTCCAAACTAGCTTCAAGATGATTTTCAATTGATCATCAAATCATGCTTGAGGATGAAAGAGGATTGGAAGGTTGAGGAAGCTAGCCAAGAGTTCATGTTGATGACCATCCACAAAGGACCCAACAAGAACTCAAGTCAGCAGCAAAGGCGGACGAAACTTGACCAAGAAAGGTTTTTCAGCGAACAGCTGGCGCCGGCTCCATGCAGCCAAACTGGTGCCAGCTCCAATCTGCTTTACATCCCTTCAATAGCAACTTGAACCGGCCCAAAGGCAGTGCACAACTGGCACCGGCTTCAAGGGACCTAGCCGGCGCCGGCTTCCCCATGGGCAGCCGACGACTGTTTCGCATTTTTAATGTTTTCTCTAGTTTTCTTCAATTTTAATTGCTTGTAAAGACTTATTATGATCCTAAACTGTAATAAAACCTCAGGGATTACCTTAGTTAGGGTTAGGGTAGTATAAATAGCACCTTTAGTGATTTGACAACACATTTCACAGACTTTTAATTCAAATTTAAGAGAGAATCTTGAGAGGCCTTAGCCTCCTTGTTCATCTTGTTCAAGACCAAGCTTAAGGGTTAGTCCTCCTTATGATTGAGTCTATAAATCTTTTGGATAATCCAATGTTGTTTTTTTGAATGGGTCTTAGTGGCTTTGTTCTTCTAAGGTTTGTTTGAATTCTAATATTTGGGTGCCTATTTTCTCTATTCTATTTGATCTTGTTTGCCTTTGTTGCTTCAAGGATATTGGGGTGAGATTATAGTAGAACTTTCTACTTTACTTAAGGGTCTTTGAAGCTTAGTTCTCCAAGGGTTTGATAGATGGTAGGTTGTTATTTTCAGTTTCTCCTTTTTGTCACAAGAATCTCTGTTTTTGGTCCCTTGAGTTGAGCTAAACATATAACCAACTAATCCACCAACAACACCAAGAAGAAGCCACACAAGATTCGTATCAGGGAAGATGGCCAAAAGGTCTTTTACTGAAAAGACAAATAAAACCAATGAGATATTGAGCCTTAGTCACTCTGATGTGTGTGGTCCATTGTCTATACCAACGAGAGGAGCATTTGAGTACTTCATCATTTTCACAAATGATTGTATAAGGTACGAATATGTTTACCTGATGAGATGCATGTCTAACTTATTTAACAAGTTCAAAGAGTTTAAGGCTGAAGTTGAGCATCGAACAGGTAAAATGATCAAAACCTTACGATCAAATTTTGGTAGAGATGGAATAGTATCCTAGTTTGCGCCGGGGATACCCTAGCAGAACAGAGCAGCTGATAGAAGGAATAAGATATTGATGAAAATGGTTCGAAGCATAATATTTCATGCTATTTTTTAGTTTCTTTTTGGGGATATGCCCTGGAAACAGTGGCATACATTCTAAACTTAGTGCATTTCAAGTCAGTACCTAGGATGCCCAATGAGATGTGAATTGAGCGTAAGCCAAGTTTGAACCATCTCAGGATATGAGATTGTTCACTGATCAAGGGAAACAAGTTAGAACCAAAGGTCAGAATTATGCTATTTTGTTGGGTATTCAAAAGGAACAAAGAGTAGTTACTTTTATCATCCCAAGGAGCAGAAAGTACTGGTAAGTTCGAATGCTAGGTACTTGGAGGATGATCAAAGTACATCCATGAAAGGTTCAACTAAGATGGAACTCGAGGAGATATTACCTTCTAAATCAACTTCTTCTAACCCGATTGTGGAACAAAAGGAGGCACAGCCTTAGGAACTTGTACAAAGGGAGCCTCGTTGTAGTGGGAGGATATCTAGCGTTCTAAATAGATGAATTGGAGAGGTGATGTGGCCTTTGGGGGATATTTATTAAGTGAATTTCGTGGTTAAATAAAAAGATAAACTCATGGAACAATTGTAAGAACTAAATTAGGGATTTTAGTGGACAAAAAAAAAAAAAAAAAGAGTAGAAAAGTTACCCAAACTAAAACTTGCAATCTTAAGACAACTAGTGACTTAGAACCTCAAAATCCAATTGGAATTATATCTACTAGATCAATTTTCAAGAACCTTAGAATCAAGATTGATTCAAAAACCCTTAGAATAGAGAGATGTAGGCATTTAATTTGAAGCCAAACTACAACCTTGGAACAACAAGGAACCAAGACCTTAGCATGAGCTACAACTTAAATTATCCTTGAGGGTTTAAAGACTTGAAGTTAAGTAGGATTAAACTTAAGAATTGGTCTGATATTTGAGCAAAGAACCTAGAGAAATCACCTCTTAAAGATGAACTTTGATCTTAAATTATATCTCAATGTTGCTATAAAAGTATTATAACATGATATATATAGACATCAAATTACCCTATTGTAATTGAGATTAAATCTCATCCATTGGATGCAAAAAATAAGCTAAAAATAACATAAAAGTTGTGGGAATTAAAGTGTAAGTTAACTAAGCTATTATATAGAGAAGATCAATTGAATATAGGAAATCCTTAAGTAAGCCGGCGCTGGTTCCATGGCCTTAGCTGGGGCCAGTCCAAATCTGCTGAACGAACAACTAAATTCCTGTGTATAGCTGGTGTTGGTCCTAAGCTTTCAGCTGACGCCAGTTAGCTTCTATCTTGCTTTCCCTGTTTTGTCGAAAGTGGAGCTGGCACTGTGTCGGAGCTCTCACCAGGCACCAGTTCTTTACTGTGTTGGTTCCTCAACTCTTCATTTGCGTATAAAACTTGAACAGAATCAACATTTGGTCTTGATTTTCTTCAAATACCATATATGAAGTTCGTTCCATTTCAAATGTGACAAACTTGCCTTTATAAATCCTTGAAGTCTGTCTTAGAATTTCTTGAGTGTAGTCCCTGTGATATGATCTTAGGGTTATTTTTTCAATGAATTGCATGGCTAAAATTCGGACAAAATACAAGACACAATTAAGAGCTCAAAGTAGTGAATTTTGTGAAGTAACAAGATACCCAATTCAAATGCTAGGACCCTATGCCAAAATAAATAACTTAGAACACTAGAAATGAGAATTAAGTCATCCAAATCAAAATCAAAGACCCTTGGTTCAACAAGGAATAAAGAACATTTTGAAAAAGATGATTTAGGCAACCAACTTTACCTCCAACAAGAACCTTAGATTATCTACAACATAAGACCCAAATTAGTAAGCTAATTGACTATCCTAAAAGAGTTTATAGACTCAATACATAGGGAAAGACTACGCCCTAATAGTGGTCTTGATGTTCATGAGATTTACCCAAGAGGAATCATCTCTCAAAAGCTCTCAAAGGTGACTCTTTAATTTCTATCAATATTCAAAGTTGTTATATTGAAATGTTATAATGCCATATATATAGGCATCTAAACCTAACTATAGTGAGATGAAATCTCAGCCTTTAAAATCTTTAAAAGGTTCAAAATATTCATATTACATAATAAAAGTAGTAGAAATTAAATTAGAAATAAAAGTGAAACAAAACAAGGAAAATCATCAAAATAGGGATATGCCCGACGTGACCTGGTGCCGGGTTAGTTATGCAAAAATTGGCCAATGGCCGAGAAGGCCTGGCACTGGGTCGACTTGTTGGGCCTGGTGCCATGTCCGCACTGTCATTCACAGTCGGTTCATTCTCCTTATCCTCAGCCTTTCTTGTGCGCACGCTTGACCTCCACACAAATTGTTGTTCAAGCTTTAATCTTCTTAGCCCTTCTTTGATCCTCCATTACTTGAAAACTTTCTTGATTCTTGATTTTTCTTCTTGAAGGTCTTTCAAGCTTCCTTTTGGCACATATTTCTTTAATATCTTCATATTCCTTAGTTTGGTGGCTTGTTTGGCTGGAATCCTCCATTGAAAGCCTCTGTAATTTAAATGTTTCTTTGGCACTATGGAATGTGGTTTGAATCCCCATCCCTCTTCTTTAGCTTTAGCATGATGCTTGGGTGGATTCCTATCACCTTGTTATTGGTCCTTGAATGTTTGGTGGTTTGATGTCTCACTCTTCTTAAATTTGAGCATCATGATGGGATGGATTCTCATCATTTCCCCTATTTGAATTGGATTCGCCCTCAAATCATCATGTTTAATGCTTACATCAAAGAGTGACAAGTCACTAATATTAAAATCACCGGGCAAGTTATGTTTATAAGCATTATCCTTATAATTGCAAGCACTTGAAAAGGTCCATCTCCCCTAGGATCAAGTTTTGTCCTCTTGTGTATTGGAAATCTTTCTTTGTGAAAATGAACCCAAACCCAATCTCTGGGTTGAAATGTTACTTTTTTGCGACCTTTATTTCGTTTCAAAGTAAGTTCTTCATTCTTCTTTGCAATGTTGGCCTTAATCTTTGCATGGAGTTCTTTGATCTTATCAGACCTCTCCTTCATCGCTCACTTAATTACCTATTGGTAAAGGCAACAAATCTAAATGTGTTAATAGATTAAAACCACAGACCACTTCAAAAGGAGAATGCAAAGTTGTGGAATGTATAGAATGGTTGTAAGCAAATTCAATATAAGGTAGGCAATCCTCCTAAGTCTTCAAGTTCTTTTTTATGATTGCTCTTAGAAGTTGCGTGAGTGTCCTATTCACCACCTCCATTTGGCCATCCGTTTGTGAGTGACAAGCTATAGAAAACAAGATATTAATACCAAGTTTATACCACAAAACACGTAAAAAATGACTAAGATATTTAGAATCTCTATCGAAAACAATGGTCTTTGGAATTCCATGCAATCTCACCACTTTCTTGAAAAACAAATCTGCAATGTAAAAAGCATTATTAGTTTTCGAGCATGATATAACATGTCCTATCTTGGAAAAATAGTCTACTATAACAAATATTGAATCCTTTCCATTCTTGGTTCTTGGTAAACCCAAAATAAAGTCCATGGAGATATCAACACAAGGTGCGAGAAGAATGGGTAAAGGGGTGTATAGTCCATGTGGTAGAGAAGTAGATTTAGCTTTCTTACAAGTAATACATTGTCCACAATGCTTTTCAATATCTATTTTCATCTTGGGCCAAAAGAAATATTCTTGAAGAATTTCAAGGGTTTTGGCTATACCAAAGTGTCCCATTAACCCTCCCCCATGCACTTCCTTAACTAGTAACAACCTAATTGAACTCTTAGGTACACAAAGCTTTCCTTTTTTCAACAAAAATCCCTCATGCCTATAAAATTTCTCAAAGGCACCCTTTTCACAAGTAAGAAATATGGCACCAAAATCTTTATCATTTGCATACAAGTCTTTCAACAATAGAAAACTAAGTAGCCTAGCATCCAAAGAGTTAAGCAATGTATACCTTCATGAGAGTGCATGTGAAACCTCACCTAAAGCCAACCTTAGAGTAAGGGGGTTGGGATACATATCATGCCATTCTGCGTAAAAATATACTTTTTGAATAATTTTATGTGCTATAGAATGGTGGCTTGTAGGTTAAATGGCTTCTTCATGCTTACTGGGTATGAAGGGTAAAAAGGTAACTTTGCTTGAGGTTAAAATAGGAAGATGGCTTGAGGTTTAGATAAGAAGAATATTTGAGTGAGAAAATAAGAACAAGAGTTAGTGTGATTAAGTGGTTAGAGCTTTGTGAATTAATTTCGAAGGTCATGAGTTCTAATCCCGTTACTTAAGTTTTATTCAGGATTATCTTAGCTATGTTTGAATTTTTGTTTTTCTTACATTCCTTAAAGATAGGAATGTTGTCTTAAGGAAGACATGAAGATAATGTCTTGATCATATAATCATATCCTGAAAAGAGTTCTAGAGGAATTCTTGTCCCTTTTATTATCTCTAGCCTTGTCCTAACACCTTCATAATTTAAATTATCCAAAATCCATTAATCTCTTCTTTTAATTCCAAAAAAAAAAATTCTATGATAATTCTTTAGCCTTGAAATTCGAAAATCAGTTTTGAGGGATAGGGGAATGGCCGAAAATAGGAGAGGAATTAGGATGGGTTCCCAAGAGAAATAAATCACCATGATTATACCTTCAATCCCACATTCATGTTGTTCATGTTTTTAGTGAAGGAAAATTTGGAAATTTTCCAGAATTTTTGCAAAACAACTTTCAAAAAATTCAGCCAAAAATCCTACCCATTTGCTGCTAGAAAAATGGTCATTTCATGTGGCTTGAAGACTGAAAATTCTGTACAATTTTCAGACTGTTCAAACTACACAAAAACCAGAAAAATTCCCCGCACAATTCGTAGCTTAGGAAGCTAGAATTGAAGCTGTCTTTTTGTCATCAATTTAGTTGGAACATCCTCTATTTTTCTCCAGAAAGAAGGCTGAAAAACCACCCTTAAAAGACCCTCAAACACCCCAGGAAATTAGCTGCAAATCGGGCCAAGTAAATGCAAAATTTTGCATCAAAAGTCATCATCATTCGAAGCCTTGAATAAGTTGAAACCAGAAAATTTCCAGTTTTGTCTCTCAATGCCAAGGCCGAAGAACACCTTTCGAACCTTTGAAAATTGGACTTTGTTCAGCCATGGACTGAACACCATTGACCTCCACACTTACCTTGAGTGCTTGGACTCCATGATCACACCTCAAAAAGCTCCTAAGATTACTCTATCCAAAACTCTTTTGAACTTCAAAATAATTCTAGAATTTTTACTTCGTTAAAATACTCTTGTATCAAGTGAACAAACCAAAATTTTCTCTGCCATCATAGACTAAACATCCGCCAGCCATATAACCTAAACAGCATCCATTTACTTCAGCAAGACTGGCATGTTCAGCCAACACCGTTGGAGAGCAAAGAAACCTTCCATGATCAATCACCATTAGCTAATCTTCTACCTTAAAAAACTCATCATTTTTCTCCATTTGAATTTCAAAAAAATCTGAACACCCTCTCTCCTTCTAGTTGAAAATCGAACTTGTATCTACTTTAGACCATTCGGCCAACAACATTCCAGAATTTCGCAAGCCTTTTCTCTTAAAAACACCAAGAACACACACTACACCTCTTCAAGCCTAAGCCTACCCTAAACACCTTCAATCACTCTCAAATACTTCTAATCACTCCTACATAATCCCTAAACTTCATTTCTAGTCTTTATAACACAAAATCACATAAACTAGAATTTTTGAACGGATCAAAATCAGTTTTTTTTCTTAAAGGCCTCAAGAACATCAAGAAGGTAAAACAAGAACAACCTTCTTGTTCTTCCTTTTCTATTCAATTTTTGATATTCTATTCTAATACTCTATCTCTCTCTCTCTCTCTCTCTCTCTCTCTCTCTCTCTCTCTCTCTCTCTCAGGGCCGAAATGATTTTGGCCAATCATCGCTATTTTTCAGATATGAAGACCCTCAAACGCGTGGACCTTCTTTAGTCTTCATCAAGTGATTGACTATCAAGTATTTCATCTTAAATCCTCCTTTCTATTTCTGATATCATGTCTCTTAGATGTTGATAGGAAGATTGAATATGATTGGAGGATTGAGTATATGTATGTGGATGAAGGGAATAGAGTTAGGACATGAGGATTGATATATATATGGTTAAGCCTTATGGATTCTTCTCTTGAATCAATATATGTTCATCATGTTTAATGAGATTTATGGATGGTTGAAGCATGTTAGAAGTTATGACACCAAAGGTGATTAGGCTTTTATGTTCTTATTTTCTATTGAAGCCATGAATGATGATTATGCCTAGCAGGGAATTAGCCATGTGATAGTATGTGTTAATTTAAGTATATTTTCATGATTAGATTAGCCTATTAGTTGATGTTTGGGAATGGGTTCATGAATCTCTTTCTCTCAATTGGGAACCATGGTAAAAGATTATTTTCGTTGTTAATTCTAAGATTATTTTTATTAACAAATTTTATTACTTTAATTAGAATTACTATTATATTTCCTCTATGAAATTCGAAATTACTAGGGAGGTTTTGAAATAGAATATTAATTGAAATATTAATATTTTTATTAGTTAAATAAATATAATATTTTGTTAATAATAATAATAATACGTAAAATATTAGAAATAATTAATATCAAATGACCTTGTAGACCATAATAATTAGCCTTACTAAAACTTTTACCTATATCCATAAATATCACTTATATTAAAATTTATTTACTATTTATTAATTAAAAATTAAGTATAATTCATTTATTATTAATTTTATTGTTTATTTATTATCTATTAATTATTAATTAAAAATTATAGTGTAATTTATTATTTACAGTAATAACACTATTTAAGTATTATCATTTACCAATATTATTTAGGACTTAATATTATTTAATATTTAACACTAGTTTATTTATTAGTAATAATACTCATAATTTATTATTTAAAACTATAACTTATTAGCATTTATTTTAGAACCCCTAGTTATTTTAACTCATCAAGCTAGATTTACTTTATAAAATACTTTATCAACTAGTATTAAAGCCTAAGACATTATGGTCATGGTTAGTTGTGGTTGTGACTAATTAAACTAGGAATTATTTATTTAAGGCAAATATGGTCTAGATATTGTCTTATACCTTGTGTTTGCCCCGTGCGGGGTTAGGTTGCCTTGAACTTTCTTGGAAGGCTATTGTATCATGGAAAAGCAAGAGATCGGGTAAGTCCTTACATAACGATGGTTGTGATCAAATGCTTTTCTGCAAGTTGAAATACACTGTTTATCGTGGAAGATGAAAAACCTTAGGGGGGGGGGGGGGTTGAATAAGGTTTTTGGCAAGCAAAAATGATTTTTCTGGATTTTTTAAAATGCTGAACAAGAATGATCACCAAGATACTTGGACTGACTTTATAGATGCATAGAAAGCTATCCAAGTACTCGTAGATGTATATTCAGATTTAGACAGTGAAAGATCAGAAAAAATAGTAGATGAACTACTAAATAAAATGAGACAAGAGATGTATAGTGGTTCAATCAATAATGATCTACGTCCACTACCTTAAGCCTCGCACTTAAGGATTTTCAACCTTATTTCATTAACCTTACTTAATGAAACCGATTCACATACAAGAGAGGATCACCACACTAGGTTTTTCACAACCTCTCAAACACATCAAGGATCACCTCACTAGGTTTTACTCCATAACCTTGGCACAAACACAAAACAAGGATCACCCCAATGGGTTTTACCACATAACCTTGAACATACATAAAACACAAGGCTCACCCCTATGAGTTTTACACCACAACCTTGCACAACAATAGAGAATTGAAAATCAATAGAACAGAGATAAGCTCACTTACTGGAGCAGATGTTTTCTCGGATACAAGCCACAAATTACTTTTATCTTTGATATACAATGAACTCACATTGAAGCTAGATAAAAGGAGATTTTTGAAAGTATTGAGCAATAAGGTTTCTAAGATGAATGTTTCAAAAATCCTACTTCTAATATTGCTTTAAGGGCTATTTATAGAGCCAAAAAGGGAGTGCCAACGGTCATAAAAAAAATGGCTACAAATTTTTCTATTTAAACTCATCCGAGTTTTAGACTCAGGTTTTGGACGAAGATGCATCCAAAAGGTAAGTCCAAAAATGGCACATTCTTGATAGAAATTTTTCAATCCGGTTTACAGGATTTTGGATGAACATTTTGGATTCAAACTGTTCCATCCAAAATTCTGTGAATTTTAAAAACTTTGAAAATCATCTCATTTGAAACTTCAAGGTAAAGTCAAATGAATTAAAAAATAAGAAGACATAGGAATTAATAAATATATCTTAATAACACTTCCTAGTCTATCATTCTTCATAAAGAGCTTCCATGATATATAACTTCTCATACTCTGATTTTTTCATTTGGTATTCTAATCTTGAAATCAGCGATGAAATCAACAATTCTTATATGAAGACTTTAGAAGAATAAAGATTAACCATGTCCTATCACAGGAAATTAGTAAGTTAGTCCATATCAACGTTTGTCATAAATCAAAACATAAAAGAAAGCCCTTAGGGCTAATAGAAGATGTACCGTGAGATGGAATTATGGACAATATATTCTTTTTTCTAAAATAAAATAATTTTTGTCAAGCAAATAATTTTCTGAGCAAAACAATAAATTTTTCGTAAACAATATTTTATCTAAAGTTGTTTGAAACCTATAATTGCTACTTCAAAGAAAACTCTTCACTGATTTCACATGTTTGAAGTGGAAAAAACATAATGTTGAGTACTCAATAAGGGTAGACTACTAGGACTAGTCTTTGAAGAGTTGGGCAAGTCTCTCAGTAAGAGGCCACCTCTGAGGGGTGAACCCTGCCTAGACAAGACGACAATTCTTGTGGGTCAGACCGGTCCGAGCTAGCAGCACAGTTCAGGTAGACTATTTATTTCCAGAGTGGACACCCAGTATGTTTGGGTATAGAAATGGAGGAGTATCTCACCCGGTGGGCCGTACACCCATCTTGTGTCAGTATGCTCAATGTGTGGCATTCTGATCGTTATATTGTCATGTTGCCCAACGTGTGGTCCCATGTCCATTCATGATGCATGACTTCATAGTCAACTTTATTAGAGTGGTTATTTCTTTTCAAAGTTGAGCATGTTTACTTTACAAATGCTGATAAAACACCACTCAATGTTCAAAAATAATTTTTTGGGCTTGCAGACTTTTTATTAAGACTTGTTCAAAACTTGCATACGTAAACTGTTTTTCCTAAAATACCATGAGCACACACAGGACATACTGAGAAATATTTATCACACCTTTTATATCATGTCTTCAGTTCGATCCTTCTTGGAAGGTCGATTTACTTATGCTGCCATGAGCTTAGAGGATCTATCTTGATGTATTTATTTGTTAGAGATTTTAGTTACCATCTATTTGGTTCAAGTCATGTAAAAGTACTGTTTTGGGATTGTAATAAGTCCGTTATTAAGTTATTTCCTTCTATGTTTTTTTATTATCTAGTTATAAAGACCCCTTGTCCTAAGGACGGGTGTAACACCCCACTACCTAGGCCTAACAGGGTTGGGGATGTCGCCCCGTCCAAAGGACAAGACGTCTTTATAACTAGGTCACACAATCAAAATAAAACAATACTTCAAAAAAAATTAAAACTTATTACAATCCAAAAATTCAAGACAAATCCAAAAATAAAAATTGTTCACTCTCAACTCCCAAAGCATTACATAAAAATAAATAACAGAATATCTTTCAAGGTAGGCAACAACTAGCTACTCATCCCCACAGAAGGATCGACTTGAAATCATGGTAAAAAGGGTGATGAGATAAAAATATCAGTAAGTCTGTGTGTGCTTTGAGTGTTCAGTGAAAACAGTTCGTGGATGAAAAGTGTAAGAACTTCATAAGAGAAATACTAGTAAGCAATAAACAATAGTCAAAATCAAGAGTGGCGTTTTGACTTTTCCAACCATACACGTATAAAAAAATCAACTACTCGAAAGGGTGGTCACGGGTTACCACACGTTGGGCCCCATAACCATACAATTGTCAGAATGCCACACTTTGTGCAGACTGACAAAAAGTTGGTGATCGGCCTACCGGGTAAGATACTCATCCTTCTCTACACCTAAACAAAATCGGTTGTCCATTCCGGCAACACACAGTCCACCTGACTGAAACTTGCTAGCTCGGACAGGCACGACCTACTGAACTAATATCTTATCCGGGAAGGACTTACCATTCAGAGGTGGCTACCTACTGAGAGACTTACCCTATCCCGTCAAAGATTAGTACTAGTAGTCCACCCTTATTTAGTACTCAACGTAATTTATCCCACTTGGGAGAAAATTGAATAAAACAAAGCTCCACTTGAATATGGTAATTGAGGATTTCCAAAGTTTGGGACAAAGTTGGTTTTAGAAAGAATTTTAGGGTTTGAGTAAAACTGCTCATTGATTTTCAAATAATTTGTTTGACTGAAATGAGAAAGGAGACAATCCTCAATTGCCTTTACAGAAGTGAGTGTCCACGCACTCCACATTTGGCTTGCCATAGTAACATTTTGCTTCAAAACAAGTTTTATGCAGGAGTTTACCTGATCCTTTGCTCGAGATAAAATAAAGATCTCCAAAAGCTGACCTAACCCTGCCTGGGGTAAACATAAGCTATAATTAAATTTAAGCCAAAATTTTCTTTCACAAATAATTCTAACTCAACTTACTACAATCATTACCCTAATGTCCTAACCTTTAAGGCTAGATAACAAATAAAAGGGATTATAAAATAAATCTAGCTTGATATTAAAATAACTAGGGTTTGGGAAATAGGTACAAATAAGTTGAAGGTTCAAATCTTGCTATAAATAATTAGGGTTTATTTGATGAAGGGTCCTAGGACCTAGATGGATTTATTTAAAATAATAATCTATTAATAATTAATGGTTAGAAAATAATTGGTAACTAAAATTAGTTGTAAGTAAATTTTAATGGATTTTGATTGAAAGATAATAAATAACTTTTAATAGTATTTATGAATATAAGACTTACAAAATTAAAAATTTACCTATTATGAATATTTATATAAAAGGCTTTGTTCGATATTATTATTTTCTATATATTTTATTTTATATAATATCTATATATTTTATTTCTTTAATAAAAAGCCATTATTTATTTGACTAAAATATCATTATTTTATATAAGTCCAAATCTATATTTCCCTTGGGTTTTCGAAATCACTAGAAGAAATTATAGTAATAATCATCTTATTGGTGGAATAAAATTAGCTTAGGGACAACAAGGTCATGATCATATTTCCTATTGCTAAGCATAATCATGAACATATACTCTACACCAATCAACAAAACTTCCAAATCATGAATAAAAGCATAGATCCAAATCCACCATCACATGATCCAAACTCCACTAACATAATCATATTCATGGCTTTAACAAGCATTCATAATCATAAAACCCTATTCACCAAAGGTAACATAATCTCTAACATGCTTATTCAATCATACCACTCACGACATGAAGACATGCAACAAATCCTAAAAACGCCATACATTCAACCAAGACAAATCATCCACATGCATCAATCCCAACTCCAACGCAAAACACATCCATTCTCATACTTCAATCCCAACTCCATCACAAAACACATGCTCAAACTTTATTCTTAAACCATCCTTTTCCAAAACAACCTAGAGACATGAATCTAAGATTTAAAGAGAAGGTTGAATAGGCTTACTTGAATGATGACTACCTTGAAGTCGATCCAAGAGAATCCCCTCACTAGGAAGGCTTGATCCATCTAAGGAGAAGAAGAAAAATGGCCATGGTGGAAGTAACCATTCGGCCGAGAGAGAGAGAGAGAGAGAGAGAGAGAGAGAGAGAGAGAGAGAGAGAGAGAGAGAGAGAGAGAGAAAGGGAGTTCATTAGTATATACTCATCAAGGTCGAAGATGGAGATGATTGTTCATGCTTACCTTGAAGGTGTTCTTGAGCCTTCAAGAAAATTCTGGTTTTTTATCTAAAAATGAGACTTTGATTTCCGAGTTTGATGTTAAAAATTCTAGGAATGGATTCATGAGATTGAATAGGTATAATCTGGAGTTTTTGGAGTAGATTGGAGTGGTTTTGGGTGCCCTTATGCGTGAGAATGGTAGTAGGTGTTCTTGCTGTTCTTGGAGGTTTGGAGAGAATGGAGAGATTGGATGAAGGTTGGCTGAAATTCTGTGGGGAAAGGGGGGCCAAATTGTTTGGAAGGTTTTGGTAATTGGATTTTCAAATTTGGGAAGTAAAGGAAAGCTAGAGGTTTGAAATTCAAAAAGAATAATTTAGAGAATATTTTGTGGTAGCAAATATGGTAAATAAATCTTTAATGATGGAGGTTCTTTGGAAGCTTCAATGGCCAGCTTCTTGGCTGGGATTTTTGCTGAGATGAAAGTTGTTTGAAAGAGCTTAAGGATGGCCGAAATATGGTGTACAATGGTGAAGGAATTTTCTGGTTGTTTGAGGGGTAATTTATGGTAGTTTGCTAAATATTTTGCTGGAATTTTGGACTTAAATTAATGGCTTGATTGGAATGATTGATGGAGAGATTTTTGGAGCAGCCATGGATTGTTTTTTGAGTAGAATACTGGAGAAGATGATGAAGCTCAGTTCATGGCTGTTCAAGGTGAGTTTGCACAGAAAAATGGAGGAAGTTTTGGACTTGGGTGAAGAAAGAACAAAGCTGGAAATCTAATTAGTTTTTTTCGCATGTTTGCTGGAAATTTCTGGGCAGAATTTTCTGCTATGATTCATCCGGTTTGTTGTAGGTTTGAAGGGATGTTGAGAGGTCCTTTAAGCCTGGTTTCCAGCCTTCTTTATTGAGGAAAAACAAGGTTGAGTTGCTGAAAGAAACAGCTTGGTTTTCGGCTCACCAAGCTGCGAAACTATCCAGGAAATTTTCCTGGTTTGCACAGTTTTTTTTGTAGCTCGGTTTTGGCTGGAATGTTCAGTCCTCAAGCTAAGTGAAATGGTCATTTTTTGGCAGCATTTGAGAGGGAAAGATGGCTGAAAATTTTGACAACTGGACTGATCAAGAAGCTGGAAAAACTTTCAGTCTACTACATGAAGAAGATGAACACAACTAGGTTAGAGTTTTGAAGGTTCAACCATGGAGATTAATTCTCTTGGGAACCTTCCACAACTCCTCCCCATTTTTGGTTAAGAAGATACCTCACACTTAGACATTTTTGAACCTTCAAAGCCACAGAACTTTTCTGGAATTTTCTGGAAACAAAATTGGATTAGATAAATTGAATAACCTAATGGATTAAGAAGTAAGGAAAGCTAGAGATCATGAAGGCTATGAACCCCTTAGAAATTTTTGTAGGGCACAAGAGTAGGATTAGGACATTCCTTTCATGTCTCCCCTAGGACAACATTCCTACTCCTCTTTAAGACATGCAAGGGCCGAAAATAGCCTTCCTAAACAAAAATAAAATTTAATCATGCTAAAACTCAAATGATGGAATTTGAACTCAAGACCTCAACAATTAATTCCAAAGCTCTAACCACTAAACCACAACAACTCTTGTTCTTATTTTCTCTCCCAAATATTTTTCCTATTTAATTCTCAAGCTATCTCCCTATTTCGTCCTCAAGCAAAATTACCATTTTGCCCTTCTTACTCACTAAGCTCAAATAAGCCATCTAGACTACAAATTCCATATCTAAAGTACATAAAATTATTCAAAAATATATTTATGCGTGCAAGAAAATATGATATGCATCCCGACCCCCTTACTCTAAGGTTGGTTTTAGCTGGGGTTTCACAACCTCGCCTCCTTAGGAGAATTTCGCCCTGAAATTCAGGCATACTTTTATTTTAGATAGGGATACTTCTGTTTTACCCACTCTTCTGATTCCCATGTGGCATCTCGTGAGCCATGATTCTCCCACTGAACTTTTACCATCTGTATCTGCTTGTTTCAGAGACTCTTGATACTGCGGTCTAATATTCGCACGGGCTTCTCCACGTAGCTCAAATCGGGTTACAATACCAACGGCTCATTATTCAGAACATGACCGGGATCGGCATTGTATTTTTTTAGTTGTGACACATGAAACACATCATGAATTCCCGTCAACCCATCTGGTAAGTCCAATCGGTATGCTATCGGTCCAATCATTTCCTTTATCGGGAACGGTCCCTGTAACACCCCGCTGCCTAGGCCTGCCCGGGGCCGGGGATGTCGCCCCGTTCAAAGGACAAGGGATTTTTACAACTAGGTCACACGAATAAAATAGCGGAATAAAAATAATACTTTAACTTAAAATTTATTACATTCCAAGAATAAATCCATAAACAAAATTATCCATTCTCAACTCCCCAATACAATACATAAAAAAAATAAATGACAACATTCTCTTCCAAGGCAGATAACACTACCTAATCATCCCCACAGTAGGATCGACCTGAAATCATGGTAAAAAGGTGATGAGACAGAAATCTCAGTAGGTCCGTGTGTGCTTTGGGTGTTTAGTGAAAACAGTTCGTGGATGCAAAGTGTGAAATCTTTATAAGAGAAATATTGGCAAGCAATAAATATTAGTCAAAAGCAAGAGTGGTGTTTTCCTCTTTTTGAAACCATACAAGTGCACAATAAAATCAACCACTCAAAAAGTAGTCATGGGTTACCACACGTTAGGCCCCATAACCATACAACGGTCAGAATGCCACACTTTGTGTAACACCCCACTACCTAGGCCCGATAGGGCCGGGGATGTCGCCCTGTCCAAAGGACAAGGGGTCTTTATAACTAGGTCACACAAAATAAAACAAAAGTAATACTTTAAAATTGAACTTATTACAATCCAAAAATACATGAACAAATCCAAAATAAATTGTTCGCTACCATCTCTCAAAACAACACATAAGAAAAATAACATAAAGTCTTCAAAGCATAGGCAACAAATCTAGCTATTCATCTCCACAGCAGGATCAACCTGAAAACATGGCATAAAAGGTGATGAGATAAAAATCTCAGTAAGTCCGTGTGTGCTTTGGGTGTTCAGTGAAAACAGTTCGTGGATGCAAAATGTGAAAACTTTATAAGAGAAATATTGGCAAGCAATAAACATTAGTAAAAAACAAGAGTGGTGTTTTCGGCTTTTCCAGCCATACATAATTTATAAGATCAACCACTCAAAAGAAAGGATTATGGGTTACCACACGTTGGGCCCCATAACCGGATGGTCAGTATGCCACACTTTGTGCATACTGCCGGTCAGAATGCCGACACTTTGTGTAGACTGACAAAAGGTAGGTGATCGGCCTACTGGGTAAGATACTCCTCCTTCTCTATACCCAAACAACAACTGGGCATCCATTCCTGCAAAACATAGTCACTTGACTGAAATAAAAACCGTTAGCTTGGATCAACATGACTAAGTAGTACTGACATTTCTCTATGTTGAGTTTTATCTTCTGGAGGTGGCCTCCTGCCGGAAAACTCACTCTTGCTCTTCAAAACTAGTACTACTAGCCTACCCTTATTGAGTACTCAACGATAATTCTCCCACTTGGGAGAAAATTGGTAAAACATAGCTTTACTTGAAAATGGCAATTAAGGGTTTCCAAAGTCCTTGTCAAAATTGGTTTTAGAAACAGGTTAGTGTTTTGAATAAAACTACCTGTTGATTTTCAAATAATTAGTTTGACTGAAATAAGTAGGAAAACAGTCCTTAATTGCCTTTACCAAATCAGTGTTCACATACTTTGAGGCTAGCTTGCCATAGTAACCTTTTACAACAAGCAAGTTTTATGCAGGAGCTTACCTGATCCTTTGCTTGCTCAAATTCAAAAGTCTTCCAAGGCTGACCTAACCCCGCCTGGGGTAAACACAAGACATAAGGTTACACTCAAGCTATATTCACTTACACAAATAATCCTAGTTCAACTTATTACAATCATGACCCTAATGTTCTAAGCTTTAAGGCTAGATGATAAAGAATTTTATAAAATAAATCTAGTTTGATAAATTAAAATAACTAGAGTTTCTAAAATAATTGTTAATAAATTATAGACTCAAATAATAATTCTTGAGTGTTATTATTAATAAATAAACTAAGGTTTGAATATTGAATAATACCAAGCCCTAGATAATATTAATAAATGGTAATTTAAAAATAGCTTTATTGTAAATAAATAATAAATTTTTAATTAATTTTTAATAGATAATAAATAATTAATAATAAATAACATTAATATAATAAACGAATTATATTAAATTTTTAATTGATAAATAACAAATAGATTTTAATATAAATAATATTTAGGAATATAGGTAAAATTTTTAACTAGGGCCTACAAGGCCAGTATTTAATTCTAATATTTTATTTATTATTATTATTATTATTATTTATATAAAAGATTTATTATATATATATATATATTATTTTTAATAAAAGATTTTATTTCTTTGATAATTAAAAGATTAATATTTTAATTAATAATCCAATCCAAATCTTCCTAGAGTTTCGAATTTTATAGAGAAAAAGAAAGTAGTAATTCTAACTAAGTAATAAAAATTTGTTAATAAAAATAACTTAGACTTAACAAGAAAATAATTTTTCACCATGATTTTCCTATTGCTAGAAAAGATTCATAAACACATTCTCCAACATCAAATAATAAACCAATCCATTCACGAACATATGCTTGAATTATCTCATACTATCACAAGGCTAATTTCCTGCTAGGCATAATCATCATTAATGGCTTCAATGGAAAATAGAAACATAAGAGCCTAATCACCCTTGGTGTCATGATGTCTATCAGGCTTCAAACATCCATAAAATTCAGTAAGCACGAAGAACATACATTGATTCAAAAAGAAATACACACAACTTAGACATATACAACAATCCTCATGTCTTAACCCTAGCCCCTTCTTCCACATGCATATACTCAATCTCCTATCCATATTTCATTCCTCCTATCAATATCTAAGAGACATGAACGCTGAATTAAAAAGAAGGATTAAGGGAAAATACTTGATTGATGAACACTTCGATAAGAATTAAGAAGGTCCACGCGATTGAGAGCCTTGAATGATCTAACGGAAAAACAGCTATGGTTGAGGTTGATCAACCATTTCGGTTGAGAGAGAGAGAGAGAGAGAGAGAGAGAGAGAGAGAGAGAGAGAGAGAGAGAGAGCATTAGAAATGTATATTGTGAATTGAATAGAAGAGGATGAACAAGAAGGTTGTTCTTGATTTACCTTGTTGATGTTTTTGAGACCTTCAAGAAAAAGCTGATTTTGATCCGATTGACAATTCTTGTTTGACGGGTTTTGTGTTATAAATACCAGAAATGAAGTCTAGGGATTAAGTAGAAGTGATCTGGAGTATTTGAGAGTGATTGGAGGCGTTTAGAGTAGGTTTAGTCTTGAAGAAGTGTAGTGTGTGTTCTTGGTGTTCTTGGTGAAAATGGAGAGAGTTTGAGAGAAATGCTGCACGAAATCTGGTAGGGTGCTGGCCGAATGGTCTAGGGTGAATGGGAGTTTCGGTTTTCAGCTAGAAGGAGAGAGGATGATCAGATTTTGTTTGAAATTCAAATGGAGGGAATTGTGGAGTTGTTTAAGGTAGGAGGTTAGCTATGGTGTTTGATCAAGGAAGGTTTCTTCACTCTCCAATGGTGCCGGCTGAACATGGTGGTTTTGATGAAATGCATGGAGGTTAATGTTGCTCCAAGGTTGGCCAAAATTCAGTCTTAAATGGTAGAGAAAATTCTGGTTCATTAGCTTGATACAAGAGTAGTTTAATGGAGTAAAATTCTGGAATTATTTTGAAGTTCAAAAAGAGTTTGGATAGAGTAATCTTAGGAGGGTTTTGAGGTGTGGTTATGGAGTCCATGTATTCAAGGTAAGTGTGAAGGTCAATGATGTCCAATCCATGGCTGAACAAGGATCAATTTTACAGAAGTTGAAGGGTGATTTTCGGCCTAGGCTTGAAGGAAGAAAAGCTGGAAAAATTCTGGTTTCAAGTTGTTCAAAGTTTCGAAGATTGGTGAAGAATTTCTGTGCAGAATTTTCGCACTTCTTCAGCCCGATTTGCAGCTGGTTCTTGAGGGGGTTTGAAGGTCTTTCAAAGGTGATTTTCCAGCCTTCTTTCTGGAGAAATACAGAGGAGTTTTGCTGGCTTGAAGATGGACTAAAACAGCTTCATTTTCTTGATTGAAAGCTGCGAAATGCCCAGAATTTTTTCATAGTTTTGCACAGTTTGTGCAGTCTGAAAATTGTACAGATTTTCCAGCCTTCAATCCATATGAAATGGCCATTTTTCTAGTAGCAAATGAGTGGGTTTACTGGCTGAATTTTTTGAAGAGATGGCCTGCAAAAAATCTGGAAAATTTCCAGATTTTCCTTCACTAAAATATGAACAACATGAAGGTGAATTTGAAGGTTCTATCATGGTGATTGATTTCTCTTGGAAACCCTTCCTATTTCCTTTCCTATTTTTGGCCAACCTCCATCCTTCAAATCTGATTTTCGAAATTCAAGGATGAGAAATTATCACACAATTTTTTTTGGAATTTAAAAGAAGAGATTTAATGAATTTTGGTTTATTTAAATTATGAAGATGCTAGGACAAGGCTAGAGGTAATAAATAGGATAAGAATTCCTTTAGAATTCTTTTTAGGACATGATGATAAGGTTAGAACATTCTCTTCATGTCTCCCTTAGGACAACATTCCTATCTTTATGGAATGCAAGAAAACAAAAATTCAAATTTAGTTAAGATAATCATGATAAAACTTAAATGATGGGATTTGAACTCATGACCTTAGAGATTAATTCCAAAGTTCTAACCATTAAACCACAACAACTCATGTTCTTATTTTCTCTCCCACATATTCTTCTTATTTAATCCTCAAGCTACCTTCCTATTTTGACCTCAAGCAAAATTACCATTTTACCCTTTCTACTCAATGAGCATAACTAAGCCTTTTAACCTATAAACCACAATCCTAAAGCGCATAAAATCATTCAAAAACATATATATATTCATGCAAAATAATATAATATGCATCCCGACCCCCTTACTCTAGGGTTGGCTTTAGGTGGGGTTTCACACTTTGTGCAGACTGACAAAAGAAATACTGGCAAGCAATGAATGATGTTAAAAAAAAAGAGTGGCGTTTTGGCTTTCAAACCATACAGGTGCAATAAAATCAACCACTCAAAAAGGGTGGTCATGGGTTACCACACGTTGGGCCCCATGTCCACATGGTTAGTATGCCACACTTTGTGCATACTGCCGGTCAGAATGCCACACTTTGTGCAGACTGACAAAAGGTAGGTGATCGGCCTACCGGGCAATATACTCCTCTTTCTCTATACCCAAACAACAACCAGGTATCCATTCCGGCATAACATAGTTACTTGACTGAAATAAAAACTGCTAGCTCGGACCGGCACGACTAAGTAGTACTGACGTTTCTCTAAGTTGAGCTTATCTTCTGGAGGTGGCCTCCTACCAGAAGACTCACTCTTGCTCTTCAAAACTAGTACTACTAGCCTACCCTTATTGAGTACTCAACATAACGTATCCCACTTGGAAAAAATGAGCAAAACATAGTTCTACTTGAAAATGGCAATTAAGGTTTTCCAAAGTTTGGGGCAAAACTGGTTTTAGAAAGAGTTTTAGGTTTTGAGTAAAACTGCCCATTGATTTGCAAATAATTTTTTTTTTCTGAAATGAGAATGGAAATAATCCTCAATTGCCTTTACAGAAATGAGTGACCATGCACTCTACATTTGGCTTGTCATAAAAAAAAAATCATTTTTCATCAAACAGATTTTATGCAGGAGCTTACCTGATCCTTGCTCACAACAAAGGTCTCCAACAGCTGACCTAACCCCGCATGGGGTAAATACAAACCACAATCAAACTCAAGCCAAAGATTCACTTTCACAAATAAACTAACTCAACTCACTACTACAACCATGATCCTAGTGTCCCAAGCTTTAAGGCCAAATAATAAATAAAAAGGTTTATAAGCCAAGGCTAATTTTGATATTTAAAATAATTAGAGTTTTGGGAAATATGTACTAATAAGTTGAAGGTTTGAATCTTGATAAAATAATTTAGAGTTTATTTGATGAAAAGTCCTAGGTGGTACTAGGTAAAATAATAATTTATTAATAATTAATTGCTAGAAAATAATTGATAATTAAAATTAGTTGAAAATAAATTTTAATGAGTCTTGATTGAAAGATACTAAATAAATTTTAGTAGGTTTTGGTTAAAAGATAATAATTAAATTTTAATAGTAAATATTTTACTTATTATGATTATTTTCATAAAAGGCTTTATTTGATATTATCATTTTATATGTAATCTCTATATATGTTATTTTTCTAGCAAAAGCTATTATTTATTTGACAAAAATATCCTTATTATATATACAATATTCCAAATCTACCCCTCCTAGGGTTTTCGAAATTACTAGCCAAAAATCATAATATTAAATATTTTATTGAATAAATAAAATTAACTTAGGGATAACTAGATCATGACCAGAGTTCTATTGCTAACCACAATCATGAACATTTACAACCCTTCAATTCATCAAATTATCCAAATCATGCATATAAGCATAGATCTAACGATATCAAGACATGATTTAACCTTTTCTAGCATAAATATAACCATGGCTTTAATAATCAACCAAGAATATAAATCCTATTCATCATAGATGACATAATCTCTAGCATGCTTGATCACATACATCACTTAGAACATGGAGACATGCATTAAACCCTAAAACATCATAATATCATCCAAGATAGATCATCATATGCATCAATCCCATCTCCATCATATACACACATTCATTCACGCTTCAATCTCAACTCATCACAACAACACATGCTCAAATCCTATTCATAATCCATCTCCTACCAATAACGTCCTAGAGACATGAATCTAGAATTTACAAGGAGGGTTGAAAAGGCTTACTTGATTGGTGAATACCTTGAAGGAGTTTCGAATGGATCTCAACTCCTAGAGGTCTAAATTCATCCAAGGAAGATGAAGAAAGCATGGCCAATTGGTGACGAAGTCATTCAGCCAAGAGGGGGAGGGAGGGGGGGGGGGGAGAGAGAGGGGGGTCCATTAGCATGTTTATTCATTAGAGATCAAGATTGAAGAAGATGAAGTTGTAAGAACAAACCTACCTTGAAGGTGTTCTTGAGTCTTCACAAAATTTATGGTTTTTGATCTAAACTAGCAAGTTGGATTTTGGAGTTTGATGTTAAGAATGGTGTGGATGGACTTACGGTAGTGAGTAGATGAATTCTGGAGTTTTTAGTAGTGGTTTGAAGTGATTTGGAGAGGTATTGAGTGAAAGGAAAGAGTAGGTGTTCTTGGTGTGCTATGTGTTCTTGAAGGTTGAAGGGAATTGAGAGGTTTTGATTTGCAGCTGCCGAAATTCTGGAGGATTAGGGCTAGACAAATTGGTTGTAGGGTTTAGGAAGATGATTCTTTGGTTTGGAAGGGAAAAGGAAAGGCTAGTTGTTGAAATCCTTGAAGAATATTTTTAGGAAGCAAATTTAGAAACTAAATATTCAAGAATATCTTTGATTATTGGAGAGCTTTTGGAAGTCTGCCATGGCCGAATTGTTGGGCAGTGTTTTGGCTAGATGAATGTTGGTTGAGGGAGGCTAAAGGTGGCAAAAAATAATATGTAATGGTGAAGGGAAGGTCTGGTTGTTTGATGTATATTTTATAGAAAGTTGTTAAATCATGGTGGCTGGAATTTTGGTATCCAAATTAAGGCATGATTGCAGATTTTTTTTGGAAATCTTTTAGGCAGCCATGACTAGATTTTCATGCAGAAGCTTGGGGAGGAAAATGGAGTTCAGTTAATGGAGGTTTAAGGATAGTTTGTGCAGAAGAAGGCTGAGGTTTCGGCTAGGGATGAATTAGGAAACAAAGCTAGAAAGTTTTCCTACATAGAATTTTCGCAAGGCTGGAATTTCTGGGCAATTTTCAGCTGCCATTTTCTAGCCAGCTTCCAGAGAGTTTGAAGGAGGTTTCAGGGGTCTTTCAAGGCTAGCTTCCAACCTTCTTTAGGGAGGAAAAATGTGGCTAAGGTGCTGAGCAAAAACAGCTTAGTTTTGGACCTCCTAAGCTGCGAATTTGCCCAGGAATTTTCCTGGTTTTGCACCACCTTTGTGCAGTCCGAAAACGGCCAGAAAAATTCAGGTTGCAAGCTGATCTACAAGGCCATTTTCTGGCAGCATTTGGGAGGGAATAATAGCTAAGAATTTCGACACCTTGAAGGCACAAGAAGCTGGAAAATTTCAGTTCATTCCAAGAAGGAAGATGATCCTAGTTAGAGGGAATTTTTAGAAAGTTCACTAGAGGAATTTAATTCACTTGAAATCCTTCCCCCTCTTCCATTACTTCGGTCCATAAGGTGTCTTTTACTAAGACATTTTGAACCTTCAAAGCCACAGCACCTTGCCATCGAATTCCAACACATCACAACCCAGTCTAATGAACTGGACTGATTTATTCTTACAGTCTACCCTAGCCCTATGCTTGGCTAACCAATCCATTCCCAATATCAAATTATAATCCTTAATGTCCAATATTATTAAATCTCCTTCCAGGCTTTCTCTCCCCACATCAATTTTACAGTTTCGCATATACTCATCCGCTTGCACCATCTTTCCCAGGGGTGTACTTACCAATAGGGAAAAAGGTAACTCTACTCCATCCCAACCCAAATGGCATGCACATATCTTATTTAAATAGGAATAAGTAGAGCCAGGATCTATCAATGCATTAACAGAACATCCTTAGATAGTAAACGTACCTTCCACTACTGCTGCATCGGCTCCAACCTCCTCTCTGTTGAGATCGAATATCTTGGCTTTTACTTGAGGCTTCGGTGCTCCACTCCTGGATACTCCCATAGTATTGGCTCTATTGGGTCCTGGATTCTGAGCCGGATTTCCTTGCCTGACTCGGTGTAACTTAGGGTAGGCATTCCGCAAATGGTTCGGGTCGCCGCAGTGAAAACATTTCTGTTCATCTTCTTTGGACCAGCAGTTCTTCTCTCTGTGGCCCCTTTTTTCCACACTGCCGGCATGACGGAAGGTTCTGAGTAGGACCAACTGGTGCTGTCCAGGCTTGCTTTCCCCGATTCTGCCACTGCTAGTTGGTGGGGCACTTGTTGGATTATTGTCCCTAGAAGTGTCCTTGCGGTTATCTTGGCTGTTGGAAAGACCTCACCGCCATCCTGCTGTGATCTTTATTTTCAGTTCGGGTAGCTGCATCTACGGCCCCCGAATAGGTCATTGGTGGAGAAGGTGCCAACGCCCTTCTAAGTTCTGGTCTCAGTCCCTTGACAAACTGCCTCGTCCTATTCTGCTCAGTGTCCACTAGCCTTTTGCAATACTTTGATAGTTGGGTGAACCGTGTTGCGTACTGGGCCACTGTCATGCCTCCTTACTTTAGATTCTGGAACTCGTCCTCCTGCTTTTCCCTATCCACTGAGGGATATACTCACTTTTGAATGCTTTAACAAAGTTGGACCACGTCCATTCCTTGTCAACCATCTCCCAGTCGTCCTGAACCTGCTGCCACCATGCCCGAGCTGGGCCCCTCAAACGGAAGGCGGCAAACTTAACCATTTTCTCCTCAGAGTACTGGAGCATTGCAAATATGTCTTCCATCTGCTCGATCCATTGCTCAGTTTTCTGATCTTGCTCAGCTTCGCCCAAGAAGGCGGGCGACTGAAACTTCCAAAACCGCTCCAATGACTCATCTTCTCCCTTGGGGTTCCTCCGCTCCATCAGGGTCTGCAGAATCTCCGCCATCTTACTGAATGCCTATCCTATCGACACATCGACCGGTGCTTTAGACCCCGTCCCCATGTCTGGATCACTCCTATTACCCAGGTTGGGTGATTGCATCTGAGTTGTCTCAACTTCCGGTGCCACCTGGTCTACTTCCGAAATTCTCCTGCTTGACGAAGCTATACGGCGCTTGGGTGCCATTCTAAACCATACCCAAATGATAAGTTTATGCATTCAATGATTAAATCATTTTAGTTGAGCATGCATTCATAGTCAGATGTAAGTGAAAGGAAATTAGGTACAAGTTTTTGTCTAAAGAATTGCTTATAAATTCTCTTTCAAATCTTGATTTGCATAAATTCAAAATTTTAACAGAGAACAGAAATAAAATTCCTTAACAAAAAAGTTTACGAAAAATAATAAATAAACATCCTATTCAAAATAACTCTTAGTCCTCTAGTCTTCATCAGAATCCTCAAAATCGGCCTCATACAACTATCTCCCAGAGTTCTTAGAGAAGTCTATCCCAGCCCCACAGGCAAACCCCTCTATTGGCTCCTTCCCGGGTCGCCTAGAACTTTCCCCGAGCTCAACTCAGCTAGGAGGAGGAATGAAAGAAGGCCTAGGTGGAGATTCATAATCTATCTCCCCTGAGTCATCACTATCTGCTGATAAATCCACTACAGGACTAGGAGGGTGGGGAATATGCTCCATGGCTATCATCTCATCTTCACTGTCAGAACTTATTTCTATCACTGGGATTGAGGGTGGCTCATGGATCGGGACCTCATCATCACTGCTATCTTCCAAAGGGATGACTGGCTGATGAGCAAGCTGAGGTACTGGGAGGTCTTCTGTGTGGATAGGGATAGAAGGATGCCATTGCTGCCCCTTCCATGCGGTTCTAAGCATTCTAACCATCCTATAGCATAAACAAGATAGATCAGATAAAGATTTGAACTTAAATAAATAGAATATATACTATCAATATTTGCCTAAACCTTGTCTCTGATACGACTTGTAACACCCCACTACCTAGACTCAATAGGGTCAGGGATGTCGCCCCATTCAAAGGATAAGAGGTCTTTATAACTAGGTCACACAATCAAAATAAAACAATACTTCAAAAAAAATCAAAACTTATTACAATCCAAAAATTCAAGACAAATCCAAAAATAACAATTGTTCACTCTCAACTCCCAAAGTATTACATAAAAATAAATAACAGAATATCTTCCAAGGCAGGCAACAACTAGCTACTCATCTCCACAGCAGGATCAACCTGAAATCATGGTAAAAAGGGTGATGAGATAAAAATCTTAGTAAGTTCGTGTGTGCTTTGAGTGTTCAGTGAAAACAGTTCGTGGATGCAAAGTGTAAGAACTTCATAAGAGAAATACTAGCAAGCAATAAACAATAGTCAAAATCAAGAGTGGCGTTTTGGCTTTTCCAACCATACACGTACAATAAAATCAACTACTCGAAAGGGTGGTCACGGGTTACCACACGTTGGGCCCCATAACCATACAATTGTCAGAATGCCACACTTTGTGCAGACTGACAAAAAGTTGGTGATCGGCCTACCGGGTAAGATACTCCTCATTCTCTACACCTAAACAAAATCGGTTGTCTATTCCGGTAACACACAGTCCACCTGATTGAAACTTACTAGCTCAGACCGGCACGACCTACTGAACTAACATCTTATCTAGGAAGGACTTACTCATCAAAGGTGGCCACCTACTGAGAGACTTACCCTAACCCGTCAAAGACTAGTCCTAGCAGTCCGCCCTTATTTAGTACTCAACGTAATTTATCCCACTTGGGAGAAAATTGAATAAAACAAAGCTCCACTTGAATATGGTAATTAAGGATTTTCAAAGTTTGAGACAAAGCTGGTTTTAGAAAGAATTTTAGGGTTTGAGTAAAACTGCTCATTGATTTTCAAATAATTTGTTTGACTGAAATGAGAAAGGAGACAATCCTCAATTGCCTTTACAGAAGTGAGTGTCCACGCACTCCACATTTGTCTTGCTATAGTAACCATTTTGCATCAAATAAGTTTTATGCAGTAACTTACTTGATCCTTTGCTCGAGATAAAATAAAGATATCCAAAAGCTGACCTAACCCCGCCTGGGGTAAACATAAGCCATAATTAAACTCAAGCCAAAATTTTCTTTCACAAATAATCCTAGCTCAACTTACTACAATCATGACCCTAATATCCTAACCTTTAAGGCTAGATAATAAATAAAAGGGATTATAAAATAAATCTAGCTTGATATTAAAATAACTAGGGTTTGGGAAATAGGTACTAATAAGTTGAAGGTTCAAATCTTGCTATAAATAATTAGGGTTTATTTGATGAAGGGTCCTAGGACCTAGATGGATTTATTTAAAATAATAATCTATTAATAATTAATGGTTAGAAAATAATTGGTAACTAAAATTAGTTGTAAGTAAATTTTAATGGATTTTGATTGAAAGATAATAAATAACTTTTAATAGTATTTATGAATATAAGACTTACAAAATTAAAAATTTACCTATTATGAATATTTATATAAAAGACTTTATTCGATATTATTATTTTCTATATATTTTATTTTATATAATATCTATTATTTTATTTCTTTAATAAAAGCCATTATTTATTTGACTAAAATATCATTATTTTATATAAGTCCAAATCTATATTTCCCTAGGGTTTTCGAAATCACTAGAAGAAATTATAGTAATAATCATCTTATTTATGGAATAAAATTAGCTCAGGGACAACAAGGTCATGATCATATTTCCTATTGCTAAGCATAATCATGAACATATACTCTACACCAATCAACAAAACTTCCAAATCATGAATAAAAGCATAGATCCAAATCCACCATCACATGATCCAAACTCCACTAACATAATCATATTCATGGCTTTAACAAGCATTCATAATCATAAAACCCTATTCACCAAAGGTAACATAATCTCTAACATGCTTATTCAATCATACCACTCATGACATGAAGACATGCAACAAACCCTAAAAACGCCATACATTCAACCAAGACAAATCATCCACATGCATCAATCCCAACTCCAACGCAAAACACATCCATTCTCATACTTCAATCCCAACTCCATCACAAAACACATGATCAAACTTTATTCTTAAACCATCCTTTTCCAAAACAGCATAGAGACATGAATCTAAGATTTAAAGAGAAGGTTGAATAGGCTTACTTGAATGATGACTACCTTGAAGTCGATCCAAGAGAATCCCCTCACTAGGAAGGCTTGATCCATCTAAGGAGAAGAAGAAAAATGGCCATGGTGGAAGTAACCATTCGGCCGAGAGAGAGAGAGAGAGAGAGAGAGAGAGAGAGAGAGAGAGAGAGAGAGAGAGAGAGAAAAGGGAGTTCATTAGTATATACTCATCAAGGTTGAAGATGGAGATGATTTTTCATGCTTACCTTGAAGGTGTTCTTGAGCCTTCAAGAAAATTCTCGTTTTTTATCCAAAAGTGAGACTTTGATTTCCAAGTTTGATGTTAAAAATTCTAGGAATGGATTCACGAGAATGAATAGGTATAATCTGGAGTTTTTGGAGTAGATTGGAGTGGTTTTAGGTGGCCTTATGCGTGAGAACGGTAGTAGGTGTTCTTGGAGGTTTGGAGAGAATGGAGAGATTGGATGAAGGCTGGCTGAAATTCTATGGGGAAAGGGGGACCGAATTGTTTGGAGGGTTTTGGTAATTGAATTTTCAGATTTGGGAAGGAAAGGAAAGCTAGAGGTTTGAAATTCAAAAAGAATAATTTAGGGAATATTTGTGGTAGAAAATGTGGTAAATAAATCTTTGATGATGGAGGTTCTGTGGAAGCTTCAATGGCCGGCTTCTTGGCTGGGATTTTTGCTGAGATGAAAGCTATTAGAAGGAGCTTAAGGATGGCCAAAATATGGTGTGCAATGGTGAAGGAATTTTCTGGTTGTTTGAGGGGTAATCTATGGTAGTTTGCTGAATATTTTGCTGGAATTTTGGACTTCAATTAATGGCTTGATTGGAGTGATTGATGGAGAGATTTTAGGAGTAGCCATAGACTATTTTTCGAGCTGAATACTGGAAAAGATGATGAAGCTCAGTTCGTGGCTGTTCAAGGTGAGTTTGCACAGAAAAATGGAGGAAGTTTCGGACATGGGTGATGAAAGAACAAAGCTGGAAATCTGATTAGTTTTTTTTGCATGTTTGCTGGAAATTTCTGGGCAGAATTTTCTGCCATGATTCATCCGGTTTGCTGCAGGTTTGAAGGGATGTTGAGAGGTCCTTTAAGCCTGGTTTCCAGCATTTTTTATCGAGGAAAAACAAGGTTGAGTTGCTGAAAGAAACAACTTGGTTTTCGGCTCACCAAGTTGCGAAACTGTCCAGGAAATTTTCCTGGTTTGCATAGTTTTGGTGTAGCTCTGTTTTGGCTGGAATTTCAGTCCTCAAGCTAAGTGAAACGGTTATTTTTTTGGCAGCATTTGAGAGGGAAAGATGGCTGAATAGCACACTATATAACCACAAATTTCAGCCAAGAGAATTAACCACTATATAGTGTGCTATTCACTGGAGTAGTGTTAAAGCTAGAACATAAGAGTTGAATTTGTTAGCTATGAATAGTTATAGATTTTCTTATTAATTGTTTAAGCATTCCTCATCATGCAAGGAAGTAGGAAACTATAGGTTTGATTCGCGAGATGAAATTTTAGCTGGAGGAGTAAAATTTATAGAGAATATGACTTGTTTTCTCTTGAGGATTATAGTAGCGTATTAGATAGGGATTGATTGTTGAAGCAAGAAGTTAAGTTGGTTATAGGGATAAAGTAATGCATTATGGGGATCAGTTGAGTATGTTAAATTTTAGAAGAGGTGCGATGAAAGAAGTGTGGAGCATAATACTAAGGGCGAAGGTTTATAAATTGTTGTTGAAAGAATACTAAAGATATCTAGCCTGGTGTTGTAGCCTTCGAGACTCAATAGTAATGGTATAAGAAAAGGTTGGAATTTTAAAGCTATGTATAGACCAGAGAATGTTGGAAAGTTTGGTCATCAAAGATATATATGGTTACCTCTAAGTTAGAATTGAGATAAGGATATTATTAAGTGTGAATTTGAGAAGAAGATATACTTGAGATTGCAACTAACGCTGGGAATAGGTACTAAGGGCAAGTGGTGATGTCATACTGATTGACAAAGGCTCTAATGCTTATGGAATAGATGGATATGATTCCAATCTTGCTTTGATAATTTTATGGTGCCGTATCGGATAATACCTGATGTATTTTGAGTGGCCTTAAGGACATGCGATAATCGAAATTGGTGTTAGAAAGTGCAGATGGTATAAATTTCCATTAAGTTGGTAAGTGAAAGTTTAGTTGAATGAGAAGTAAACAAGGGCCCAAATAGAGGCTGCATGGGGTGTCATCAAGTATTGTATCTAAGGTGGATCCTAGGTTCGTTACAAGATTTTAGACTAAGTTCCTGGAGATAATGGGACCAACTTGGAAGTTTTGTACTGTAGCATATCCTCCAAAATTGATAGCTAGTCTGAGAGACTTATTCAAATACTGAAGGACATGTTTAGGGTGTGTATGCTAGGCTTTGTTGATAAATGGACTGCACACATGCCGTATGGAAGTAAGCCTGCAACAGTAATTACTGATCTTCTATTGGGATGGCCCTATAGGAAGTGATGCAAAGCCAAATGTGACAAGTACCATTATAGTAGGGATAAGCAGAAGATAGGTAGATTATCAAATCTGGTGAAGTTTGTGTTCAAGAAAAGGCAAACAAGGTAAAAATAACAAGAGAAAGATTGAAGATGACTCGGAGTCAGCAGAAGAGCTATACGAATGATAGGAAGAGAATGATGGAACCGTCACCTATAGATTGGACTTACCAAGCATTGTATGGAGATTGCGAGGCGCGTTTCATATATTTCAACTAAAGATGTGTGATCCTGACCCGGAGCATGTTTCAACGATGAGCCCTTGCTATTGTAATCTGACTTGAGTACGTGGAGAAGTAGGTTAAACTTTTGGATCTGAGTGTCAAGACTCTCAAGAATAAACAAATACAAATGGTGAAGGTGCAGTGGGAGTATCATGGCAGTCAAGATGCCACGCGGGAGACGGAAGAACGAATGAGGTGAGCATATCCCGACCTAAGTTAAGGTATGCTTGAATTTTAGGATGAAATTCTTCTAAGGAGGGAAGGATGTGAAACCCTACCTAAAGCCAACCTTAGAGTAAGGGGGTTGGGATTCATATCATGCCATTTTGCACAAAAATATAATTTTAAAATAATTTTATGTGCTTTAGAATGGTGGCTTATAGGTTAAATGGCTTCTTCATGCTTATTGGGTAGGAAGGGTAAAAAGGTAACTTTGTTTGAGGTCAAAATAGGAAGATGGCTTGAGGTTTAGATAAGAAGACTATTTAGGTGAGAAAATAAGAACAAGAGTTAGTGTGGTTAAGTGGTTAGAGTTTTGTAAATTAATCTCTAAGGTAATGAGTTCAAATCCCATCACTTAAGTTTTATTCATGATTATCTTAGCTATGTTTGAATTTTTGTTTTGCTTACATTCCTTAAAGACAGGAATGTTGTCTTAAGGGAGAAATGAAGATAATGTCTTGATCATATAATCATGTCCTAAAGACAGTTCTAGAGGAATTCTTTTCCCTTTTATTATCTCTAGCCTTGTCCTAACACCTTCATAATTTAAATTATCCAAAATCCATTAATCTCTTCTTTTAATTCCAAAAAAATTCTGTGATAATTCTTTAGCCTTGAAATTCAAAAATTAGTCTTGAAGGATAAAGGAATGGCCGAAAATAGGAGAGGAATTAGAATGGGTTCCCAAGAGAAATAAATCACCATGATTATACCTTCAATCCTATATTTATGTTGTTCATGTTTTTAGTGAAGGAAAATTTGGAAAATTTCCAGAATTTTTGCAAAATAGATTTCAAAAAATTTAGCCAAAAATCCTACCCATTTTGTGCCAGAAAAATGGTCATTTCACGTGGCTTGAAGGCTGAAAATTCTGTGCAATTTTCAGATTGTTCAAACTGCACAAAAACCAGAAAAATTCCTTGCACAATTCGCAACTTAGGAAGCTGGAATTGAAGCTGTCTTTTTGTCATCAATTCAGCTGGAACATCATCTATTTTTCTCCAGAAAGAAGGCTAGAAAACCACCCTTAAAAGACCCACAAACACCTCAGGAAATCAGCTGCAAATTAGGCCAAGTAAATGCAGAAAATTCTACATCAAAAGTCATCATCATTCGAAGCCTTGAACAAGTTGAAACTAGAAAATTTCCAATTTTGTCTCTCAATGCCAAGGCTGAAGAACACCCTTCAAACCTCTGAAAATTGGACTTTGTTCAGCCATGAACTGAACACCATTGACCTCCACACTTACCTTGAGTGCTTGGACTCCATGATCACACCTCAAAAAGCTCCTAAGATTACTTTATCCAAAGCTCTTTTGAACTTCAAAATAATTCCAGAATTTTTGCTTCATTAAAACACTCTTGTATCAAGTGAACATACCAGAATTTTCTCTACCATCATAGACTAAATTTTGGCTAGCCATATAACCTGAATAGCTTCCATTTATTTCAGCAAGACTGGCATGTTCAGCCGACACCATTGGAGAGCAAAGAAACCTTCCATGATCAATCACCATTAGCTAATCTTCTACCTAAAACAACTCCTCAATTTTCTCCATTTGAATTTCAAAAAAATCTGAACACCCTCTCTCTTTCTAGCTGAAAACCAAAACTCCTATCTACTGTAGACCATTCGGCCCACAGCATTCCCGAATTTCGCAAGCCTTTTCTCTCAAAAACACCAAGAATACTAAGAACACACACTACACCTCTTCAAGCCTAAACATACTTTAAACATCTCCAATCACTCTCAAATACTCCAGATCACTCCTAATTATTCCATAGACTTCATTTCTGGTCTTTATAACATAAAATCACTTAAACTAGAATTTTTGAATAGATCAAAATCAGTTTTTTTTTCTTGATGGTCTCAAGAACATCAAGCAGGTAAAACAAGAACAACCTTCTTGTTCTTCCTCTTCTATTCAATTTTTGATATTCCATTCTAGTACTTTTTCTCTCTCTCTCTCTCTCTCTCTCTCTCTCTCTCCCGATCGAAAGGATGTTGGCCAATCATGGCTATTTTTCGGATATCAAGACTCTCAAAGGCGTAGACCTTCTTTAGTCTTCATCAAGTGATCGACTATCAGGTATTTCTTCTTAAATCCTCCTTTTTATTTCTAAAATCATGTCTCATAGATGTTAATAGGAAGATTGAATATGATTGGGGGATTGAGTATATGTATGTGGATGAAAGGGATGGAGTTGGACATGAGGATTGATATATATATGGTTAAGCCTTATGGATTTTTCTCTTGAATCAATATATGTTCATCATGTTTAATGATATTTATGGATGGTTGAGGCATGTTAGATGTTATGACACCAATTATGATTAGGATTTTATGTTCTTGTTTTCCATTGAAGCCATGAATGATGATTATGCCTAGTATGGAATTAGCCATGTGATAGTATGGGTTAATTTAAGTATATGTTCATGATTGGATTAGCCAATTAGTTGATGTTTGGGAATGTGTTCATGAATCTTTTCTCTGAATAGGGAACCATGGTAAAAGATTATTTTCCTTGTTAATTCTAAGGTTATTTTTATTAACAAATTTTATTACTTTAATTAGAATTACTATTATATTTCCTTAATGAAATTCAAAATTACTAGGGAGGTTTTGAAATAGGATATTAATTGAAACATTAATATTTTTATTAGTTAAATAAATAAAATCTTTTGTTAATAATAATAATAAGTAAAATATTAGAATTAATTAATATCAAAAGACCTTGTAGACCATAATAATTAGCCTTACTAAAACTTTTACCTATATCTATAAGTGTCATTTATATTAAAATTTATTTACTATTTATTAATTAAAAATTAAGTATAATTCATTTATTATTAATTTTACTGTTTATTTATTATCTATTAATTATTAATTAAAATTATAGTTTAATTTATTATTTATAGTAATAATACTATTTAAATATTATCATTTACGAATATTATTTAGGACTTAGTATTATTCAATGTTTAACACTAGTTTATTTATTAGCAATAATACTCATAATTTATTATTTGAAATTATAACTTATTAGCATTTATTTTATAACCCATAGTTATTTTAACTCATCAAGCTAGATTTATTTTATAAAATACTTTGCCAACTAGTATTAAAGCCTAAGACATTATGGTCATGGTTAGTTGTGGTTGTGACTAGGTGAACTAGGAATTATTTATTTAAGGCAAATATGGTGTAGATATTGTCTTACACCTTGTGTTTGCCCCGTGAGGGGTTAGGTTGCCTTGAACTTTCTTGGAAGGCTTTTGTATCATGGAAAAGCAAGAGATCGGGTAAGTCCTTGCATAACGATGGTTGTGATCAAATGCTTTTCTGCAAGTTGAAATACACTGTTTATCGTGGAAGATGTACTTTGAGATACAATTATGGACAATATATTCCTTCTTCTAAAATAAAATAATTTTTGTCAAGCAAACAATTTTTCGAGCAAAACGATAAATTTTCCTTAAATAATATTTTACCTAAATTTGTTTGAAACCCATAATTACTACTTCAACGAAAACTCTTCATTGATTTCACATGTTCCAAGTGGAAAAAGCATAACATTGAGTACTCAATAAGGGTAGACTACTAGGACTAGTTTTTGAAGGATTGGGCAAGTCTCTTAGTAGGAGGCCACCTCTTAAAGGTGAACCCTGCCTAGACAAGACGACAGTTCTTGTGGGTTTGGCCGGTCCGAGCTAGCAGCATAGTTCTGGTGGTCTGTTTATTTTTGGAGTGGACACCTGGTATGTTTGGGTGTAGAGATGGAGGAATATCTCACCCGGCGAGCTGTACACCCACCTTTTGTCAGTATGCTCAACGTGTGGCATTGTAATCGTTATATTGTCATGGTGTCCAATGTGTGGTGCCATGTCTATTTATGATGCATGTCTTCATAGTCAACTTTATTGGAGTCGTTATTTCTTTTCAAAGTTGAGCATTTTTACTTTACAAATGCTGATAAAACACCACTCAGTGTTCAAAGATTAATTTCTGGGCTTGCAGACTTTTTATTAAGACTTGTTCAAAACTTGCATACATAAACTGTTTTTCCTAAAATACCATGAGCACACACAGGACTTACTGGGAAATATTTCTCACTCCTTTTATATCATGTCTTCAGGTCGATCCTTCTTGGAAGGTCGATTTACTTATGCTGCCATGAGTTTAGAGGATCTATCCTGATGTATTTATTTGTTAGAGATTTTGGTTACCATCTATTTGGTTCAAGTCATTTAAAAGTATTGTTTTGGGATTATCATAAGTCTGTTATGAAGTTATTTCCTTCTATGTTTTTTATTATCTAGTTATAAAGACCCCTTATCCTAAAGACGAGGTGACATCCCTACCCCTTTTTGGGGTACGTAAGTAGCGGGGTGTTACAGTGCATCCGCCACGATATTTTCCTTAACTTTCTTGTACTTAATGACATATGGAAAAGCTACTATAAATTTCAACCATCTAGCATGTCATTTGTTCAATTTGTGCTACCCCTTACAATGTTTAAGGGATTCATGGTCGGTGTGGATAACAAACTCTTTGGGAAGAAGGTAATGTTGCCAATGGTTCAAGGTTCTCACTAAGGCATAGAATTCTTTGTCATAGGTTGAATAGTTGAGTGTTGCCCCTGAGAGTTTCTTAATAAAATAGGCAATTGGTCTTTGGTCTTGAGAAAGTACGGCTCCTATTCCGATCCCACTTGCCTCACATTGCACCTCAAAGGCTTTCTCAAAGTTTGGTAAGGAAAGTAGTGGAGCTTAGCTTAACCTCTCTTTAAGGGTGGTGAAGGCTTTTCTTGACTTTCCTCCCACTTAAACTCAATGGATTTCTTAACAATTTTGGTCAAGGGAGCGGCTATGGTGCTAAAGTTTTTAATAAACCTCTTATAAAAACTAGCAAGACGATGAAAAATTCTCACTTCGGTTATAGTGGTCAGAGTTGGCCATTCTTGAACAGTTTTTACCTTCTCCTCATTCATTTCAATTCCTTGTAAACTCACTACATAACCAAGAAATATGATCTTTTCCAAATAAAAAGAACATTTGTCAAAATTAGCCTAAAGTTTTTCCCTACAAAGAGCCACAAGAACACTTTTAAGATACACCAAATGATCCTTAAATGACTTACTATAGATCAAAATATCATCAAAGTAGACAACCATAAACTTGCTAATAAATTCTTTCAATGCATAGCGTATCAAACGCATAAAAGTACTTGGAGTATTGGAAAGACCAAAGGGCATAACAAGTTACTTATATAATCCTTGTTTTGTTTTAAAAGCAGTTTTCCACTCGTGACCCTCTCTTATTCTTATTTGATGATAACCCAATTTAAGATCAATTTTAGAAAACACACAAGCACCATAAAGCTCATCAAGTAAATCATTAAGTCTTGGAATTAAGTAGCAATGCTTTATCGTGATATTGTTCATTTTCTTATAATTAACGCACATTTTTCATGTCCCATCCTTCTTGGGCACCAACAACACCGAAACCGCATAAGGACTTAAGCTTTCCCTAACATGTCCTTTTACTAGCAACTCTTCCACTTGTCTTTGAAGTTCTTTGTCTTCTTGAAATTGCTCCTATAAGTTGGCTGGTTTGGAATGATAGCTCTGAGAACAAAGTCAATTTGGTGTTCTATTCCCTTTAGTGGTGGCAAGCCTCTAGTTGTCTCGTTTGGAAAGACATCTTTAAACTCTTGAATGATAGCTGCATTTGCTTGAGGCAATGAAGAAAACAACTCATTAATAGAAAGAGTGTCATTAGTAGTAGAAAATGCCCCTTTGAACACAAGAAGTAAAATGGATTCTTTTGCTTCAATGGCCTCTACTATTTCACTCTCTTTAGCAAAGAAATTTGCTCTTTTTTTCCCTCCACTCTCTTTTTGTTCACTCTTGTCTTTGATGAGCAAAGATTTTTATCCTTCTAATTTTGCTCTCATATCTTTTTCCTTCTTTTCAAGTTCTTTTCTCTCCCTTTCTTGCTTTTGTTTTCCACTCTCCATACTCTTCTTCTTTTCCTTTTCCCTTAAAATCTTTTGATCATTGTTAACCTCACTTAGAGTCAATGGAAGCAAAGTTTACTCCACTCCTTCCTTGTAAACTGCATAGGCATTTCTCCTCCCATCATGTTTCAAATACCTATCATATTGCTAAGATCTCCCTAGAAGTAGGTGTCTCGCTTGCATGGGTACCACATCACACAACACCTCATCTTTGTATTACCCCATATCAAATAAGACTAGCACTTCTTGTTCAACCTCAACTCCCCACTATCATTTAACCAATGGAGTCTATAGGGCTTTGGGTGCTTCTTTGTTTCCATTCCCAATTCTTCTACCAAGCTAGCACCAATAACATTAGTGTAACTCCCACTATCAACTATGACACTACAAGGCATGTTTTAACTAAATATCTTGTGTAGCAAATATTTTCCCTTTATTTGTGTTTAACTTCTTCAATGGCTTGGGAACTCAAAGGCCTTCTAGCAACACCTAGCAATGAACAATTTTGTCCCACTACTACTCCATCATCACTTGTTCCATCATTTTATTCCTCTTCTTGATCTTCACACTTTCTATCCCCTGCATTCTCTTCTTCGGTTGAGACTTCCCTAAAGTCATTGGTATACATACTCATTTTGCTTGGACACTCATGGGCGGTGTGTCCATAGCTAAGACACTTGAATACTTGATATCTCAATTTCTTTGAGGCCTCTCTTAAACCTTCCATTTCTCTTTGTTCCAACCATCTCTTGGTTTGTTCACTTCCTTTGGTGATGGTTTATGAATCTCTTCCTTCCTTGGAGTTAGCTTACTTATAGTACTAGTGTTATGGTTGGTAGGTTTCATGAATGATCTCCTCCTTACTTGCTATTCAACCTTGATTGCCATATGAACTATCTCTTCTAGAGTGTTTTATGAATGCAGCTCCACTACATTTGCAATCTCCCAATTCAAACCACTCAAGAATAGTTTAATAGTACCTCTAGGATCTTTATTTATGTTGGCTCTCATCATATTGATCTCTATCTTCTTATAGTAGTCTCCAAACTCTTGTTCCCTCACTTTAACACTTGCAACCTTTGATACAACTCATTGTAATAGTGAAGAGGAACAAATCTATTCCTTATTAGGTTTTTCATCAATTCTGTTAGCCTATGTTACAGATTTTCAAACCTATTTTGTATTATTTTCATCATCTCTTGGAGACTCTATTGAAAAGCCCTTACATTATTAGATCCTTCTTGAGTCATTGAATTGGAAACTAGAAAAGATTTCAAGTAGTAATGCTTAGGAATAAAAGAAATACTCACAAATCACTCCCTCACATGTTTTACTCAAGCAATGATCACACAACCCTCGTGTTTAACTCTCCCCAAGGCTTTTATCAATATAATCTCATCCTCGTGCCTTTTTCCCAACTTTCAATTTTCCTCCAACGTTCTTTCCACAAAACCTTTCCATTTCATTAGGAAAGTAATCCTATTAGTTCAATCCAACAAACCCCTCAAGATAGTTACGTAGGTGGTCTTAGTTGAGGCAAAAAAAAAAAAAAAAAAAAGTCAATGAATGCAACAAGATATAGCAAATAAATATATGATCATAAGATATGTAAAGTTAAGCAAGCCCAATTTTCAACAAATAGGAGTGATCTTAAGAGTCAATTAAACAAGAATTGTCAAAGATATCATGAGTCCAAAAAGAATTAGAGTGCCTAGTACAATTTAATTAGTTAGACATAGCAACATCAACTTGATCATCCAAATTGTTCATAGAATCTCATCTAGGAAGCATGTTTGGAGCATAGTTTATTCAATGGATTAGAGTAGAAAGAATAAGGATTCCCACAATCAAGAAAATTCAACTTATTCCCACCAACAAGACTTTCATCAAACATATAAGGACCAATTTTTGGAATTTAGGATATCTCATAATTTTTAATCAAATTGAGCCACAACAAACGTGAAATTTTCATTCCCCAACATCATATACATATCATATATCAATTTTCTCAAGTAATTTGATAGAAAAATAAGTTTTTTGATGACCTTTTTGAAGCCATAAATTTAGTTTCGGGATTGCTCTGTTTTTGGAGCCTTTTTGCATGCAACTTTCTTGATCAACAAATATTGATAAGAATTAACACATTCCAAAGCTCTAATACCAAATTTGATGTAGCCCTTGGGAGATATTTATCAAGTGAATTCTATGGCTAAATCAAAAGACAAACGCATGGAACAATTGTAAGAACCAAATCAAGAATTTTGGTGGACAAAAAAAAAAAAAAAAGAATAGAGAACGAGGGACTTAGAACCTAGGGATAAAAAAAAGCTTACAATCCTAAGTTAACTAGGGACTTAGAACCTGAAAAACTATTGGAAATAGATCTACTAGATCAATATCCAAGAACCCTACAATCAAGATTGATTCAAGAACCCCTAGAATAGAGAGATCTAGGCATTTAATTTGAAGCTAAACTACAACCTTGGAACAATAAGGAACTAAGACTTTAGCATAAGTTACAACTTGAATTATCCTTAAGTGTTTAAAAACTTGAACTTAGGTAGGACTAAACATAAGAATTGGTCTGATATTTAAGGGAAGAGCCCAGACAAATCACCTCAAATATGAACTTTGATTTTAAATTATATCTTAATGTTGCTATAAAAGTATTATAACATGATATATATATAGGCATCCAATTAACCTATTGTAATTGAGATTAAATCTGAACCTTTGGATGTAAAAAATCAGCTAAAAACAACATAAAAGTCGTGGGAATTAAAATGCAAGTCAACTAAGCTATTACATAGAGAAAATCAGCTGAATTTAGGACATCCTGAAGTAAGCCGGCATTGGTTCCATGGCCTCAGCTGGCGTTGATCCAAATCTATTGAATGAACAACCAAATTCCTGTGTATAGGCGGCCCTGGTCCTAAGCCTTCAGCTTGCACCAGTTAGCTTCTGTCTTGCTTTCCTTGTTTTGTCTAGAGTGGAGCCAGTGCTGTGTCCGAGCTCTCATCAAGCACCGGTTCTTCACTGTATTGGTTCCTCAGCTCTTTGTTTGCATATAAAACTTGAACGGACATCAACACTTGGTCTTGAGTTCCTTCAAGTGCCACATGAGGTTTGTTTCATTTCCAATGTGCCAAACTTGCCTTCATAAATCCTGGAAGTCTCTCTTGGAATTTCTTGAATTTAGTCCTTGTCATTAGTCCTTGAATGTTTGGTGGTTGATGTCTTCCCCTTCTTGAATTTGAACATCATAATGGGATGGATTCTTATTAAGATGTTTTTGACTTAGTCTTCGACCATCAGGAAAAAGATCCGACTAAATACGAAGAGTATTATCAATGCCGAGATAGACCTATGGCAGGAAGTAATGAAAGTCGAGATTGAGTCTATATACTTCAATCAGGTTTTGGTTCTTGTAGCTTCGCCTGAAGGGATAAAACCTATTAGTAGTAAATGGGTATACAAGAGGAAGAGAGGTGTAGATGAGAAGTTAAAAACATTCAAAGCTAGGCTTGTGGTAAAAATGTATACTCAAAAAGAGGATATCGACTATGAGGAAACCTTTTTTCCAGTAGCCATGCTTAAGTCCATCTATATCCTCTTTACCATTGCATGTTAGTATGACTACGAGATATGACAAATAGATGTCAAGACGACTTTCTTAATGGCCATCTTAGCGAAGACATCTATATGTCCTAATTGGATTACTTTTCTGCTTTGTAAGCTTAAGAAGTCTACTTATGGACTTAAGTAGGCATCAAGAATATGGAACATTCGTTTTGATGAGACTGTAAAGTCTTAGGGTTTCACTCAGTATGATGATGAACTATGTGCATACAGGAAATTGGAAGGTATTAATGTGGTTTTTCTTATATTATATGTGGATGACATTCTACTCATTGGGAATGATGCAGAGATATTGCCATCTACTAGGTTTGACTATCTAGTTAATTCAATATAAAAGATTTGGGAGAAGCTAGCTACAATGTTGGCATTAAGCTTCTAAGAAATAGGAAGTAGAGAATGTTAGGTTTATCCCAAACCATATAAATTGACAAGATGCTAGCTAAGTTCAGCATAGACTCATGCAAAGATGCACCAATCCCTTGCAGACATAGGTTGTCTATTATTTCAAAAGACAATCCTAAGTCTCAAGATGAAAAAGACAGGATGAGTAGGATTCCATACGCTTTGGTTGTGGGAAGGCTCATATACGCCATGCTGTGTACTAGGCCAAATATCTGTTTTACTGTAGGCTTTGTTAGAAGATATTAGTCAAACCCCAGAGAGATTCATTGGCAAGTTGTAAAGTATATTCTCAAGTATCCTAAGGGAATGAGAGATTATATGCTAGTTTACAAGGTTGATGACTTAGTTCCTACAGGATACACAGACTTAGACTTCCAAAAAGATAAGGATGAGAGAAAATCTACTAGCAGATATGTCTTCACCTTATTTGGAAAAGCTATTTCATTAAGGAGTATTAAGCAATCTTACATTGCTGACTTAATCATGGAAGTAATCTTGTAATCCTTTTAAAAAATAGCCACCAAATTTCCTTTTTTTTTCTTTTTTACTAGCTTTCTTGTGTGGCGGCTACTCCAAGTTTCTAAACCCGCAGCCATCCCATGCAAACCCCAGTGGGCTAGGGCTTTTCTTAATTAGCCCAAGACTAATTAAATATCTCTCTTATTAATTAATTAATCCACTTGTGTAATGTAGGATTTCTATAATGCATAATCAGATTAAGCGCAGCGAAAAACAACAAGAAATCTAAGCCATGGATCACGGGTTTGCAATAGAAACGGGAAAAAGGAGAAGAATGCGTTTATTACCTCGTGAAGCCGGAATTCAAAAAATTTCAGAAATAAGAACGCAGGCGCGATCCAAATTATCCAAAACCGTTCACTGCAGCTCAGCTGAAGTCCAAGAAAGAACTCCCTCTAATGATAATCCACACAAGGTTGAATGCTCACAATCTCACAATTCTATGCTAGTAGAATTCGGAAGGCTAGGGTTTTGATCAAGAAGAGAGACGGCTAGGGTTTGATCAAGAGAGAGGTAGAGAAACGGTTTCTCTGTTATTGCGTGAATAGTCTGTCTCTAACCCTAAGGAAACCGTTCCCTTATATTTATAGATTTATAATTATCATAAATTGCAACATAGTCCTTCAACGTCCAATTGTCAACAAATTGATCCTTGAAGTTTACTTAATTACAATTAGGTCCCATGAATTATAACAACTTATAATTCACCTATAAATATATTCCCTTATCTTAATTAATCCCACAATATTATCAAATAATATATTTGAGCATTCAAACCTTTATTGTGTGTGACCCATTAGGTTTCCTGGTCTTATTGGTAGCATAATATGAATTAATTATAACAATATTAGAATTAATAATCCTCAATAAAATAAAGGATTAAATTTATTAATTCTCTAATTAATAAATTCATATTTAGCATATCAAGAGTGACATCTAGCAATGACTCTTGACCACCCAAAAGTCCAGAAAGTCAAGTGGCTTGACATGAACCTTTCAATAGTAAATTATCAGTGCAATAAACTCCTTTCAACATACAATATCTCATTCGGTCTAGAGCATGGAATTAGTGCCAACTCCCTCCAGAATATTATTAATTCTGGCCCGAATATTTTAGAACTTGTTCAAGAAATCCATTACTCGATATGTGTATCAATTGGAACCATTTCTATCACATAGTCGCCTTGGCCAAGGACTTCATGAGTAATGATTTCTACAAGTGGCCTTGAGATATACTCTCCTACTATTAGGAGTGGTGAATCCTTTATTGACCCTCTCAACTACTTTCGTTTACTTTATGTTGTACCCAATATCCATCCCATAGGCGGTCCTAGATAAGACTCCAAAGATTAGAATTAAAGTACAACGCTCGATAAACAAAGTACCTTGGAGATCTCAAGTCTAAGGATACTTGCACACTTGCTATAATGAGATTCTATCACTGGCACTAAATAGTTATCCAAGTGATTATCTCATAGCTAGGTCATCCAATGAACTTGTTTCAAAACAAGCATCCACACGTTAATCCTGAGTATCCCAATACCCACGGATATGACAACCACCGCTTGATCCAATCAAGAGATATAACATGTGCCAATCTTGGCGTATTAATAATGTCCTATCTTATTAATACTATGACTGGGGATTATTTAAGTACAAACACTGCATAGTGTTTTAGGAATCTCACATCATGATCTCTATCATAATTTCCTTAACACTGTGTTGTACTAGGGACTTTATCTAATGGTTTGTACACATATTTAGATATAACAATCAAACTGAAAGATAAAGAATGCCTCTTATTAATTTAATATGCAATATACATAGTACAAGTGATTGCCTCTAGGGTACAACACTAACATGTAACACCCCTATTGAAGATAACAGTGGAAGCATATCATTACCGGGTGTCACCCCACCAGTTTCCTAGACAATGGGTCTTTATAACAAAAACAATAGAGTATATAAGGTCCAAATCCATATAAAAACCTATACTGATGGTCCCATACACACACATAACAGAAAATCTCGTACGTGAAAATTTCCGCTTCACATAAGTAATTAGGCACATTATCAAAAGGGAAATGTTCGGACCTAAACTACTATCACTGTGGTATCGTCCTTCTATCCGTAAGTCTGCTCAATTTTAGATTCTACAAAAGGGTAAGATAAAAGACACATGTGAGTGAAAAATCAACTAATGAGTCTCGTGTGTGCTAGTGCTTTATGAAAAAACAGAGTACATAAAACTTTTATAGAGAAAGCGTTTAATTTTCCATACATTTTCCAACTGGAAACAATTCTAAAACTCTTTGAAGAAGAGTTTATTTAGATCTCAATCAATTTTGGAAAATGGTGTTTCAGTTTCAAACATTGCCTCGATTTTCAAATCATAGGCACTTCTCCAACACAAGGTCGATCCGCGTGAACATGTGACAAGGCTTCGCCTTCGACGTCACAGTCTTATTGTACTAAGGACACAAGCTTATAGTACTCAACTGTGCATTGTCAGAAGGATAAGTACAAACAAGCACAATACCGAGTAATTTAGAATGTTTTTCTCACCACTGAAAGCCCAGAGGTCCCAATACCAACCTTACTCACCATAAGTCGGGGATCCTAACACCAACCTTACTCACTATTATCAGTACCAACCTTACACACCGTTATTAATGCCAACCTTACTCACCATTACCAATGCCAGCCTTACTCTCCGTTATCAATGCTAATCTTACTCACCATTATCAATACCAACCTTACTCACCGTTATCAATGCCAACCTTACTCACCGTACTACTCATCTCAATGTCCTGTTACCCCATTCACAGAAAGACAATCCCTAGAACTAGGCCAGGTTACTAGGGCCATCTAGCTCTAACATAAATACAAAGGTTAGAGTCCTTGCTGAGTACTCAATATTACCAATACCGGCCCCTTCTAACTGATCAGGCCAGAGGGTTATTTGATCCCTCAAGATTTTCAAAACAAACATTTTTGGGGTAAAATAACATTTTTCAGAATTTGATCCCACTAACTCACAAGTCAGATCACAATTCCCATAGGCTTCACAAGGCAAATCAATTCATTCTATAGGCACATTAGGCCAATGAAATAATTTTCGGGATCAAAATGTCATTTTTCAAAAGTTAATCTCATCATGAGAGATCATTTTCCAAAACCATGTCAAAATAGGGTAAAGAGTTCTTTTCACACATTAAAATAAGTTTTTAGTATTCGGGTCATTTCATCCATACTCAATCACAAAAGTTATTTTTAAGGGTATTCGGGTCATTTTACCCTTGCCCAGTTCCAAAAGATTTCTGAGGGTTTTCGGGCCATTTTACCCTTACCCAATTTGAAAAGTGTTCATAAGAGTTTCAATAAGGATATTTCAGGCATTTATCGAATACCTGATTCCAAAGGTTTTCATAAAACAACCCAATAAGGATATTTGGATCATTTTCCAAATACTCGAATCCAAAAGGAATTCATTTCAAGAAATCCAGAATTCCAATTCCAAAAGAGGATTAAGTTCAAAGTTTCCAAACACATTTCTATAAAATGTTTCAATAAGGGTATTCCAATCAATTTATGCATACCAAAGTTCTAAAATTTATCATTTTATGAAAATCCCAAGTATTTAATTCAAAAGGACTAAATTCGCAAAATATGAAGTTTATTCGAGCTCAAAGTGGTGCAAATTTTTTTTTGCTCAGATAAACCTTAAATATATTTAGGGATTTACAAAACAGTATAAAAAATAGCATTTCATTGAAAAGTGAAGCACACTAACTTTTAAAAGGTTTTAGAAATCAAAGGGACTCAACTCGTGTTCTAACTAAACTTTTCCGTTTATGGTCGTTTGACCACCGTTTCTACCGTTTTCAACGTTTCGTTGGCCGTATACCGATAAATCTATACCAAACATCGTTTTCGGATCAAATTGTATTTGGTCAAAGAGTAGCTGATGGTCAGCTGACGTCCAGCTGATGGGTAGTTGATGTTCAAATGATGTTTAGCTGAAGGTTAGCCAACATCCAGCCGATGTGCCTGATGGGTAGTCGACGTCCAACCGATTTTTTGCTGGGTATCTCGGGCTCGTATCCCTTACGGCGTAGTAGAAAATAAAATGAGATACCCTTCCAGGACTTTTCTATGTGTGGAAAACAAGACATAAAGAGAGTAAAGGCAATAACTTTTACCTTTGGGTGATTATGCGAAGAACAAAATTTTCTTCTTCAAGTTGAGGCGTGATCCAGCAATCCTTGTGATCAACCTTCACGTAATCACAGTGTGTGATTATCTCTAATAGTAATCCACACAGAGGAATACTCAAGCACGTAGCTTTCTGTGCTAGCAGAAATTCTAAGTGGCGGCTAGGGTTCCTCCTCAAGATCAAATCGAGAGAGAAGAAGAAGAAGAAGAGAAGGTTTAGGTAGCTGCTGTTTTTCTCACGTGGAAATCACCCTTAGGGTTTTTCGGTTATATCATCATAAAATCGAAAAATCATTGAAAATCTGGAATTCTAAAACAATTAGAGTTCCCTAATTGTAATTGGAAACATCAAGTTCTCACAATTATAACTTGTACCACAAATTATAACTAATTATAATTTGTCCACAACAACTTCTATTTCTCTCAATTAACCACACAATGTTATCAAATAACATCTTGAGTATATAATCCTCTGTTGTGTGTGACCTATTAGGTTTCCCAGTTAATTGGTAGAGAATATGAATTAATCTAAACGTCTTTGAGATTAATAATCCATAATTTATTAGAATTAATCCTATTAATTATATTAAGGATTGATTTATTAATTCATCAATTAATAAAAACATATTACCATATCATGAGCGGTATCTAGCAACATATCAGGACCGCCCAAGAGTCCAAGAAGTCAAGTGGCTTGGATTATCTCTAGCCTTGTCCTAACACCTTCATAATTTAAATTATCACAGAATTTTTTTGGAATTAAAAGAAGAGATTAATGGATTTTGGATAATTTAAATTATGAAGGTGTTAGGACAAGGCTAGAGATAATCAAGGTGTTTGGCCCGAGCTTCATTCTCCACATCCATCGGTTGAAATTTCTTCTTAAGCTTGGCCTTGAATCCATCCCATGTTGTGATGGCGTCGGCTCCCCTCCGAACGTCATCGTTCTTCCGTCTCCACCATATTAAGGCAGTGTCCTTTAAGTATAACGGGGCCATTCACAGCTTAGCGGCATCACCCAAAAGGCCAAGTGCTTCAAAGTAGCGATCCAAGCCATAGAGAAAATTCTCTATCTCTCGAGCCTTCCTTGTTCCTCCATACGTGTCCGGTTTTGGCACCTTAATCCTAGGTGCAGTCATGACAGCACCTATTGCCCCTTGTGACCTGAACATCTCAAGCTCCGCCCTAAGCTTGAGTATCTCATCTCGAACATACGATAGCTCCCTAGCATGTATTGTAGCGGCCCTTGCTAATTGTGCTTTGCATTTCTCAAGCTCCTCACCCTTGAGCTTAGTGACCTTGTCTTGGAGAGACTTCACCATAAGCCTTAGTGCTTCATCCCTCTTGAGAAGAACATCCACAGCCTTATTTAGAGCCCCCTGCATGCCCTCACGCAGCTCTTCCCCACCGAGTTGCGCTATGCGTTGGTCAAGCTCGTCCCAATAGCCGTGGTGGTCTACCACAGCTAGCTCTACCCTTGCTAGCCTATTTTCAAATAAAGCTAACAGCTCCTGGGCGACTGACTTTTCCTTTTAGCCCCTGCCTCTAGGATTCCTCTCGGTCTCACGACCCACATGCTCTCCCTCGTCTTCAGCGAGTTTAGAAACAGAAGCAATAAGTGAAGGAAAACATTCCTCTAACGTAGACTATGTACCACGCTTCCAAAACGATGCTTGGACATAGTCTCTGATACCAACTGTCACGGGTCAGCTATTTCACCACCAATAGCCCGTGCGGTTCTAGTGAGCTTAATGACTAACAAGGAGGATTTGCTAGATCAACCTTACTCTCAAGTAGCGGAAGTGATGTCCCAACCCATAAGAGAACTCAAGATAAGAAAAGAACGTTGGAAGAGTGGTAGTTTAGTGGCTCAGTGTTGGAAGGCTTTTAGAAAGCAAGAGAGCTTTTGGGAGAACTTCACTTGTATTAAAAAATTACTTAAACTTGGATTGACTTGGAATTTTACAAATGAGGGGGCTTGGCCTATTTATAGGTAAGCTTTGGGAGATCTAGAACCTTCCCTTGCAAGTTGGCCACTTGCTATGCAACTTGCACTCCTACAGGATTCTAGAGAGTTCTAGCCTAATCTAGCCTCATATGTACAATTCTAGGCTTTTCCACACAAGCCTAGAGACTTCCAGAATACTCTAGAATATTCTACAACATTCTAGCAATGTTTGTTCGTGGAACCCACCGGGTCCCGCCCCGGTACCTTCCGATCAGCTCTAAAACGTTCCATCGTTTGACCTTTGGCCGATGACCATCGGTCCCTTCTGGGCCGTTCTGGAACGTTCCGATCCCTTTTGGGCCGTTCTGGGCTGTTTTGGCCTTGCGCCCCCGAGCCGCGCCCCAGTCCGTCTCGTGCTGGCACTCCTGCCGTGTGTCATTACGTGTCGGCCGTGTGTCGTGCCTGCGTCTCACTCGCGCTCGTCCGTGTCAGGCTCATGCCTTATTCCCATCCTCTGCACAAGTCTCGTGCTGTGCACGAGTCGTGCTTATGCTGGGCACCTGTCTGGCTATCCCAGACTTAACCATGCGCCTAGCTCTCGTTCGTCCCGTTTCGGCCCCAGGCCGTCTTGGTTGGCTCTGGGTCCTTCTAGAGTCGGCCCCAAGCGACCATGCCTGTTTTGATCCGTTTCCATCCCACTAGTTCCGAAACCTCCTGAAACCTTCAAGACCATCCCGTCTTGGTCTGTTCTTGCCCTTCGGTCTCCGTCTGTTCCGTCGGGCGTTCTTCCATCATTTGGGCACGTTGGTCTGTCCCTCACGCACGTCTCATCCCAACGTCCCTTTTTTGAGCTGGTAAACCTCCCTAGCACCTCGTTGGTGCATGATAGTGCCCGTTCCCACACTTAGGCACTTATCATCCCTTGTTGGCACCCGTCGTCCTGTTGGGTGTCGTCCCGATCTCGAGTCGTTACGGTGCGGACCATGACACAAGGATATTCGGGTCATTTTACCCGTGTCTGGTTCCAAAAGACTTTCTGACGGTATTCGGGTCATTTTACCCTTACCTAATTAAAAAAGTTTTCACAAGAGTTCCAATAAGGATATTTCGGTCATTTACCGAATAACCGATTCCAAAGGTTTTCATAAAATATGTCAATAAGGATATGTGGATTATTTTCCAAATACCCAAATCCAAAAAGAAATCATTTCAAAAAATTTAGAATTCTAATCTCAAAAGAGGATTAAGTTCAAAGTTTCCAAACACATTTCCATAAAATGCTCCAATAAGGGCATTCTAGTCAATTTTTTAATACCCGATTCTAAAATTTATCAATTTTCAAAAATCCGAAGTTTTTAATTCAAAAGGACTAAATTCACGGAATTCATGCTTTAATCATCTATTAAGGTTTCCAAGTCAAATATGAAGTTCATTCGAGCCTAAAGTGGTGCAAAACAATTGTTGCTCAGATAAACCTTAAATATATTCAGGGATTTCCAAAACGGTATGAAACATAGCATTTCATGAAAAAGTGATGAACACTAGCTTTCAAAATTTTTTAGAAATCAAAAGGACTCACCCGTATCCTAACTAAACTTTCCCATTTACGGCCGTTCGACTACCGTTTCTACACTTTTCAACGTTTCGTTGGCCGTTTATCGATAAACCTACACCAAACATCATTTTTGGATCAAATTGTGTTTGGCCGAAAAGTAGCCGACTGTTAGCCGTCGTCCAGCTGACGTGCCCGATGGGTAGCCGACGTCCAACTGACGTTTAGCCGACGGTTAGCTGTTCGGGCTGACGGTTACCTGATGGGGCCGATGGTTAGCCAACTGTTAAGGAAAACGTTCAACTTTTGTTCACGTCGTTTTTTCATCGTTTGATCAATTATTTTGTTTTTCTTTTTCCATATCCTTTCCCCCTTCATATACAAGGGATTTACTTCAGAATTCACATTCATTTAATCCAAAATCACACAATTAATCATCCTTAAGTTCATCTATTTTCGGACTAATTTTCTGAAATTTCATTGCTTGACACATGATTTTGTTTCGCATATAACATTTAATCCGCAACTCTAATTTGGCTCTATGATATACCAAAATAACCATAAGACTCTTAAATTTAATTTTGTGTAAGCCCTTTTCAGATTTCTAGTTCTCGTGACATGCTACTGAGCAAAAACAGCCCCAATAGTTTTGGTTCAATTCCACTATTCATACCTTCCTTTGTTTTCCTCTAGCTTTTAACACCTTGGAACCATTAATTCATTCAATTTTCCTTCAAATCATCTTTAATTCTATGATTTTCCAGATTATAATTGCTCACAAGAGTCATTCCTATTCAACACAAATTCACTTCTTCTAATCAAAAGTTAGTATAATTCATTTTTCCAACCATGTAACTTCCATTTTCATTCTACTTTAGTCATCATCTCATCAACCAAAAGAAATCTGTCAAACTACCATGCATATTCAGTTCTTCCTCACACAAAACATTATCCATAAACCTCCTAGGAAGCCGGCACACATAAGCATACACAAGGTTCATACACAAAGTTCACAAACCTTAGCTTTTTATCTAAATCAAGACATGAAAATCAAGTTTTCATGTTAAAACTCATACCAAAATAATCACCATAATGAGATCTATGACTTTAATTCTTGAAGTATAGACTTCTACCTTGTATGTGGGATCTCTTGGCTTGATTTTTCTCCAAGAACACACACACACACACACACACACACACACACACACACATCTTTCTTTTTCTCTCCATTTCTTTTTCTTCCTATTTTCTCTAGCTTTTCTTTCCTTTTCTTTCTGTCTTCTTTTTATATTCCTTATGGATGAATTTCTTGCTGAAATTCAGCTCCTCAATTGCCATTCTTGGTCAAATATTAGCCATTCATTTCTCATTTTCATTAATTGTATGGTGGATATGCTTAGGTGTGTTTCAATGAAATTTTTACACACCAACCACTCTTTTTCCTCCTCAAAAATTCTCTTCATTTCTTCTTGCATGGCTGCCAAAGTCTTGGCCAATTTTCAGCTATTCATTCATCTTCTCATGGTCCAAATATTAGCCAATCACATTGCTTAAGATCTTAATCAAACGGGCACACAAGTGATGCGTTCTAATTACAAAATTACACATCATTCTGTATTTATTTTGTAATTCTTTAGTTCCATGCATCTTGTATGAATCTTTCATGCAACCTCTCATAAATTGACACATGTTCATGAGCTACCAATCATAAAATGCCACACGTACCGTTTTTAACCGCGATTTCCTTTTTTCTTCAGATATGACCAAAATTAGGTCCGAAACGGAAAAAATATTTTATTCCACCATTCAACTCCAAAAATTCTACTGAATTCATTGGCAATATTTAAATTCTTCAATTCCTCCTCTATTTGGTCAAATTTGCAGCCAAAGTTGTGGATGTGGTCAAAATGACGAAAATACCCCCGGTAACCCAGATAGCATAATTCACACCAAAATGTGCCTTTCGTCACACTGATCAATTTCTCTTCTCAGTGTACCATCAAATTATTATTTTATTAATAATAGTAGCCTTTCGAAGATTTGGGGTATGCGTAGAACAAATCCAATAATTACATCCAAGTCCTAACAAAATATTATTACACCATAATATTTATCTCATTACACCGATCAACTTTTATTCTGGCCATCGACACAAATTCTCATCCTATTACAAGTAATAGCCAATCAAAGGTAAAAGTGCAGGGTATTACAACTTGGTCTAAATATAAAATTACCCAAGATAATTAATAAAATAATTAAATTAGTTTTTTATTAATTAATTAATCTACTTAGGCCCAATATAAAATTATTTAAGATAATTAATTAAATTGGCCCAATTAATTATTCTAGCCCAAATAAATAATTAATTGGACTTTGAGAATAATTCTTCCAATAATCAATTCACCCAAAATCATGTAGTAAATAAATTTACTAAGGTCATTTGAGCTACTCTGAGGACCAAAAGAAATATTATTCTTGGCTATTAAAATGACTAAAATACCCCTATTAACAAATAGCTATATTTTGTTATTTTAAATATTTCATTTATCACTATATGAAAATATTAACCCTGAGAATAATATTGCAAGTGTAGTGTCTTCGACTTACATGTGTAATGATGAAAATGCTCCTCTACGTAACACGCATTATTGAGATAGGAAAAATGCGCTAACATCTTTCTTAATGGCATCTACCATCCTTTGATAGGTAGTTTGATAATCCAAAACTTTCAGTATGTATCCACTTATCACAGGGAGTTACCCAAAAGTGTACATACTTAGTCACATTTCCAAGGGCTTTAGATTATTTAAATTATCCCGAACAATCACAGGGGGGTGATTTCTTCACATAATGAAGCATAGAAATTCTATTATATAAGTTTGTTTTAATTAACTAGAGTCATACACCTAACGTACAAGATTGTTGGCCTTGTGATAAGACCTCACCCAACATACATAAAAGTGTACAAGTCTAATTTCACTAGACCACCAACTTATACTCAAGTCTTAGGGTACTCGTCCACGCAGTAGTTGTGATAAACTAATTTTTATTTATTTTAGCACTTTCATAAAGATTATTATCATGTGGTCCAGTTCTACATATTCCAAATACGCTTACACTATTAGTTTGAGTGGACTACTCACTGGTTAAAGGTAAACCATTCCATCTTTAGAAACCATAGTGTAATGATTTAAACTTTGATGAAGTACCCATCTCCATCAATTGATTAAGAACAAATTTTCACTTGTGTGTTAGTAGTCCATAATCTACATCTTACTGTGAAAGCACGACCCAATCACGTAGATTATTTACTACTATATTTAGACCTTAATATGCAATATATGTAAACAAATAACTATTAATGAATGAAAATTTTATTAATTTTCAAAATACAGAAATACGTAGGCCATTTTAGGCATACATTCCATCAATCTCCCACTTACACTAAATGGATTATGATAATCCATATGTGCTTACCCCTATGACAGATAGTGTCTTCAAAACACCTTTTTTTGCTAAAAGCTTGGTAAATGGGTCTGCCAAATTTTTTTGTAGAGGAAATCTAGTCAACCATTATCTCCCGTTTCTGGATGAACTCCTGGATTAAGTGATACATCCTCTCAATGCACTTGCCCTTCCTGAGGTTTCTTAGCTCCTTACATTGTAACGAGCTCCAAAATTATCACAATGTACAGTAATGGACCTGTCTATTTGTGGCATAACTCCAAGCTCTGTGAGAAACTTCCGAAGCCAAATCGCTTCTTTAGAAGCTTCTAAAGTTACCACATACTCAACTTTCATGGAAGAATTAGCAACACAAGATTGCTTGACACTCTTGATGTGTATTTTTTAGTGTAGAAAATATTACCAACAAATTACACAATCAATCAAGCTTTAATAAAATGCTAACCACTAAAACCACACATACAGGCAGGTATACCCATCATATAGTATATGGATTAGCAAATATCGAATCTACAAGAACTTAGGCTCCCATCTTACTTTACCAAAATCTTTATTGTTTACCCAATAAAATAAAAGGAATAGAAGTAAATAAAACACTAACCTACTATACTAGAGAAAATCAAGTCACACAAGAAAAATCACAAGGGTAATCAAAGAGTGAGAATAAGGAGAAAAGACATGTAAATAGATAGAAATACTTGAATACACAACAAATATTGACTAGTAATTCTCTCAATTCATTATTATCGCAGCATCATGAAGGATTAAATTAGAACCACTTTGTTTGCAATCCATGATTTTCTATCTTCTAAGTAACTTAATGGATATATTTTATCTCACTAGTCTTACTTAAAAGATTCATTAAAATTAATCCTCATATAAATCCCTATATTCTAGGTGATTTAGAGTATGATATTTGTCAATGAATCCATATTCTAGCCATCATCAACTAATATTTGATTACTTAGTCTTTACCTTTAACCTCTTTTTCAAGCAAGTTAAGAAAAACTAGTATTAAATTAATTAGTTGGTCATTTTCTCCTAACATCGTTTTGCAAGTTAATTAGAAAAGAACTAATCAATACAACAAGATATTATGTTCAAGTAATCAAATACCAAGAAAAATAATAAATTGATCAAATAACTAAAATCAATACAAAATTATGAATCCAAAAGAATATCCTTTAGAGACAATTAAAACATTAATCTCAAATTGTCAATAAATTATAAAGAAGAGAAAAAGAAACCACTCATAGACAAGTAACCCTTCTTCTTCTTCCTTGAAACCTTCTTGAGCAACCTCTTCTTCTTCTTCAAGAATTCTCCTTTGATCGTCTTAAATCATGGTGTTGCTTTTGGAGTTTTCTAATGATATTACATCGAAGAATTGAAAACTATAAAAACTAATTTATACAATGTTATTCTCTTGTATTTATAAGAGTTCTTATTGCTAAAAAGTGCCTACAAGAGTCATTTTCCATGGTTGAGAGAGTTCCAAAAACAATCCAATTGAAATTCCCAAAATCTGCTTGGAAAAGGAAAACCCACCGATATTGTATAGCATGGAGCTGGCGCTGGCTCTGTTCTTCACAGCCAGTACCAGCCATGCTTTGATCATGCCCATCGTGCTCTATTTTTCTCAGTTTTCCCCCCAGTTCTAGCCTAGGGCCGGTGTCGGCTTTGCTTCGTTTTTCATCCAATTCTTTATAAAATCATCAGAATACCTTTCCAAAGGTAAAATGTCAAATGGGAAGGAATATGACTAGTTATTATATCAAAAGTATCACAAAAAATCTCAAATAACTAGAAAAATATAAGTGAATCTAGGCCCTATCAAATTCTCCCACACTTAAGCTTTGCTTGTCCTTAAGCAAACACCAATTAGACACTAAGCATTTAGAACAAGACAAATCAATTTAGAAAATTTTTCCTTAGCAAATTCATCCCTAATGAAGACATAACCTTCTTCCATCCTTAAACATAAATTCCCCATTCATTTAACCCTTTCAAAACCTTGTAAACTCATGTCTTAAATTAAACAATCTTAAGGCCATCAAAGTTAAGTTAAACAAGCTTATATCAAGTACAAGAAAATCATCATATTCCTCAAGCAAAAAACATAGATAATATAAATCATACAAGTCAAGCCATTTAACCAAGTCTAGCATTATAAACTTAAATTTATACAACTCAAGTTAGTGAAACAAGGAAAAAACTCCACTCTTTTTTTTTTTCAATAACTTAGGGGATTGATAGCCTCAAGTGAATGCATTTCTCTTCACATACTGTATTGGCCCCTTTATAGTCATTATCTTTTTCAGCAATTTTCTTTTTTTCATTCTTACCTTTTTACCTTCGGGATAGCTCCAAGAGAGTGCACTGAACAATACTTGCTACTTCTCTCCATATTAACCCCATTTTCAACAATAGTCTCTTTTTCAACTCCATGTTTTTTCAACTTACATTTTTTTCCTGTTCACTCAAATTTTTTTTTTTTAATTTCCTTATATTCCTTAGTTACAACTCAAAGTAGAGTAAACTTTAAATCTATAATACAAGAATTAATCAACAACTCTTCCCATATTTTATCATATCATCCATATTTAAACTCAAAGAATAAAACAACCTCAAATACTAAATATAACCAATATTAACTCAAAATTTCAAGATTTAGCAAAATTCAACTTAATACATAAGTGTAATTTTTAATAAAAATCCAACTATAATGAATGACAAATCCATATCCGAAGTTGAAAAGAAAATCACAACTCTATTATAGACAAATAAGCTCAATTTAGCCCTATAATCTCCAAACCTTCAAATTTTCAAAATTGTTTCAAACTTTCTTCCAAAGTAGCTCGATACCCAGAAAACAACAAGATAATTGATAAAAAATTGGATAAAGAATATCACCAAACCACTCCTCCAGACTTAAACTGGACAATGTTCTCATTGGCAAAAAAAATTAACACAAGAAGGCATCTCCAAGGGACCAAAAATGATGAAGGAGGTAAAAAGTTAAGCAATACTCCCCAAGTGCAATAATGCTTCAATAAATATTAAAACTTAGAGAGGAACGAAGAGCTGGTTCAAGAAGACTTTATTCAAACCTACAAAAGAAAATCTAAATAAAAGCATAAGGAAAATAATAATAAAATAAAGACATACCTAAATAAAAAAAAAAAACAAACTAAAGAAAACTACTAATCAAAATTCTAACAAAGCAAATAAAGACACGGAACACTCCCCCACACTTAAGATAGAAAATATGTTCCTTATTTGGGGGAAATAACAAAACACTTAATAACTAAAAATGGAACTAGATAAAACAAGACAATGACCAAAAGGCCTAAAGAAACCCAAATTCAAAACAAACCCAAAACACATAAAAAACACTCTTTCCATTCATCATGCTTCCTCATCAAACCCTTGTTAAAGAAGTTTAAGCTCAAAGTAGAAAATAGGCAAGGTGAATGTAGAAAAGAATGGAGGTTTTTGAAAAAAGTCATGTTCATGAAAATAATTTTTCTCAGTAAAAAAAAAAACACATGAATCTCATTTTCTAACATTCCTTTAGGCACATAAATATTGTTTTCAACATAGGAGTGCACATGGTATCTAAAGAATGCGTCAAACTTGAAACCACCATTTTTCCCTTCAAAAGATGTGTCACAATGAAAATTCCCCTTGAAACTTAGAAATTGAGTTCTCAAAGATGGGATCAAGAAATTCTTACCTTTCAATCCATAGTCTACAAAAACTAAGTTACCTTTTTTTTGGATGGGTTGAAGGGTAGAATTTGTTAGCATACTCCAAGGGCTTCTTATGATGTATCAGTGAAAGATCTAACTTCTTGAGGCATGTTAAGCCTAACACATCATTATTTGGACCATTGTTCTCCTAAGAATTGACAGGAACCTAAGAAATTAGGTGACAAAGAGAGATTAGAATTATTAGCACAAAGAGATTAGAATTATTACCGCTCTTGCCACATTGCGAAAGTATTCCTCATATTTTCTCTCCTCTTCTTGGGGGTCTTCTGTTGGGAAATATGCCATCTTAGACTAGATTTCTGATGTAAAATTTGAATATTTTAATAAAAGAATTTATTTTTAGAAATCGTTTGTGAATTTACAATTTTATTTGTGCACAATCACGTTTGGAAAAGACCCATTGTGTTTAAGTAAGTGGTCCATGTGAATGGAGGTCTTTCACAGTAAGGTATAGATCATGGGTTACTTAACACATAAACATTCGATCTTGACCAATTGATGAGAATGGGAATCTCATAAACATTCTACATTCGTTTTAGCTAGTGAGTAGTCCACTCACTTCATGACATAAGCGTATTTCAAATACGTAGAACATGGCCTATAGTAGTAGTTTCTAAAAGTACTATATGGTAGAAACCTAGACTACTACCGCTATAGCGTCGACTAGGACTGTACGACTTGAGTATGAATTGGTGGTTTGACAAAGCTGGAAGCATAAACTTTAATATGCTATAGTTGAGGTTCTATAGTAGGGCCAATATACATGCATGTTGGGTATGTGTGACTAGTTAGTTAAGACAGATTTGTATAAGATAGTTTCTATAGTATATTACCCTTTATGGTTGTCTGAATGATCTAAATATCTAGGGCCCTGGGAAACATAAGTTGGATGTTTGCTTTAGGGTAGCTCCCTTGGAAAGCAGAAATAATCCAAGAGATCGTGGATCATTAGACTAGAGGCCTAAGGATGGTAGATGTCATTTAGAGAGGTGTTAGTACACTTCTTCCTTTCTAATTGTATGGCGATGTATAGAGGGGTATTTTAGTCATTACACCTGTAGGTCGGAGACTTTGCTAACGTAGCACTGTCATTGGGGTCAATATTTCCTTATGGTGATATTAGGAAATATTTAAAATGCAAAATATAGCCATTTAAATGGTAAGGGTATTTTAGTCATTTTAGTAGCCACGGCGGTGTGTCTTTTAGTCCCCAGTATAGAACATGCGTCCTAATTAAATACAGGCTAAGGAATTGATCTTAAATTAAATGGAATTTATTTTATTTAAGTAGCCTATTTAATTGTTGGGCTAGAATAAAATAAAGGTCCATGGAGAGAGAGAATTAATTAAATTAATTTGGTGGGTTAATTGATTATTCAGGGCTTTGGCCCAGTTTGAATAATTAAAGATTAACCTGGGACTAAACTAATATAGGCTTATTTATTGGACTAGTTTATTTGGGCTGGGAAATTAATTATTTGTTAGGCCAATTATTTGGTTCTAATTAGAATAATTAATGAAGCCCAAAAGGTTAAACTAAGAGTCCAATGGCCCAGTCTAGTTTAACCTAGGGTTTTATTTTGGTTAAGCAGGAGGATTGGAAACAACGTGGTTGAGAACACACACTCTTTGAGACGGCTTCTTCTCTGTGGAAAAGCCAGACGTCTCTCTCTCTTTCTCTCTATAGAAAAAAGGTTCCTTAGTCTGTAGTTGTTCACCAAACGGATTTAGGTAGGCCATATACTGGAAGATCAAGAGTTTGGCATTCACCTACATGCAAAGACGGAATAGGAGGCTTGCAGGAATTACACTAGAGGATTCCACTATCACACCTATCTCGGTTGCGCACATTCCGGTCCAACCAATTCTTAGGACGAGGAAAAGAGGTAAAGAAAATTTTAACCTTGGAGTCTCGCCAGAGCATGACCGGCACCGGCTAGGACTGCTAGAGCCAGCGCCGGCTCTGTTCGGGGATCCCTTGTTCTTTAGTTTTTCTAGTTTTTGATCTTCGCTTCCACTGCGTGCCCTGTGTTTTCTGCTTTCTATGCCTTCAATTGGTATCAGAGCATGAAGGTTTTGTGAAAATATAGGGAGCATGCATCCAGAAGAATAAAACTGGACACATATGTGTGTCTAAAATTGTGATCCTTCGCTATTTATGGTAGGATAGATTCTTTGTTAAATCTCGTGGGTGGAAGTATAGGAGATTTGTAATTTACTATTTTTCTTAGCAAATCGTGTAAGCCCATAGTTTATGGGTATAGGCGATTGTTGGTTTTGGTTAATTTCATTGTATTTGGATTGAAATTGGGGAGCTATCGAAGCCAGAAGTTGTGTAGAAAAACAGGGGAAATTCACAGAAAAAAAAACTACAGGAAGAGCCGATCAGACCGCAACCAGCGCCGGCTTGGGTTTGGAAGGCCAGTCCGCGCCTGGTTTCTCGTGGGTCTTGGTTCTGTGCAGCGGGTTTTCGACCACAGTGCAGAAGGGTGCATGATTCAGTGTGGCGGGTGCGGTGGACAAAGGATAAATTTTTTATTTTTTCCTTGTAATTTTTCTTGCGTTTTCTTTTTGTTTTGGGGTCCATACTAGGCGAAGTTAATATTTTGCAATAGTTAATATTCAAGAAATATTTTTACATGAAAAATATTAGTAAGGGATTTTAGGATTAAACAAGACCATTAATTAATTAATTAATGTGTTTAATTCTATTATCTGGGCACTTAGGTTTAAAAATAGAAGAGCATGAAAGCGTCTACTGCTTTCTAGCATGCTATTTATTTTTGTACCTATGTGCACGTTTTCTCAAAGACCAAAGTCACTGGGAATATTTTTGACAAGGAAAACATTTTTTCTACAAATTAAATGGTTATTTTAACTTGAACAAAAATTAATCCTTAGATATTTTCTTAAAGGATTTAATCCTTGACATAGAAAATATATTAGATTTAGATATTTTTGTAAGGTTAAAATATAAAGCCATTTTATTTTAATTTTGGCATAAGAAAAATTATTTTGTCAAATAAACTTGAGACCAATGTCTCTAGAAAGTTTTAATTGGAAAATTTTTGAAATCATTAAGTTTTTTTAACTTAAATAAAATTAGTCCATGCGGAAAAAACTCTCAAAGGATATAAACCTTGACATAGAGATTTTTATGGACTTAGACATTTTATTTTTGAGTTAAGGGAAAAACGTAATGGAAATTTTCAAAAGGATATTTTTCAGAAAACCCTTGTTTTAAAAGACTAAGTGAGAGAGGGGTTCCAACGGCCCCACAGCTTCCATCACGATCCTTATTAGAAATCGTGGGTCCCCTCGCGTCACCCTGGGAGTGAACCTATATAGGATGGGGATACCACAAGGATCTAGATCTAATGGAGGGATGTAATTAATAACCCAGGGCACGTACTATGATCGGCCAGCCCCTTGTTGGAGGTCATAGCGCGAGGAATGTCCATAGGAAATGAGAGGAAACGGCCATCCCCTCGATAGAGTTATCTTCTAGATCATTATCTAGAAGGGAAATTAATTTGTGGTAGTTAACACACTTAGCTTAGGAAACTGTTAATCTTCCTAAGAAGCTATGTCAATTTTCTTAAGAGCTAAATTGATTATTATCAGTTTTGATAATAAGGATAAAGTGCACATAGTTATTTTGTTTTCACAAACTGAATCTTTTTCTTTTATTTTTCAATTTTTTAGAAATGGTTGGAGGTTCTTTTAGTCCATTGTCCGTTATTCTCCGAGAGAATAAGCTAACAGGACCAAACTATATGGATTAAAATAGGAACCTAGACATAATACTCACAGCGGAAGAGTATAGGTTTGTCCTTTATGAAACCTGCCCTGTTATCGGGGAGGGTTCCACTATCGAGGAGCGTGAGGCTGAGAAGGCACGGAAGAAGGCCAATGAGATGGCTTGTTATTACATGTTGACCTCTATGTCTAATGTGCTCCAATCCAAACAAGAGCACATGACCACTGCATATGACATAACCCAATCATTAGCCATGATGTTCGTGGATAAGAGCCGGCCCGCAAGACAGGAGGCTTTTCGGACTATCATCAATACTAAGATGGCTGAGGGAGCATAAGTCAGAAAGCATATGCTCAAGATAATTGCTGCTTTTGAGGAGGCAGAAATCTCAGGGGCTGTCATTGACCCCGAGAGCTAAGTGGACATGGTTCTCGAATCTCTATCGGGTTCCTTTACTTAGGTCAAGTTGAACTATAACATGAACAAGTTGAACATGGGTTTAACTGAGTTGATGAAGGAGCTCCAGATAGCAGAGAAGGTTATGAAGCCACAATCTAAGGCTATGATTGCTAAGGCTTCATCTTCTAGAACTGGGCCCAAGCCTAGGATGTTCAAGAAGAATAAGGGGAACACAGCAGCCCAGCCCAAAGACAAACCCAAGGGCAAGTGCTTCAAATGTGGACTGAAAGGACACTGGAAAAAGGAGTGTCCAGATCTTCAAGCCAAGAAAAACCCTACAGGTAATGTTTTCTATCTAGAGTTTATATCAATGGTTGGATCAACTTCCACTTGGATTGTTGATTCAGGAGCTACTAATCACATCTGTAACTCCTTGCAAGGGTTTAGAAAGATTAAAAGACTCCAGAAAGGCGAACATGGACTATGTGTAGGAAATGGAACACAAGTTTGGGCCCTTGAAGTGGGAGAGCTGGATCTTGTTTTTTATTGTAATAGAATAGTGATTTTGAAAGATATTTTTTATGTACTTTTATTTCGACAGAATTTGGTTTCGGTTGCAAAACTAATAAATCAAGGATATTCTGTATCTTTCCATTCTGGTATTTCTATTAGTAGAGATGGAGAAATTTTATATATTGGGCACATGTATGGGATTCTATTTTTCTTAAGCCCTATTAACAATCAATTAAATAATCCTTAATCTGAACCTTTAATAAGAAAGAGGAAAACCAATGTTAATGACTCTTATCTTTGGCATCTAAGGTTGGGTCATCTCAATTCAACTAGGATTTAGAGGTTGATCCATGATGGGCCTTTAGGTTCATTGAGATTGGAAAATTGGCCTCAGTGTGAGTCCTGTCTGATGGGAAAGATGACGAAAAGGTTGTTTACCCCTAAGGCGAATAGAGCCAAGGTGGTAATGAGTCTTGTTCACACTGATGTGTGTGGTCTTCTGTCTATACTAGCTAGAGGAGGTTTTGAGTACTTCATCATTTTCACGGATGATTGTACAAGGTTTGGTTACATTTACCTGATGAGACTCAAGTCTGACTCTTTTGACAAGTTCAAAGAGTTTAATGCTAAAGTGGAGCGTTGGACAGGTAAATTGATCAAGACCTTACGATCGAATTGTGGTGAAGAGTACTTCCGTGGTGAATTCAAGGACTACATGGTACATCATGGGATAGTATCCCAGCTCCTGCATCGGGGACACCCAGCAGAACAGAGTAGCTGAGAGAAGGATGATGTCTTATACTACTCTTCCAGTGTCTTTTTGGGGATATGCCCTGGAAACAGCGACACATATTCTGAACTTGGTGCTTTCCAAGTCAGTACCTAGGACTCCCTATTAGATGTAGATTGGGCGTAAGCCAAGTCTGAATCATCTTAGGGTATGGGATTGTCCAGCTTATGTACTGGTCAAGGGAGACAAGTTGGAACCAGGATCAAAATTAAACTATTTTATTGGGTATCCAAAAGGAACAAAGGGTGGTTACTTTTATCATCCTAAGGAGCAGAAGGTACTTGTTAGTACCAATGCTAGATACCTAGAGGATGATCAAAGTACTTCCACAAAAGGTTCAACTAGGTTGGAACTAGAGGAGAAGTTATTTTCAGAAGCAATTTCTCCTGACCCGATTGTGGAACAAGAAGAGGCATAGCCTCAAGAGCCTATACAAATAGAGCCTCGTTGTAGTGGGAGAATGTCTAGGGTTCTGGAGAGATGGACTGGAAAAGCTTTCGAGCTAGTCTCCGACCATCAGGAACAAGACCCCACTAGATACGAGGAGGCTATTGCTGATACCAATGCAAATCTATGGCATGAAGCAATGAAAGCCGAGATTGAGTCTATGTATCTCAATTAGGTTTGGGATCTTGTAGCTTCACCTGAAGGGATAAAACCCATAGGGTGTATGTGGGTATACAAGAGAAAGAGGGGAGTAGATGGAAAGGTGAAAACCTTCAAAGCTAGGCTTATGGCGAAAGGGTATACTCAAAAAGAGGAAATCGACTATGAGAAAACCTTTTTCCCAGTAGCCATGCTTAAGTCCATCCGTATCCTCCTTGCCATCGCATGTCATTATAACTACGAGATATGGCAAATGGATGTCAAGATGGCATTTTTAAATGGCCATCTTAGTGAAGACATTTATATGTCCTAACTGGAAGGCTTTGTTGCTAAAGGCCAAGAGCATAAGGTTTGTAAGCTTAAGAAGTCCATTTATGGACTTAAGCAGGCAGGAAGGGCATGGAACATTCATTTTGATAAGATTGTAAAGTCTTATGATTTGTTTAAAACGAGGATAAATCATGCGTGTATAGAAAACTTGAAGGCATTAATGTGGTTTTTCTTGTCTTGTATATGGATGACATTCTACTCATTGGAAATGATGCAGGGTCATTGTCATCTACAAAGGTTTGGCTATCTAGTCAATTTAGTATGAAGGAGTTGGGAGAAGCCACCTACATTCTTAGGATTAGATTTCTTAGAAATAGGAAGTAGAGAATGTTGGGGTTATCCCAAGCGAGATACATTGACAAGATGCTGGTTAGGTATAGCATGGACTCATGCAAGAGGGCTCTAATTCCTTATAGACATGGGTTGTCATTTTTTTTTTCAAGGGATTGTCCTAGGTCTCAAGAAGAAAAGGACAAAATGTGTAGGATTCCCTATACTTCAGCTATGGGAAGTCTCATGTACGACATGCTGTGTATTAAGCCAGATATCTGCTTTGCTGTAGACTTGGTTAGCAGATATTAGGCAAACCTTGGGGAGGTTCATTGGCAAGCTATAAAGTATATACTCAAGTACCTCAAGGGAACGTGATGTGTCCGGACTTGGGTATAAAAATCATACAAAAACTAAGCACATTCCCAATCAAGTTTAAATTAAAACGTTAAACCTAAATCACATATATGAGTAAGTGTACTCATCATTAACCGAGCATAGGGTTCAAACGAGTGTCGATCCTCAAGGAACTAGTAGACATTAATTACATTTCTTTCATTGTTTAACCGACTCGATAAAATGAAATCAAAATAAAATAAAATAAAAATAAAAATATATACATGTCAAGGATGTAGATTTATGTAATTCAAACCATTGATTAGATAACCATGATCTTAAAGTACCCAACCTCTATTATAACTAATTATTCTCTTGGCATCATAAGGAATTAAAATAGACTCACTTCTTTCTCAATCCATGAATCCCTATCTTCTAGGTAACATAGTATCACATACTCTGTCTTAACCAGTCTTACCCAAAAGATGCATTAAACACAATTCTTTGATCAAGTCCCATTTTCAGGCAAACTTAACCCATGAAATTAACCAATTGAATCCATATTCTGGCAGACATCAATTAACCTTTAATTACTCTATTCTTGCAATTAACCCCATTTTCAGGTAAGTTAAAAGGTAACAAATATGAAATCAATCAATTTAAACTATCAACCCTATTCTCAAGTAAGTTAACGGAATAATCAATTAATCCCACAATCAACCCAAGTAATTAAATACCAAGAATAATAATCAGTTAATCAAAAGATCAAATAACTCTAAATACCATGAGTATCTAAACCAATGTCAAATTACAATAAAACAATTAAAACATCATTGTTAAGAAAAAAAAAAAACAAAGGAAAGAAATAGATACTCATAGACAAGCCTTCTTCTTCTCCCTTTGAAAACTTTCTTGTACAATCCTCCTTGAACTATTTATCTCGAGAAAATATTGGTGATGCACTCTAAAATAAATCTAAGTCCTTACATTGTGCACCTCCCTTTTCTAAGGTAAATTGGCCTTTATTTATAGGCTTACAAAGTTCCTAAAATAATCCTAAATAAAGAAGAAAAAATTACCTAAATATAATCCAAAACCAAAAAGAATAACAAAAGGTTTAAATAAAAGTCTGAATAAAACCTAAATAAAACTAAATAAAACAAGGGTCCACCGTCTTTGACCTTTTGTGAAATTGAATTCAATGTGGACTTCTAATTCGGTTCTTGTCGTGTAGTGCTGGAATTGCAATTCTTGTGGAATTCGAATTTGTTGAAGTCGGCTTCAAATTGAGCCGTGTGAGATTGATTGAAGCCACTGAAATTTGTTGTTTCTTTTTTTGTTGTCGCAGCGGCTTAATTGAGCCGCTGCCCTTGCTTCGACTTAATTGAGCCGCAAATCACCAAAACCTACTAAAATTGTTGCTTCTTGTTCTGATTTCCTTTTATCCTTTGTAGCCACCTTTGTTGACTTTGCTTTCTTCCACCGATTTCAATTGCCTTGGCTGCTTTGTTTGTAATTTCTGTTGCTGTTGTCGGCTTGCTTAGTCGTGAAGCTGCCGACCAAGTTTCATCTTTCTTTGTTTGCTAATTGTTTTTGTTGTTTTTGTTCAGCTTTTCCTTGGCTGACCGAAATGTCTTTCTTCGTTTTGTTGTTGTCCTTTAGCCGAAATTTTTCCTTTGTTGTCCTGCCGAGCCACCAAAGCCATGAAGCTACTTCCTTCTTTCTTTTATTTTACTGCTGGCCGAAATTCAATTTCCCTTCTGTCCTTTTCTCAATTGCAATTCATTCCTCCAATTGTTCTGCACTTCTCTGTTTTTCCAGTGGCAATCCGGCGCCGCCTATATTATGCTTTGTGACGATTTTACTTTACTTTATCCCTAAAATCTGAAATAATGCACAAAATACCTTTCCAAGGATAACATCTCAAATACGGAGGAATATGACTAGTTATTTCACAAAATATAACACAAAATAATATCAAATAATTAGGAAAAATATGACTAATTTAGGCCCTATTAGAACGAGAGATTATATGCTGGTTTACAAGACTAACGACTTGGTTCCTATAGGATACACAGACTCAGACTTCTAGGCAGATTAGGATGAGAGAAAATCCACTAGTGGATATATCTTCACCTTGTCTGGAGGAGCTATTTCGTGGAGGAGTATCAAGCAATCTTACATTGTTGACTCAACCATGGAAGCTGAGTATGTGGCAGCTCCGGAGACATCCAAGGAAGCAGTCTGGCTTCGGAAGTTCCTTTCAGAACTTGGAGTCGTGCCACACATGGATAGGCCAATTGTGATATATTGCGATAACACTGGAGCAGTATCACAATCCAAAGAACCCAGGAACCACAAGAAGGGGAAGCACATCGAGAGGAAGTACCACTTGATCCGGGATTTCATCTAGAGACGGGAAGTCGTGGTAGAATAGATTGCCTCCAAGAACAATCTAGTTGATCCATTTACCAAGCCTTTGGCTAAGAGAGTTGTCAAGAGACACTTAGACGCCATAGGGGTGGGCACCTACGGACTTACTTAGTTTTAGAGTGCAAGTGGGAGATTGTTGGGAAATATGCCCTCTTAGACTAGATTTCTGATGTAAAAATTGAATGTTTTAATAAAAGAATTTATTTTCAAAAATTATTTGTGAATTTACAATTTTATTTGTGCAAAATCACATTTGGAAAAGACCCATTGTGTTTAAGTAAGTGGTCTATGTGAATGGAGGTATTTCATAGTAAGGTATGGATTATGGGTTATTTAACACATAAACATTCATTCTTAACTGATTGATGTGAATGAGAATCTCATCATGTCTAGGTTATTATGTTGTGAATTCTAAATGGGGAATGGCTTACCTTTAGCTAATGAGTAGTCCACTCACTTCATGACATAAGCGTATTTCGAATATGTAGAACAGGACCTGTAGTAGTGGTTTCTAAAAGTACTATATGGTAGAAACCTAGACTATTACCGCTACAGCATGGACTAGTACTCTACGACTTGAGTATGAGTTGATGGTCTGACGAAGTTGGAAGCATATACTTTGATAAGCTATAGTTGAGGTTCTATAGTATGGCCAATATACTTGCATGTTAGGTATGTGTGACTAGTTAGTTAAGAAAGACTTGTACAAGATAGTTTTTCTATACTATATCGCCCCTTATGGTTGTCTGAATGATCTAAATATCCAAGGCCCTGTGAAACATAACTTGGATGTTTACTTTAGGGTAGCTCCCTTGGAAAGAGAAAATAATGCAGGAGATCGTGAATCATTAGACTAGAGGCCTAAGGATGGTAGATGTCATTTAGAGAGGTGTTAGTACACTTCTTCCCCTCTAAATGTACGACAATGTATAGAGGGGTATTTTAGTCATTACACCTGTAGGCCGGAGACTTTGCTAACGCAGCACTGTTTTTGGGGTCAATATTTCCTTATGTGATATTAGGAAATATTTAAAATGTAAAATACAGCCATTTAAATGGCAAGGGTATTTTGATCATTTTAATAGCTAAGTCAGTGTGTCTTTTGGTCTCTAGTATAGACTGTGAGTCCTAATTAAATACAGGCTAAGTAATTGATCTTAAATTAAATGGAATTTATTTTATTTAAGTAGCCTATTTAATTGTTGGATTAGAATAAAATAAATGTCCATGGAGAGAGAGAATTAATTAAATTAGTTTGGTGGGTTAAGTAATTATTTAGGGCTTTGGCCTAGTTTAAATAATTAAAGATTAACCTGGGACTAAACTAATTTAGGCTTATTTATTGGACTAGTTTATTTGGGCTGGGAAATTAATTATTTGTTAGGCCAATTATTTGATTCTAATTAGAATAATTAATTAAGCCCAAAAGGTTAAAGTAGGAGTCCAATGGCCCAGTCCAGTTTAACCTAGGGTTTTATTTAGGTTAAGCAGGAGGATTGGAACCAATATGGTTGCGAACACACACTCTTTGAGACAGCTTCTTCTGTGTGGAAAAGCCAGACATCTTTCTCTCTCTCTCTCTCTCTCCAGAAAAAAAGGTTCCTTAGTCTGTAGTTGTTCACCAAATGGATTTAGGCAGGCTATATACTGGAAGATCGAAAGTTTGGCATTCACTTACATGTAAAGACGGAGTAGGAGGCTTGCAAGAATTGCACCAGAGGCATCCACCAGCACACCTACCCTGGTTGCGCACATTCCAGTCCAGCTTACTCTTAGGACGAGGAAAAGAGGTAAAAATATTTTTAACCTTGGAGTCTTGCTAGAGCACGATCGGCACCAGCTCTGTTCGGGAATTTCCTATTCTTTAGTTTTTCCAGTTTTTGATCTTTGCTTCTGCTGCGTGCCCTGTGTTTTCCATTTTCTATGCGTTCAACTTCTTGCGCAAGTGTATAGGCCTTTGTAGCATCTTCAACCAACTTGGCTAGTTGTGTTCTTGCAGAGCTCATTTGTTGGGATGCTTCTTCGTACCCCCTAATGGACGTGTTTGTGTTGGTAACAAAGGATTGGATTGAAGCTTTAAGTGACGTCTCACTAAAAGCATTAATGGGAGCTTGCAACCTTGCCAACATATCATCATTACAGCTCCTTTGACATTGTGCCGATGAATAATTGTCCATGATGATGTTTTAAATCTTGCATTAAAAAAATAAATAAAATGAAAATAAAAATAAAAACAAACAAAAATAATAGAAAAATAAAGAATAGAAAAATATACAAATTAGAAATATTCACAAACTACCTAAGAACAAAAGTTAGTGATATATACAAATACAACAAAGACTAAATCAACAAAATTCAAGTGTTTATGATAGTGCCCATCCTTGGCAATGATGCCAAAAACTTGATACGAGTTTTTTAGTATAGAAAATATTACCAATAAATTGCATAATCAATCAAGTTTTAATAAAATGCTAACCAATAAAACCACACATATGGGCAAGTATACCCATCATATAGTATAGGGACTAGCAAGTATCAAATCCATGAGAACTTATGCTCCCACCTTACTTTATCCAAATCTTTATTGTTTACCTAATAAGGAAAATAGACGTAAATAAAACACTAACCTACTATACTAGAGGAAATCAAGCCACACAAGAATGGTCACGAAGGTAATCAAGGAGGGAGAATAAGGAGAAAAGACATGTAAATAAATAGCAATCCTTGAATACACAATAATGATTGACTAGTAATTCTCTTAATTCATTATTATCTTGGCATCATAAATGATTAAATTATAACCACTTCGTTTGCAATCCATGATTCCCTATCTTCTAAGTAACTTAATGGATATATTCTATCTCACCAGTCTTACTAAAAAAGATACATAAAAATCAATCCTCATATAAATCCCTATATTCTAGGTGATTTAGAGTATGATATTAGTCAATGAATCCACATTCTAGCAATTATCAACTAATCTTTGATTACTTAGTCTTTACCCTTAACCTTTTTTTCAAATAAGTTAAGAATAACTAGCGCTGAATTAATTAGTTGGCCATTCTCTCCTAATATTGTTCTGCAAGTTAATTAGAAGAGAACTAATTAATCCAATAAGATATTATGTTCAAGTAATCAAATACTAAGAATAGCAATAAATTGATCAAATAACTAAAATCAATACAAAATCATGAATCCAAAAGAATATCCTCTAAAGATAATTAAAACATTAATCTCAAATTGTCAATAAATTATAAAGAAGAGAAAAAGAAACCACTCATAGACAAGTAAGCCTTTTTTTTCTTCCTTGAAACTTTCTTGAGCAACCACCTCTTCTTCTCTAAGAATTCTCCTTTGATCCTGTGAAACCCCAGTCGAAACCAACCTTAGAGTAAGGGGGGTTTGGTTGCATAGCATATTTATTTGCATGTTTACATATATTTTTGTATAATTTTATGTGCTTTGGATTTGTGTTTTATAGTCTTGCGGGCTTGATTATGTTTATTGAGTAAGAAGGGCAAAATGGTCATTTTTGCTTGAGGTGAAAATAGGGAGATAGCTTGAGGATTAAATAGGAAAAATATTTGGAAGAGAAAATAAGAACAAGAGTCGTTGTGGTTTAGTAGTTAGAGCCTTAGAATTAATTCTTGAGGTCTTGGGTTCAAATTCCATTATTAGAGCTATAGCATGATTAAATTTTATTTTTTTTCTTGGGAAGTATCATTGTCGGCCTTAGTGGTGTTTGGAGTAGGGTATAGATGTTGTCCTCTTGATCCTTAGTTTTTCCTAATTCGCAATTCATTAGTTTGTTCATTGTATTCAAGCTAATTTTATTCTAGAAAAATTCCAGCAATGTGTTGTGGCTTTAAAGGTTCAAAATGTCTTAGTAAAAGATATCATATGGACCGAAACAATGGATAAGGGGGAAAGATTTCAAGTGAATTAAATTCCTTAGTGAACTTTCTAAAAATTCACTCTAGCTAGGTTCATTTCCCTTTGTACATAGAACTGAAATTTTTCCAGCTTTGTGTGCCTTCAAGGTGTCCAAATTCATGACCATTATTCCCTCCCAAATGCTGCCAGAAAATGGCCCTTTTGATCAGCTTAGAATCTGGATTTTTATGGCTATTTTCGGACTGCACAAAGATGGTGCAAAACCAGAAAAAAATCCTGTACAAATCGCAGCTTTGGAGGTCCAAAACCAAGCTATTTTCTTCCAATTTTTGTACAGAACCCTAGCCATGTTTTTCCTCCATGAAGTAGGATGGAAACCAGCCTTGAAAGCCCCAGAAATTCCCCTTCAAAGCCTCTGCAAATCGCCTGGGAAAGGGCAGCCGAAAACTGCCCAGAAAATTCCAGCCTTGCAAAAATCTGTGCAGTGGTTTTTTTTTCAGCTTTGTTTCCTAATTCTCTCGTAGCCGAAACTCCATCCTTTTTCTGTAAAAACCACCCTTAAACCTCCATTAACAGAACTCCTTTGTCCTCCCAAATTTCTGCACGAAAATCCAGCCATGGATGCCTAAAAGATTTCCAAAAAAATTCTGCAATCATACCTTAATTTGGGATACCAAAATTCCAGCCACCATAATTTAACAACTTTCCATAAAATATACCTCAAACAACCAGACCTTCTCTTTACCATTATACTCCATAATTTAGGCCACCCTAAGCCTCCTTCAACTAGCTTTCATTCAGCCAAAACACTGCCCAGAAATTCGTCCATGGCAGATTTCCAAAAGCTGTCCAACAATCAAGATATTCTTGGAATATTTAGTTTCCAAATTAACTTCCTAAAAATATTCTTCAAAGATTGTAACAACTAACCTTTCCTTTTCCCTTCCAAATCAGAGAAACAACGTCCTAAACCCTACAGAAACTCGTCCAGCTCTATCTCTCACAAAAATTCGGCAGCTGCACATTACCATCTCTCGATTTTCTTCAACCTCCAAGAACGCACACACTACACCAAGAACACCTACCTCTTCCCTACACTTAATACCCCTCCAAACCATCTCAAATCCTCTCTAAAACTTCCATATTTGACCTACTCACTGCCGTGAGTCCATCAACACCATTCTTAACATCAAACTCCACAAATCATCTTGCTGCTTCGAATCAAAACCAGAAATTTCTGTTAAGGTCAAGAACACCTTCAAGGTAAATTTATTCTAATAACTTCATCTTCTCCAATCTTGATCTCTAGTGAGAGCCTATGTGAATAAACATGCTAATGGTTTCTCTCTCTCTCTCTCTCATGGCCGAAAATTCCCCTCTCTTGGCCGGATGACTTTTTCTCCCATGAACATGCTTTCGCCATCTCCCATGGACAAAGTTAGACATCTAGGAGTTGAGATCTACTCTAAACTCCTTCAAGGCATTCATCAACCAAGTAAGTACCTTCAATCTTCCTTTTTAAACTCTAGATTCATGTCTCTAGGATGATGATGATAGTAGGTGGATGGCGATAGGATTTAAGTATATATATATATATATATATATATATATATATATATTGTTGAGATTGAAGCATGCATATATGTATGAATATGAAGGAGATGGGATTTATGCATGGATGGATTATCTTGGTCGATTGTATGATGATTTGAGATTTAATGCATGTCTCCATGTCATAGGTAGTATTTGTGATGAAGTATGCTAGAGATTATGTCACCTTTGGTGAATAGGATTTATATTCATGTTGGATTATTGAAGCCATGATCATATTTATTCTAGTAGGGGTTAGATCATGTTTTGATAAATTGATATCTATGCTTGTATGTATGATTTTGATGATTTGAGGAATTGAAGGGTTGTATATGTTCATGATTGTGGTTAGCTATGGGAATATGATCATGATCTAGTTGTCCCTAAGCCAAATTTTATTTCATTAATAAAATATTTAATAATATGATTTTTCTAGTAAAATATTGAAAATCATGGGAAAATATGGATTTGGTCTTTTATATAAAATAGTGATATTTTAGTCAAATAAATAATAGTTTTTGCTAGAAAAATAAAATATATAGATATTATAATATCAAATAAAGCCTTTTGTGAAAATAATCATAATAGGTAAAATATTTATTATTAAAATTTAATTATTATCTTTTAATCAAACCTATTAAAATTTATTTATTATTTTTCAAGCAAGACTCATTAAAATTTATTTTCAACTAATTTTAACTATCAATTATTTTCTAGCAATTAATTATTAATAAATTATTATTTTACCTAGTACCACCTAGGACTTTTCATCAAATAAACTCTAAATTATTTTAGCAAGATTTAAACCTTCAACATATTGTACCTAATTTTCCAAACTCTAGTTATTTTAATGTCAAACTAGATTTATTTTATAAACCACTTTTATTTATTATCGAGCCTCAAAGCTTGGGACACTAGGGACATGATTATAGTAAGTTGAGTTAGTTTTATTTGTGAAAGTGAATATTTGGCTTGAGTTTGATTGTGGTTTGTATTTACCCCATGCGGGGTTAGGTCAGCTGTTGGAGACCTTTGTTGTGGGCAAGGATTAGGTAAGCTCCTGCATAAAACCTGTTTGATGAAAAATGATTTTTTTTATGGCAAGCCAAATGTAGAGTGCATGGTCACTCATTTATGTATAGGTAATTGAGGATTATTTCCATTCTCATTTCAGACAAATAAATTATTTGCAAGTCAAGGGGCGGTTTTACTCAAAACCTAAAACTCTTTCTAAAACCAGTTTTGCCCCAAACTTTGGAAAACCTTAATTGCCATTTTTAAGTGGAACTGTGTTTTGTTCATTTTCTCCCCAAGTGGGATATGTTACGTTGAGTACGCAATGGTAGTAGACTAGTAGTACTAGTTTTGAAGAGCAAGAGTGAGTCTTCTGGCAGGAGGCCTCCTCCAGAAGATGAACTCAACTTAGAGAAACGTCAGTACTACTTAGTCATGCTGGTCCATGCTAGCAGTTTTTATTTTAGTCAAGTGACTGTGTTTTGCTGGAATGGACACCCGGTTGTTGTTTGGATATAGAGAATGAGGAGTATCTTACCCGGTAGGCCGATCACCTACCTTTAGTCAGTCTGTACAAAGTGTCGGCATTCTGACTGGCAGTATGCACAAAGTGTCGGCATACTGACCATCCGGTTATGGGGCCCAACGTGTGGTAACCCATAATCATTTCTTTCGAGTGGTTGATCTTATAAATTATGTATGGCTGGAAAAGCCAAAACGCCACTCTTGTTTTTTACTAATGTTTATTGCTTGCTAATATTTCTCTTATAAAGATTTTATACTCTGCATCCACGAACCGTTTTCACTGAACACCCAAAGCACACACGGACTTACTGAGATTTCTGTCTCATCACCTTTTTACCATGATTTCAGGTCGATCCTGCTGTGGGAATGAGTAGCTAGTGTTATCTGCCTCGGAAGAGAATATTGCCTTTTATTATTCTTTTATTTATTTATTTATTTATTTTTATGTATTGCTTTGGGGAGTTGAGAGTGGATGATTTTATTTATGGATTTGTAGTTCTTTTGGGAATTCACGGTTTTATTCGTGAATTTATTCTTGGGTTGTAATAAATTTTAAGTTAAATTATTATTTTTATTTTGCTATTTTAATTGTGTGACCTAGTTATAAAGACCCCTTTGTCCTTTGGACGGGGCGACATCCCCGGCCCTGGCGGGCCTAGGTAGCGGGGTGTTACAGATCCTCCTAAATCTTAGTGTTTTTCCAGGAGTTTTCTAAAGATATTGCATTGAAGAATTGAAAAATATGAAAACTAATTTATACAATGTTATTCTCTTGTATTTATAGGAGTTAGTATTGCCAAAAAATGCCTACAAGAGTCCTTTTTTGTGGTTGAAAGAGTTTCTAAAAGAATCTAATTGAAATTGCCAAAATCTGCTTGGAAAAGGAAAACCCGCCGACATCGTACAGCATGGAACCGGCACTGACTCCGTCCTTCTCTACTGGCGCCAGCCATGCTCTGATCATGCCCAACGTGCTCTGTTTTTCTCAACTTTTTCCCCTATTCCAACCCAAGGGGAACAGGGCCGGCGCCCCCGTACACTACAAGAGCGATGGTTTTTCTCATTTTTAGTCTAATTCAATATAAAATCATCAAAATACCTTTCCAAAGGTAAAATTTCAAATAAGAAAGAATATAACTAGTTATTATATCAAAAGTATTACAAAAGAATCTCAAATAATTAGGAAAATATAGGTGAATTTAGGCCCTATCAATTCTTCCATGAAACAACCCCTCCAGATAAATTGAAAATATATCCACTAGTGGATTTTCTTTCATCTTTATCCACCTGGAAATCTGAGTCCGTGTAATTGGTAGAACTAAGTCATCGACCTCTGTAAAAATGCATATAATCTCTCGTTCCCTTCAAGTACTTGAGAATATGTTTTACAACTTGCCAATGTTCTTCTTGTAGGTTTGATTGATATTTGCTAACCATGCCTACTGTAAAGTAGATATCCGACCTTGTATAGACCATGGCATACATGAGACTTCCCACTACCGAGGTATAGGGAATCCTACTCATCTTTTCATTTTCTTCCTATGTATGTCTTAGGACACTATTTGGAAATAAAGTCAACCCGTGCCTAAAAGGTATGATTGCCCTTTTATAGTAATCCATGCTAAACTTAGCCAATATATTATCAATATAAGTAGATTGGGATAGGCCTAATATTCTTTGGTTCCTATCGCTAAGAAGTTTTACTCCAAGAATATAGCTAGTTTCTCCCATATCTTTTATGCTAAATTGACTTGATAGCCAAAATTTTATGGATAATAATATCCCTACATCATTTCTAATGAGTAGAATATCATCCACATAAAGTACTATAAAAGCCACATTATTGCCATCTATGATAAGACTCCACTTCATCATGGAGGACAAGGACCGATGACAAGAGCTAGGTCCAAGAAGCTTCAAGATGATTTTCAATTAATCATCAAACCATGCTTGAGGATGAAAGAGGATTGGAAGGTTGAGGAAGCTAGCCAAGAGTTTATGTTGATGACCATCAATGAAGGACCCCAACAAGAACTCAAACCGGTAGCAAAGGCGGATGAAACTTGACCAAGGTCGGCTTTCCAGAGGACAGCCAGTGCTGGCTCCACGCAGCCAAACCGGCACACTTCACTTTTAATTTCTTGTAAAAACTTATTATGACCCTAAACTCTAATTAAACCTTAGGGATTACTTAGCTAGGGTTAGGATAGTATAAATATCACCTTTAGTGATTTGACAACACAATACACTTCACTTTAATTCAAATTTGAGAAGAAAATCTTGAGAGGCTCTAGCCTCCTTGTTCATCTTGTTCAAGACGAAGCTAAAAGGTTAGTCCTCCTTTTGTAAGAGTCTATAAATCTTTTAGATAAACCAATATTATTTCTTTGAATGGGTCTTAGTTGCTTTGTTCTTCTAAGATTTGTTTGAAATCCAATATTTGGGTGCCTATTTTCTCTATTCTATTTGTTCTTGTTTGCCTTTGTTGCTTCAAGGATATTTGGGTGAGATTATAGTAGAACTTTCTAGTCATCTTGAGGGTCTTTGAGGCTTTGTTCTTGAATGGTTTGAAAGAGTGTAGGTTGTTAGGTTACTTTTTCCTTTTGTCACAAGAAAAATCTCTATTTTGGGTCCCATTGTTTGAAATGAACAGTTAACCAACTAAAACACCTATATCACCAAGAAAAGCCACCAAGAATTTATATCAAAGAGTTTGGTATCAAATCAAGGAAAGCTTTGATTCCCATCAAAGCTTGAAAAATACGAAAAGGAGCCCTACAAAGTGAAGAAAAGGGAAAAGTAGAGAAATCCCGTAACTCAAAAACCTGCTCCAGAAAGGTCATTAAATCTTTGTTATATCTTGATTTTTCTGTTGGGAAATTACTCCTTGATGTTGTTATAATCTTTGGGAACAACTTTATCTTGTGATTATGGTGAAATTTGGCTTCAATATGGGTGAAAATGCTAATTGTTCTTATGTGATGAGAATTGCATCTAAAGTATTTCATAAGTGTTCTATGAGAATATTTTTTGCTATAGTTGGGATCTTTGATTCTTAATTTTCATTCCTTGGGATATTGGGACTTAGTATATCACTCTATTGTTGAATTCCATGTTCATTGAACTCAATTTTTCTATTACCATTTTGTGATCATCTTGTTCTTCATCATCCTAGTTCTAGTTGTTCTTGTTTATTTGTTCTTGATAATTCTTGTTTGTTTCTTACTTAGAAGTGTTTCTTTTGCATTTAGTTCTTGTTCTTGTGTTGATTGAATCCACTTTTCTTGAAATTCTTGACTTAAAACTTGTTTACTTGAGGCGCCCAACAAGTATTTGTTGAAATTCCCTTAAGACCCCCTAATTGGAAAATTCTTTTGATTTGTGTGATTCACTAAGTTGGACTAAAACTTTGGCATTGGGGAGAATTGTGATTGAACAAGAAGGCTTGAGTGTTGAGAAAAAAGGCAAGAGGGTGAGCCTAATATTAAAAGAGCCTAAGAGAGCAAACACGAGCGTGAAGTGATCAACTTTGAAAGCTAACATGCAAGGATGTGTAGTAGGGATCTATTTTTCTTTCTAATCTCTTTGTGTTGTAGGTATAAGTAATAAAATATTCCATCACCATGGCCCATGATCAAGAAATCTCTAGGCCTAACCCAAGTGTACCTAATAGACCTCAAGAAGATCAAATTGATGCTAGGGGTTTGCGTGAAGACTTGCAAGCTATGATGATGACTATGTGAAGTGAGCTCCAAAACATGAAAGGGAGTAGACAAATCATCTTGGACAAAGGAGAGGCTAAGAGCGATTTGAAGTGCCTAGCCCTAGGATGAGGGCATTCATTAGACCACCACTTCTAAACCCCAACACTACTAGCAACGTGCCAATTATGAAGGATGAAGCCCCTAAGCCATTCCAAAGGGACTTCTACAAACTCAGAGAGGATTGGAAGCTAATGGAGGATTGGAAACCTAGGGAAGGTTAGAACAAGGACGAGGGAAAAGCCATGGAGAGGCTACAAAAGAATAGAGATATCAAGTGCTTTAAGTGCCTTGGATATGGACATACTTCCCATGAGTGTCCAAGTAAGAGAATAATATATACTAATCCCTATGGTGAGGTCTCTACCGATGAAGAAGAAGAGGGAGAAAGATACCAAGGAGACCAAGAGGAAAATAGAGATAAAGAGAGTGATGAGGGGGACATTGTTGGTAAAAAATACTCATTGGTGGGAGTCACAAGAAGGTCATTAAATTCACAAGCCATTAAGGATCAAGATCACTAACAAAGAGAGAATATTTTCTACACTAGGTGTCTAATCAACAAGACCCCTTGTAGTTTCATTGTGGATAGTAGGAGTTGCACTAATGTGATTAGTGCAAACTTGGTTGAAGAATTGGACATGAGTTGGATTAAACATCCAAAGCCCTACAAATTACAATGGTTGATTGATAGTGGGGAAATGAGAGTAAACAAGTAAGTGTTGGTATCTTTTGAAATGGGGAAGTACAAGGATGAAGTGCTATGTGATGTGGTACCCATGCAAGCGGGCCACTTACTACTAGGGAGGCCTTGGCAATATGATAGGCATGTAAAACATGATGGAAGGAAGAACACTTATTCCCTACTTAAGGAGGGAACTAAGTTTACGTTCACCCCCATGGCCCCTAGTAAGGTGAACAAAGATTAAAGAATTATGAATGAGAGAGAAAAGAAAAAGGGAGCACAAGAAGTAAAGCAAAAGCAAGAAATTGAGAGAAAAGAACAAGAGAGAAAAGAAAAAGAGTTGAAAGAGAGGTTGAATAAACAAGTGCCTTTGACAATCAAGGATAGGAGTGAGTAAGGATAAGAGAGGGGAGGTAAAAGAAGAGTGAATTTCTTTGCACAAGAAAGTGAGGTCATAGAGGCTATAGAAGCTAAGGAATCGGTTATTCTTCTTTTATGCAAATGTTCTTATGTTTCTACTAATGATTCCACATTGTCTTTGCCTCATGAAATTGCAGCTAGTCTTCAAGAATTTGAAGATGTTTTCCCAAATGAGGTACTTACAGGACTACCACCCTTGAGAAGAATTGAGTATCAAATCGACTTTGTGCCTGGAGCTGTCATCCCCAACCGACCGGCATATAGAAGTAACCCGGAGGAATCCAAGGAGGTACAAAAGCAAGTGGAGGCATTACTTGAGAAGGAACATGTGAGAGAGAGCCTAAGCCCATGTGCGGTTTCGGTTCTCTTGGTGCCCAAAAAGGATAGGACATGATGTATGTGCATGGATTGTCGTGCTATCAACAACATAGCGGTAAAATACCGCTATATCATTCCTAGGTTAGATGACTTGCTTGATGAGCTATTTAGTGCATGTATTTTCTCAAAAATTGATCTGAAATCTAGTTATCACCAAATTAGAATAAGAGAAGGGGATGAATGGAAAATAGCTTTTAAGACTAAACAAGGGTTGTATGAGTGGCATGTCATGCCCTTTGGATTGTCTAATGCTCCTAGTACTTTTATGCTATTAATGCACCATGTTTTGAGGGAATTCATTGGGAAATTTATTGTTGTGTACTTTGATGATATATTAATCTATAGCAAATCATATGTGGATCACTTGAATTATGTTCAAAGTGTGCTTGTTGCCCTCTGAAGGGAGAGATTGTATGCTAATCTTGAGAAATGTTCTTTTTGTTTGGAGAGGATTACATTCCTTGGGTATATTGTGAGTGCCAAAGGGATTGAAGTTGATGAGGGAAAAGTGAAAGCCATCCAAGATTGGCCAACCCATACCACTATTACCCAAGTACATAGTTTCCATGGGCTAGCTAGTTTCTATTGGAGGTTCATCCAAAATTTTAGCACTATAGCAGCCCCTTTAACCGAAGTGGTAAAGAAAAAGGTGGGATTTAGGTGGGAGGAAGCCCAACAACAAGCCTTTCAAACCCTCAAAGATAAATTGAGCCAAGCTCCAATTCTTATTATTTCCAATTTTGAGAAAGCTTTTGAGATAGAGTGTGATGCAAGTGAGGTGGGAATAGGGCAGTCTTGACCCAAGATAGAAAACCCATTGCATATTTTAGTGAGAAATTGTTCGAGATAGCCCTCAATTATTCTACCAATGACAAAGAGCTTTTTGCATTTGTGAGGACCTTAGAATATTGGCAACACTACCTTTTGCCAAGAGAGTTTGTCATTCATACCGATCATGAGACCCTTAAACACCTCAAGAGACAATAAAATTTGAACAAGAGGTATGCAAAGTGGATGGAGTTTATTGGGATATTTTCATATGTCATTCAATACAAGAAGGATAAGAAAAATGTGGTAGTTGATGCACTCCTCAACTTTTTGGATGCTAAACTTCTTGGTTTTGAATTTGTGAAAGATTTGTATTTTGATGATAAGGAGTTTGGGGATATTTTCCATGCTTGTGAGAAGGGTGCATTTGCTAAATATTATAGTCATGATGGTTTCTTGTTTAGAGAAGCAAGGCTTTGTGTGCCAAAGGATTCTATTAAGATGTTGCTAGTTAGGAAAGCCTATAATGGGGGATTAATGGGGGCATTTTGGTGTTGCAAAAACCATAGGCATCCTTAAGAAACATTTCTTTTGGCCAAAAATGAGAAAGGATGTGGTGAGACATTGTTCTCAATGCATTACTTGTAGGAGAGCTAAGTTTAGATCTCTTCCACAAGGTCTTTATACTCCTTTGCCCACACCTAATGTGCCTTGGGTTGATATTTCAATGGATTTCATCTTAGGATTGCCTAGGTCCAAGGGGGGTAAGGACTCCATATTTGTGATTGTTGATCGATTCTCTAAGATGGCTCATTTTGTGGCTTGTTCCAAAACTAATGATGCATCCTATATCGCAGATTTATTCTTTAAGGAAGTGATGAGAATGTATGGGATTCCAAGAACTTTTGTCTCGAATAGGGATAATAAATTCCTTAGCCACTTTTGGAGAATTTGATGGAACAAACTGGGTACTAATCTCTTATTTTCCACAGCTTGTCATCCTCAAATGGACGGACAAACGGAGGTGGTCAACTGAACACTCACCCAACTTTTGCGAACCATGATCAAGAAGAACTTGAAAAATTAGGAGGAGTGCTTACCTCATATTGAGTTTGCTTGTAACACATTGAGTTTGCTTACAACAAGGCTATTCACTCTACCACCTCTTATTCTCCTTTTGAAATTATATATGGTTTTAATCCTCTAACTCTTTTAGATTTGGTTCCTTTGCCTGTAGGTGAACGGTTGAATCTCGATGGAGCTAAGAAGGCAGAAATGGTGAAGGCACTCCATGAGAAGGTGAAAGCAAACATTGCAAAACACAATAAAGAGATCGCCCATTAGTGCAATCAAGGAAGAAAAAGGGTGTCCTTTGAGCCGGGCGATTGGGTATGGGTGCACCTTCGCAAAGAGAGATTCCCTACGCAACGACGAAGCAAACTAGATCTAATGGGGGATGGACCATTTCAAGTTCCTGCCAAAGTTGGAGATAATGCTTACAAGATAGATCTTCCTGGTGAGTATCATGTTAGTGCCACTTTTAATGTTTGTGACCTCTCTTCCTTTGATGTAGATGATGGCGATGATTCGAAGACGAATCCTTTTCAAGAAGAGGGAGATGATGAGACTCTACTTCATCATGGAGGACAAGGACCGATGACAAGAGCTAGGTCTAAGAAGCTTCAAGATGATTTTCAATTGATCATCAAACCATGCTTGAGGATGAAAGAGGATTGGAAGGTTGAGAAAGCTAGCCAAGAGTTCATGTTGATGACCATCGATGAAGGACCCCAACAAGAACTCAAACTGGTAGCACAAGCAGATAAAACTTGACCAAGGTTGGCTTTCCAGAAGACAGCCGGTGCCGGCTCCAAGCAGCCAAACCTGCGCTGGCTCTATTTTGTCCAACAGCACCTCAATCACAACATGAACCGGCTCGAAGACAGATCCAAACCGGTGCCACTTCCCCTTGGGCAGCCGACAACTGCTCCGCATTTTAATGCTTTTCTCTGGTTTTCTTCACTTTTAATTGCTTGTAAAGACTTATTATGACCCTAAACTGTAATTAAACCACAGGGATTACTTAGCTAGGGTTAGGATAGTATAAATAGTACCTTTAGTGATTTGACAACACACTATACTTCACTTTAATTCAAATTTGAGAAGAGAATCTTGAGAGGCCCTAGCCTCATTGTTTATCTTGTTCAAGACTAAGGTAAAGGTTTAGTCCTCCTTTTGCAAGAGTCTATAAATCTTTTAGATAATCCAATGTTGTTTCTTTGAATGGGTCTTAGTTGCTTTGTTCTTCTAAGGTTTGTTTGAAATCCAATATTTGGGTGCCTATTTTCTCTATTCTATTTATTCTTGTTTGCCTTTGTTGCTTTAATGATATTGGGATGAGATTATAGTAGAAATTTCTACTCATCTTGAGGGTCTTTGAGGCTTTGTTCTTTAAGGGTTTGAAAGAGTGTAGGTTGTTAGGTTACTTTCTCCTTTTGTCACAAGAAAAATCTTTGTTTTGGGTCCCATTGTTTGAACTGAATAGTTAGCTAACTAAAACAGCCATAACACCAAGAAAAGTCACTAAGAATTTATATCAATCTATCTTCCTATACACACATGATTCATTCACATTTTTTATAAAATCATAAGATTTTACAGTCTCATCAAAACGTATGTTCTATACTCGTGATACTTACTTATGTTTATAAATGGACTTCTTAAGCTTATAGACCATATGTTCTTGGCCTTTTGTAATAAAACGTTCAGGCTCGGACATATAGATGTGTTCGTTTAGATTGCCATTAAGAAAGGTTATCTTGATATCCATTTTTCATATCTCGTAATTATAATGATATGCGATGGGCAAAAGAATGGGTATAGACTTAAGAATGACAACAGGTGAAAAGATATCCTCATAATCGATCTTTTCTTTCTGAATATAATCTTTTGCAACCAACCTTATTTTAAAAGTTTTCACCTTTCCATTAGCACTTCTCTTTCTTTTGTATACATACTTTCACCCTATGACCCTTCAAGTGCAGTGACAAGATCCCAGACTTGATTGAGATATATAGACTCAATCTCGACATCCCTTCTACTTGCCATTTGTTTGCATCAACATTAGCAATGGTCTCATCATATCTAGTGGGTTCTTGATGGTAGAAGATTACCTCAAAAGCTTCTCCAGTCCATCTTTTTGGAACTCTAGATATTCTCCCATTATGACATGGTTCATTTTGTATAGGAACATTTGGCTGTGCCTCTTTAGGTTCCTCAATTGGGGTATTAGAAGTTGAAGTGTCAATCAATTTCTTTTCCAATTCCATCTTACTTGAAACGTTAAGAGATACATTTTATTCATCCTCCAAGTATTTATCATGAGTACTAATAAGTACCTTTTGCTCTTTAGGATGATAAAAGTATCCATTCCTTGCTCCTTTTAGATACCTTATAAAGTAGTACAATTTTGATCTTAGGTCTAGCTTACTTCTTTTAGTCAGCATATAAGCTGGACAACCTTATACCTTGAAATGATTCATACTAGGCTTTGGTTCAGTCCACATCTCATAGAGTATCTTAGGTATTGACTTGGAAGGCACCAAGTTTAGAACATATACTGTTGTTTCCAAAGTATATCCTCAAAAAGAAATAGAAAGAGTTACATGACTCATCATACTTATGACCATTTCCATCAACGTTCTATTTCTTCTCTCAGCTACTCTATTCTGCTAGGGAGTCCTAGGTGCAGTTAGTTGAGGTACGATACCCTGATGTGCCAACTAGTCATTGAATTCACCAAAGAGATACTCTCCGCCACGATCCGATCTTAGCTTTTTTATTAGTTTATCTGTTTGACACTCTACCTCAACTTTAAACTTCTTAAATTTATCAAAGGAGTTAGACTTGCGTCTCATCAAGTAAACATACCCAAAATGTGTGTAATCATCTTTGAATGCGATGAAGTATTCATAATCTCCTCTAGTAGGTGAAGACATCAGACCACAAACATCAATATGAACTAACTTTAATATTTCCTTGGTACTTTTTGCCTTTGGATTAAAAGACCTTTTGGTCATTTTATCCTTAAGACAAGATTTACACTAAGCCATTCCTCCAATATTAATGAGTCTAAAGACCCATTTTAGATTAACCTCTGATTATATGTCCTAATCTCAAGTGCCATAAACAAAAGTTATTTGATATAGCCTTTCTCGTCTTATTATTAGGTTCCATTTTAGTATTATTTATTTGAAAATTAATAGGATTAATATAGAAAAAATTCCCATATATGTTTTCAGAACAAATATTTCCATTTATGCTGATTGAAATAACAGAATGGAAAGTAACGGAATATCCTCGATTAATCAATCTTGAAACTGAAAAATCAAATTCTATTTAAAACTAGAAACATATTAAATATCTTTCAAAGCTAAAATCCTATTACAATCAAATAACAGCTCCGAGTCTCTCCCCTTTTCAGCCCACACTTGTACTCCATTGACCATTCTAAGTCCATACTCTCATTTACTGAGTCGTCTTATTTTACTAAATCCCTATAAGACGTTACAGATATGATTAGTGGCTTTGAAATCAATAATCAATATGGATGACGACCCAACCATGATTATAAACTTTAAGTATAGAGTAATACCTAAAGAAGACTTGGCAAAGAAGTCCGGATAATCCTTCTTGAAGTGCACCTTCTTGCCACACTTGAAACATTTGCCCTTAGGCGTAGCGTTAGGCTTGGACAAACTGAGCTTGGATCCCTTAGGCTAGGCCCCTGTGTTGTTCTAAGCCTTCTTCTTCTTGAGCTTCTTGGGCTTTGGCCCAGTTCTAGAAGATGAACCAGAACGAGGAGCCAAAGTCCTTAACTCAGGCTATATAATTTTCTTAGTAGCTTGGAGTTCTTTCATCAACTCAGTCAAAGACATATTCAACTTGCTCATGTTATAATTTAACTTAAACTAAGAATATAAATTTGGCAAAGTCTCAAGAATCATGTCAATTTAGCTTTCATCATCGATTGTTACCCCTAGGACTTTGTCCTCCTCGAAGTGAGGAATCATCTTAAGCATGTGCTCGCAAATCGATATCCTTTTAGCCATCCTAGTGTTCATGATTTCTTTAAGAGCTTCCTTCCTTGTGGGCCAACTCTTGTCAGCAAACATGGTGTGCAACAATATATCGATATCATACGTAATAGGTATGTTGTTGTACTTAGACTGAAGAAAATTAGACATGGAAACCAATTGGACATAAAAACCAACCTATAGCATTGCACCATCGCATCGGCTTTCCTCTATACCTTTTCAGCCTCACGATCTTGGTCCATAGAATCTTTCCCAATTTCAGGATAGGGATTATTCAGAACATACTTGTACTCTTCCACAGTGAGTACTATGTTCAGATTCCTTTTTTAGTCCACATAATTAGGACCAATTAAATTATTCTCCTTGAGAATAATGGATAAAGGACTGAAATCAGACATTTATGTTGATTGGGAAAAAAACTTCATTCAGTAAAAATATTTGTTTTGAAAAAATACATAGAAATGCACATTTAAAACATCATACTATTTCCATGATATGGTTAGCCTATTAAAACCATTATAAGAAATATGAAAATTTAGCTTTTTAGAAAAATTGATAGAGCTTCGTAGGAAGGTTAACAATTTTTTAAGTTAAGTGCATAACCATCTCAAATTAAACTTTCTTAATAGGTAATGATCCAGAAATAGTTCTATCGATTGAATGGTCATTATTCTCACAACCTATGGACAATTTAGCATTAATGCCTCTAACGATAGGCTAGCTGACATTAACACATATCCTAAGCTTTAATTATAATTTCGCCGTTAGTTTTAGATTTTCGTGAAAAACCATCCTATAAGGGGTCATGCTCAGAATGATGTGAGGAAATCCACAATATCTAACAAGAACCCATGATGGAAGCTGTGGGGCTATTGAAACCCCTCTCCCACTTAATCTTTTGAGAAAAACAGGTTTTTAGGAAAAATGTTCCATTAAAAATAATTGATTTTTATTAACTTCAGTGAAAATCTAAAAATTCAACTATTATTCTCTATGTCAAGGATAAAACCCTTTAAGAGAATAAACTATGAATTTTTATTTTACTACTTAAGTTAAAACCATTTTCTAGGAACTAAATTTAAAATGCTTAAATTCAAAATTATTCTCCATTTCAAGGATAAAAACCTTTGGAAAAATAAATCATGAAATTATTTTTAAATTACTTAGTTCCATTTTAAAAACATTTTCCTCAATTATTTTATCTAGAAAAAAATTAATTTCTCAAAAATCTTTGTGCATTAGATCACAAAATTAAATAAAATTGACATCTCCAAAAATAAACTTTTTACATGCTATTTCTAACCTTTAATTTTATGTGACCAAATAGTAGATTAAACATCATAATACTAATGAAATTAAAATGATCTTGTTTAATCCTAAGGTGGTTCCACCTTTACTAACCAATTTCATGTAAAATTATTTAATTTATAAATAAACTATTGCAAGAAAATAACCTCGTATGATATGGGCCCAAAAGATAAAGAAATTACAAGGAAAATTAAAATAGGAAAAACTCTCAAAAGACCAGAACCGAAAGCCCAGACTGCAACCGAACAATCCATCTAGTGCAAAAACCGGTCCATTGTGTCAAAGAAGCCAGCCACGGCTTCATGGAAGACTAAGAGAAAAAGCTAACCACAGCCTTGATGAAGCCCTTCACGGCTTCTGGGAACAACAAATAGAAGAGCCAATCATGGCTTAGCAAGATCCGACTGTGGCTTGTGAGTGTCCAAACTCACAAGCCGACCAAGGCTTGAAAAAGGCTAGCTACAGCTGGGCCCTTTCCAATGGCCTTTATTTTTTGCAATTTCCTTCAGGGGTTTTCCGGCATTGATCCAGGCACCTTTTTTTTTGTTATAGGAATTCGCAAATTAAATTAAAATACAATATCAAATGCCTATGCCTTTCAAAACGAAGTGTATACGAATTCTACAAAAAGCGATTAACAATAAATTACAGGTGCTTAAGCCTCCACACATGAGGCGTATACAAAATCTACCCATATCAAATTGAAGATTTAAAGGGAAAGCAAAAACATAGCGGAAAACAAACTGAAGAACAAAAAACAACGTAGACCGGAATCGACGCCGGTTCCGGCCGCCTCAGTTGGCGTCGGTCCCGGTCTGTCCAGACTCCAAGAGGTAAAATTTTTTTTTTACCTTTTCTTGTTCTCAAAATTGGCTGGACTGGAATATGTGAAGCCGAGGTAGGTGCGTTGGTGGAAGCCTCTGGTGCGATTTCTGTAAGCCTCCTACTGCGTCTGTGCATGTATATGAATGGCAAATACCCTTTCAATCTTCAAGTATATGGCCTGCCTAATCCACGTTTGGTGAACCACTCACAAGACTAAGGGATTTTTAAGAGAGAAAAGAGCTGTCTATTTTTTCCTTCTCTTAGAGAAGAAGAAGAAAAAAAATGTTCGTATTTATTTTCCTGTTTAACTTGAAGAAAACCCTATGTTAAACTGGATTTTTAATTTGGCCCATTGGACTCTTAGTTTAGCCTCCTGGACTAAATTAATTTTTCTAATTAGAACCAAATAAATAGCCCAATAAATAATTAATTTTCCAACCTAAATAAACTAGTCCAATTAACAAGCCTATATTAGTTTAGTTCCAGGTCAATCTTTAATTATTCAAACTGAACTAAAGCCCTAAATAATTAATTAACCCACTAAACTAGTTTAATTAATTCTCTCTCTCTCTGTGGACCTTTATTTTATTATAGCCCAATAATTAAATCAGACTACTTAAATAAAATAAATTCCATTTAATTTAAGACCAATTCCTTAACCTGTATTTAATTAGGACTTACAGTCTATATTGGGGACCAAGAGACACACCGCCTTGGCTACTAAAATGACTAAAATACCCTTGCCATATAAATAGATGTATTTTGCATTTTAAATATTTCCTAATATCACCATAAGGAAATATTGACCCCAAGGACAATGCTGTGTTAGCAAAGTCTCTGACCTACAGGTGAAATGACTAAAATATCCCTCCATACATTACCGTGCATTAGAGAGGAAGAAATGTACTAACACATCTCTAAATGACATCTACCATCCTTAGGCTTCTAGTCTAATGATCCATGACTTCCTAGATTGTTTCCGCTTTCCAAGGGAGGTACCCTAAAACAAACATCCAAGTCATGTTTCCTAGGGCCCTAGATATTTAGATCATTCAGACAACCACAAGGGGCGATATAGTATAGAAACTATCTTGTACAAGTCTGTCTTAACTAATTAGTCACATATACCCAACATGCAAGTATATTGGTCCTACGATAGAACCTCAACTAAAGTATATCAAAGTACATACTTCCAGCTTTGTCAGACCACTAACTCATACTTAAGTTGTAGAGTACTAGTCTATATTGTAGCAGTAGTCGTCTAGGTTTCTCCAATATTGTACTTTAAGAAACCACTACTACAGGTCATGTTCTACATATTCGAAATACGCATGTGTTATGAAGTTAGTGGACTACTCACTGGCTAAAGGTAAACCATTCCCCATTAGAAATTCATAACACAATAACCCAGACATGATAAAATTCCCATTCTCATCAATTGATTAAGAACAAACGTTTATGTGTGAAGTAACCCGTGATCAATACTTTATTGTGAAAGACCACCATTCACATGAACAACTTACTTAACACAATGGGTCTTTTTCAAACATAATTGTGCACAAATAAAATGTATATTCACAAACAAATTCCGAAGATAAATTCTTTTATTAAAATATTTGAAGTTTACATTAGAAACCTTGTCTAAGAGGGCACATTTTCCAATTATCTCCCACTTGCACTCTAAAACTAAGTAAGCTCGTAGCTGCCCACCCCTATGGCATCTAAGTGTCTCTTGAAGACTCTCTTAGCCGAAGGCTTGTGAATGGATCCGCTAGATTGTTCTCTGAGACAATCTGTTCCACCACGATTTCCCATCTCTGGATAAAATCCCGGATCAGGTGGTACTTTCTCTCGATGTGCTTTCCCTTCTTGTGGTTCCTGGGTTTTTTGGATTGCGATACTGCTCCAGTGTTGTCGCAATACATCACAATCGGCCTGTCCATGTGTGGCATGACTCCATGTTCTGAAGGAACTTCCAGAGTCAGACTACTTCCTTGGATGTCTTCGAAGCTGCCACATACTCAGCTTCCATGGTTGAGTAAACAGTGCAAGATTGCTTGATACTCCTCCATGAAATGGCTCCTCTAGATAAGGTGAAGACATATCCACTAGTGGATTTTCTTTCATCCTTTTCTGCCTGGAATTCTGAGTCTGTGTATCCTGTAGGAACCAAGTCATCAGCCTTCTAAACCAACATATAATCTCTCGTTCCCTTGAGGTACTTGAGAATATGCTTTACAGCTTGCCAATGAACCTCCCCAGGGTTTAACTGATATCTGCTAACTAGGTCTACGGTAAAGCAAATATCTGGCCTAGTACATAGCATGGCGTACATGAGACTTCCCACAGCGAAAGCATAAGGAATCTTACTGATTCTATCTTTTTCTTCTTGAGACTTAGGGCAGTTTCTTGAACAAAAAAAATAACCCATGTCTGCAAGGAATTAGAGCTCCCATGCACGAGTCCCTGTTGTACTTGGCCAGCATCTTGTCAATGTATGTCGCTTGGGATAATCATAACATTCTCTGCTTCCTGTTTCTAAGAAGCCTAATCCCGAGAATGTAACTGGTTTCTCCCAATTCTTTCATACTAAATTGACTAGACAGTTAAATCTTCGTAGGTGACAATGCCCTTACATTATTTCTAATGAGTAGAATGTCATCCACATACAAGACAAGAAAAACCACATTAATGCCTTCTAGTTTCGTGTACACGCATGGTTTATCCTCGTTCTGAATAAAATCGTAAGACTTTACAGTCTCGTCAAAATGAATGTTCCATGCTCTCGATGCTTGCTTAAGTTCATAAATGGACTTCTTAAGCATGCAAACCATGTGTTTTTGACCTTTAGCAATAAAGCCTTCCGGTTGGGACATATAGATTTCTTCACTAAGATGGCCATTAAGAAATGCCGTTTTGACATCCATTTGCTATATCTCAAAGTCATAATGAAATGCGATGGCAAGGAGGATACGAATGGACTTAAGCATAGCTATCGGGTAAAAAGTTTCCTCATACTTAATTCCCTCTTTCTAAGTATACCATTTCGCCACAAGCCTAGCTTTGAAGGTCTCCACCTTCCCATCCGCTCCCCTCTTCCTCTTGTATACCCACTTACACCCAATGGGTTTTATTCCTTCAGGTGAAGCTACAAGATCCCAAACCTAATTGAAGTACATAGACTCAATCTCGGCTTTCATTGCTTCATGCCATAGATTTGCATCGGCATCAGTAATAGCCTCCTAGTATCTAGTGGGGTCTTGTTCCTGATGGTCAAAGACTAGCTCAAAAGCTTCTCTAGTCCACCTCTCTAGAACCCTAGACATTCTCCCACTACGACGAGGCTCCAATTGTACAGGCTCTTGAGGTTGTGCCTCTTCTTGTTCCACAATCGGGTCAGAAGAAGTTGATTTCGAAAATAACTTCTCATTGAGTTCCAACCTAGTTGAACCTTTAGTGGAAGTACTTTGATCATCCTCTAAGTATCTAGCATTGGTACTAACTAGTACTTCCTGCTCCTTAGGATGATAAAAGTAACCACACTTTGTCCTTTTTGGATACCCAATAAAATAGCATAATTCTGATCTTGGTTCCAACTTATCTCTCTTGACTAGTACATAAGCTGGACAACCTCATATCCTAAGATGATTCAGACTTGGCTTACGCCCAGTCCACATCTCATAGAGAGTCCTATGTACTGACTTGGAAGGCACCAAGGTCAGAATGTATGTCGCTGTTTCCAGGGTATATCCCCAAAAAGATACTGGAAGAGAAGCATGAGACATCATGCTTCGGACCATTTCCATCAATGTCTTGTTCCTTCTCTCAGATACTCCATTCTGCTGGGGTGTCCTTAGCTCAGAGAGTTGGGATACTATCCCATGATATACTATGTAGTCCTTGAATTTACTAAGGAGGTACTTTCCACCATTATTTAATCGTAAGGTTTTGATTAATTTACCTATCTGACGCTCCACTTCAGCCTTAAACTCCTTGAACTTGTCAAAAGAGTCAGACTTGCGTCTCATCAGGTAAATATAACCAAACCTTGTACAATCATCCGTGAAAGTGATAAAGTACTCAAAACCTCCTCTAGTTGGTGTAGATAAGGGACCACACACATCAGTGTGAACAAGACTCAATATCTCTTTGGCTCTATTTGCCTTTGGGGTAAGTGACCTTTTGGTCATCTTTCCCATTAGGCAGGATTCACAGTGAGGCCAATTTTCCAATCTCAATGAGCCTAATTAAGGGCCCATCTTGGATTAACCTCTGAATCTTGGTTAAGTTGATATGACCCAACCTTTGATGTCAAAGATATGAGTCATTGGCATTGGTCTTTCTCTTTCTAGTTAAAGGTTCAGATTGAGCGTTATTTAATTGATTGTTAATAGGGTTAAAGAAGAATAGATTTCCATACATATGGCCATTACATAAAATTTATCCATCTCTATTGATAAAAATACTAGAATGGAGAGATACGGAATATCCTTGATTTTTTAGTTTCACAACTGAAATCAAATTCTGTCGAAATCCAAGTACATATAAAATATCTTTTAAAACCACTATTCTATTATAATAAAAATTAAGATCCAGCTCTCCCATTGCAAGGGCCCAGACTTGTGCTCCATTTCCCACGTGTAGCCCATGTTCGCCCTTCTTGAGTCTTCTAATCTTTCTAAACCCCTGTAAGGAGTTATAGATGTGATTAGTAGCCCCTGAATCAACAATTTAAGTGGAAGTTGATCCAACCATTGATATAAACTCTAGATAGAAAACATTACTTGTGGGGTTTTTCTTGGCTTGAAGATCTGGACGCTCTTTTTTCCATTGTCCCTTCATTCCAAATTTGAAGCACTTGCCATTTGGTTTGTCTTTGGGCTGGGTCTTGGGTTGCGCCACTGCGTTTCCCTTCTTCTTTTTGGACTTTCTAGGCTTGAGCCCAGTTCTAGAGGAAGAAGCCTTAGCAATCATAGCCTTTGATTGAGGCTTCATAACCTTCTCCACCATCTGGAGCTCATTTATCAACTCAGTTAAACTCATATTTAACTTGTTCATGTTGTAATTCAACTTGAACTGAGTAAAGGAGCCCAGTAGAGATTCAAGGATAATGTCCACTTGGCTCTCGGGGTTAATAACAGTTTCTAAGATTTCTGCTTCCTCGAAAGCAGAAATAATCTTGAGCACTAGTTCTCTGACTAATGCTCCCTCAGCCATCTTAGTGTTAATTATTGTTCGAAGAGCCTCCTGCCTTGTGGGCCGGCTCTTGTCTGCGAACATAGTGGCTAGTGATTGGCTAATATCATATGCAGAAGCCATGTGCTCATGTTTTAACTGGAGCACATTAGACATGGAGGCTAACATATAGCAGCGTGCCATTTCGTCAGCTTTCTTCCACACCTTCTCAGCCTCTCATTCTTCAATAGTGGATTCTTCCCTGATAATAGGGTAGGTTTCATAGAGGACATACTTATACTCTTCAGTTATGAGTATTATATACAGGTTCCTCTTCTAGTCCATATAATTTGGACCTATTAGCTTATTCTCTCAGAGAATAACGACCAAAGGACTAAAAGAACCTCCCACCATATTTGAAAAATGGAAAAATAAAAGAAAAGGATTTAGTTTGTGAAAACAAAATAAATTTGTGCACTTTATCCTTATATCAAAATCTGATAATAATTAATTTGGCTCTTAGGAAAACTGATATAGCTTCTTGGGAAGATTAACAATTCTCTAAACTAAGTGTGTTAACCGCTACAAATTAATTTCCCTTCTAGGTAATGATCTAGAGCATAACTCCATTGAGGGGATGGCCATTTCCTCTCATTTTCTATGGACATACCTCGTACTATAACCTCCAACGAGGGGCTGGCTGATTACAGTACGTGTCCCGAGTTATTAATTACATCCCTCCATTAGATCTAGATTCTTGTGGTATCCCCATCCTATACGGGTTCACTCCAAGGGTGACGCGAGGGGACACACGATCTCCAATGAGGATCGTGATGGAAGCCGTGGGGCCGTTAGAACCCCTCTCCCACTTAGTCATTTAAAATAAGGGTTTTTTTCTGAAAAATATCCTTTTGAAAATTTCCATTAAGTTTTTCCTTAACTCAAAAATAAAATATCTGAATCCATTAAAATCTCTATGTCAAGGTTTACATCCTTTAAGAGATTTTTCGATGGACTAATTTTATTTAAGTTAAAAACTTAATGATTTAAAAAATTTTCAATTAAAACTTTCTAGAGACTTTGGTCTTAAGTTTATTTGACAAAATAATTTTTCTTATGCAAAAATAAAACAAAATGGCTTTCTATATTTTAACTTACAAAAATATCTAAATCCAATATATTTTCTATATTAAGGATTAATTCCTTTGAAAAAATATCTAAGGATTAATTTTAGTTCTAGTTAAAATAACCATTTAATTTATAGGGAAAATGTTTTCTTGTGAAAAATATTCCCAAAGACTTTGGTCTTTGAGAAAAACGTGCACATAGGTACTCAAAAATAAATAGCATGCTAGAAAACAGTAGACGTATTCATGATTTTCTATTTTTTAAACCAAAGTGCCCAAATAATAGAATTAAACACATTAATTGATTAATTAATGGTCTTGTTTAATTTTAAAATCCCTTACTAATATTTTTCATGCAAAAATATTCCATGAATATTGACTATTGCAAAAATAATAACTTCGCCTGGTATAGGACCTAAAACGAAAAAGAAAGCGCAAGAAAATTACAAGAAAAAATAAAAAATTTCTCCTCGGTCCACTACACCCGCCACACTGGATTGAGCACCCATCTGCATTGCGGTCCATAACACCCGCCGCACTGGATCAATTACCTCATGGACCATCCAAGATCTAGACCTGCGGGCTGACTCGCTCCAGTGTGCGACTTGCGTGCAATTCCCGAATTGCGGATGAAATTGCAATTGAATTCCACTGAGCCATCCTCTGCACCAAGCCGAGCCGCCTGGCTCCAGGAGCAAAAACCTACTGGCAGCTAGGCTCTCCGAGCTGAGCCAATGAACAGTCCACCTTTTCCAACAGATTTGCACTGCAATTTTTTTTCTGCGAATTTCCTTCTGGTTTTTTTTTCCTTGCACAACTTCTGGCTCTCTTGGCTCTTCGATTACAACCTAAAATTAGTAAAGCCAAAAACCAACAACCACCTATACCCATTAAGATTGGGTTTAGACGATTTGCTCTTGGAAAAACAGTAAATTACAAATCTCCTATACCTCCACTAGAGAGGTTTAATAGAGAATCTATCAATACCAAAAACAGCGAAGGATTACAGTTAATCACACATATGTGTCCAGTTTTATTTACTAGCATACATGCTTCCTATATTTGCACAAAATCTTCATGCTCGAATACCAATTGAAGATTTAAAGGGGAAGCAAAAACACAGCGAAAAACAAACTGAAGAACAAGAAACAACGCAGACCAGAGCCGGCGCCGGTTCCGGCCGTGGTCCCGGTCTATCCGGACTCTGAGAGGTAAAAAAAAAAAATTTACCTTTTCTTGTTCTCAAAATTGGCTAGATCAAAATATGTGGAGCCGAGGTAGGTGTGCTGGTGGAAGCCTCTGGTGCGATTCCTACAAGCCTCCTACTGCGTTTGTGTTAGAATTCGTGGACTCCTAAACGCGGAAAACATCCACGAATCCTTCCCGAGGACCCAAGTAAACGATTAAGATGATCTAAGATTTAAGAATTACCTCTGGTTGCTGAAATCGAAATCCTTCGATTCTGGTTGCGTTGTTGTACGTTCAACCCGAAAAATCACCAGACGCTGCAGTATGCGAACGTCCTCTATCGGATACACACCGCGAACTCACTCGATACCCGGGGAGTGCTAGTGCCTAGGGTTTGAGAAGGTTTTTTTTTCTTTTCTGGTAGAGAATGGCACGAATATTCTCAACCGAAAAATTGGACTATTGAAAAGACGGCTGTGGTTTTCTTAAAAACCCCCAAACCTCTTAGAGTCCAACCCTAATAATATCTTATCATATTCTAATTTAAATTCAAATTAAATTTAAACTGATATGATAAGATTCTGCCATTATCTCAGTAATTTAACTAATTAATTTACCGACTCAAATTCTAATAATCTGGACATCTTCCAGATACATCGAATGTGGACATATTTCCAGATTCATTGTATCTGGTAAATTTTCTAAGTACGATTAACTTAGACATATTTCCAGATTCATCGAACCTGGTCACCAGAAAAATAACCTAACAAGTTCGCTTATTGTGTGACCCTATAGGTTCATTTAACACTGGCAATGTACCTAAATCATATTTAAATGGCCCACAAGTTATAAGCTGTTTCTAGCAAAACATTATAACTATCCAGGTTAAATGAAGATCGGTGATCTCTTTGAACCAAACCATAATTTTATATTTAGTCCTTTTGTCACACGATATCCAGATTAAGCATAAGGCACGGAGCATTTCATCCTTATTAAGCTTAATCAATTATTTCTTGATTTCATAGTAGACTGTTCAAACAAATGATATCAATAACTTAGATTGATATATTTGAGCACGGCCATGCATTTTTAACAGTCTAACTTATCAAGGGGCCCATGGATATCTCTCCCATAACTGAGAGGGACAAATTCCTTCACAATCAATCATATTCCTCTCCTTGATTTATTCTATATCCAACAGTAGTCTAATTTATTATCTGGTTAAAGACAACTTTAGACAATGTCAAAATATAGAATTTATCAAGTAGGAAACTATGATGAATTTAGGTCGAAGGACTTTCAATATTATTATGGCTAGAAAGTACTTATGACATATTTCATGAAGTAGTCTCACAGTGGGCCATGTCCAATACAATGTTCTCTAACATTTATTTATCTCTTGACTCGATATCACAAATATCCATGGCCAGTAAAACATAGCCATCAAGTCACAAACATACTAATATTAATTTATTATTATTCCAATAATAATAATCGATCAGGGACAGTTTAAGAATAGTCATTGTATTCATTGTAGGGTTTTACTATCAATTCACGTACTTGATGACCAACAAAACAAAACTCACTATTCATGGAAAGGAAAACCTCATATTATTATATAAAACATAATGACAATAGTATAAGTACAAATTGACTCTAGGGCATATCCTCAACAGTCTCCCACTTGTACTAAGACCAATTTGGCATAAGCCGTAATCCCATTGATCTGGTATGACTATCATGTTTAGACGATGGGATAGGCTTTGTCAGTGGATCTGCAACATTGTCATCAGTTGGCACTTTGCATACATTGACATCTCCTCTATCAATAATTTCTCGAATGAGATGAAAACGTCTAAGTATATGTTTGGATCGCTGATGTGATCTTGGTTCCTTAGCTTGTGCAATGGCTCCATTGTTGTCACAATAGAGATCCACTGGGTTCACAATACTAGGAACTACATCTAGTTCTGTAATAAACTTTTTAATCCAAACTGCTTCTTTAGCTGCAGTTGAGGCAGCTACATACTCAGCTTCTATAGTAGAATCGGCCACGGTGTCTTGCTTTGAACTTTTCCAGCTTACAGCACCTCCATTCAAACAAAATAGAAAACCTGATTGTGATCTATAATCATCTATGTCGAACTGAAAACTAGCATCAGGGTAACCATTTACAACTAGCTCGCCCTCTTGTCCTCCATAAACTAAGAACATATCTTTAGTTCTTCTTAAATACTTCAGTATGTTCTTGATAGCAGTCCAGTGTGCCTCTCCAGGATTTGATTAGAACCTGCTCGTCATGCTCAATGCATATGATACATCGGGTCGAGTACATAACATGGCATACATGATAGACCCTATAGCGGAAGCGTATGGTATCTTGTTCATGCGCTCTTCTTCATCCTTCGTAGAAGGACTTTGAGTTTTGCTGAGCTTAATGCCATGTGACATTGGCAAGAATCCTCTCTTAGAGTCTTGCATACTGAACCTTTTTAGTACCTTGTCAACGTATGCACTTTGACTTAGTCCAATTAGCTTTCTAGATCTATCTTTATAGATCCTTATACCTAGAATATAGGCAGCTTTACCTAAGTCTTTCATTGAGAAACAATTTCCCAACCATGTCTTTACACTTTGTAGAGTTGGGATATCGTTTCCAATGAGTAAGATATCATCAACATAAAGTACCAAAAAGACTATTGCATTCCCACTGGTTTTCTTATAGACACAAGGCTCATCTTCATTTTTTATGAAGTTAAATTCTTTAATTGCTTCATCAAAACGAAGATTCCAGCTTCGAGATGCTTGCTTCAATCCATAAATGGATCTTTGAAGCTTGCACACTTTATTAGAATTCAAAGGATCATAAAAAACCCTCAGGTTGTGTCATGTACACATCTTCGAGTAAGTTTCCATTAAGAAACGCGGTTTTGACATCCATTTGCCAAATTTCATAGTCATAAGATGCTGCTATGGCAAGAAGAATTCTGATAGATTTAAGTATTATAACTGGTGAAAAGGTTTCATCATAGTCTATACCATGAGTTTGTCTATAACCTTTTGCTACCAGTCGTGCTTTGTAAGTATGCACATTTCTCTCCATGTCTGTTTTCTTTTTGAAAACCCACTTACACCCAATGGTTTTTGAACCTTTAGGTGGGCTAACCAAAGTCCAAACTTGGTTATCATACATGGATTGCATCTCAGACTTCATAGCCTCTAACCATTTTCCAGAGTAAAAACTCTTAATGGCTTCTTGATAGGAAGTAGGCTCATCATTAACCATAAGCTCCACATTGTGATCGTCAGTGATGAGAAATCCATATCTCTCAGGTTGTTGATGAACCCTATCAGATCTTCGAGGTCCTTGTTCTATAGTTGTAGGCTCATCTTGGACTTGTGAGCCATCTAATCGAGATTCATTATTTGGTTCAGGCACTAATTGTGGTCCTTGAATCTCATCAAGATGTATTTTACTCCTACTGATTCTTTTGGAAAAAAATTCCTTTTCAAGAAAGAATCTATTTCGAGCAACAATTACGCTATTTTCTTTTGGGAGATAAAATTGATATCATTTAGTTTCTTTAGGATACCCCACAAATATGCATTTATTTGATTTAGGTGCAAGTTTATTAGATAATAAACGCTTTACATAAACTTCACAACCCCAAATCTTCAAAAATAACAAACTAGGTTATCTCCCAGTCCATATCTCATATGACGTTTTCTGAACCGATTTAGATGGAACTCGATTTAGTATGAATGCAGCAGTCTCCAAGGCATAACCCCAAAAGGAGATTGGAAGATCAGTTTGACTCATAATTGATCGAACCATATCTAATAAAGTCCGATTTCTCCGTTCAGATACACCATTCCATTGAGGTGTTCCTGGTGGAGTTAATTAGGAAATAATTCCACAATTTTTAAGATGCTCGTCAAACTCGTGACTTAAGTATTCACCACCTCGATCCGATCGAAGTGTTTTGATACTTTTGCTAAGTTGATTTTGTACTTCATTTTGAAATTCTTTGAATTTCTGGAACGATTCAGATTTGTGTTTCATCAGATACAGGTAGCCATATCTGCTAAAATCATCTGTAAATGTAATGAAGTACTGAAATCCTCCTCTAGCAAGTGAATTCATTAGTCCACATACATCAGTATGTATTAGGCCCAATAAATCAGTTGCCCTTTCATTTTCTCTCTTGAAAGGCGCTTTAGTCATTTTGCCTAATAAACAAGAATCACATGTTTTGTAAGATTCTAAATCAAACGATTTTAGAAGCCCATCATTATGAAGCTTTGTTATGCGTTTCTCATTTATATGGCCCAAACGACAATGCCAGAAGTAAGTCTGATTTAAATCATTGGATTTCAATCTCTTAATATTTATATTATAGATAGACATGTCTGAAGATCCACGAAGATTTAGAATATAAAGCCCATTCGATAATGAAGCATCTCTATAAAAAATGCCGTTTTTATTAATGGAGCAAATGTTATTCCTAATAACAAATTCAAAACCTTCTAAATTCAAACAAGAAACTGAAATAATATTCCTACTCATATCAGGAACATAAAAACAATTGTTCAGTTCTAAAACAAGCCCACTGGGCAAACTTAATTCAAAAGTTCCTACAGCTACTGCAGCAACTTTTGCTCCATTCGCAACTCGTAGGTCCACCTCGCCTTTTGCCAAGGCTCTACTCCTTTTTAGACCCTGCACATTTACACAAATGTGAGATCCACAACCAGTATCCAATACCCGTGAATCAGAAGTAGATAAATTAATTTCAATAACATAAATACCTGAAGCGGCAGTCTCACTGTCCTTCTTTTTCTTTGCTTCCAAATAGAGCTTGCAATTTCTTAACCAATGTCCTTGTTCTCCACAATAGTGGCAAGCTCCCTCCTTTGGTGTCTTGGCCTTAGGTTTGGGCTTGAACTTGGACTTTGCCTTGTCCTTACCCTTACTAGCCATGACCTTGCCCTTTTGGTTGTTCTTTTTGCCTTTCCCTTTTTGAACCATTAGAACACTAGGAATATTCTTCTTAATGTTCAGTTTTAGCTTATTTTAGCATCCCATGCAATTCAGTAATGGATTTCTCCATATTATGCATGTTAAAATTCATGACAAACTGGTCATACTCAGCAGGTAAAGAGCCCAAGATCAAATCCGTGGCCATGTCATGATTAACAGGAGTACCAAGCTTATCAAGATGATCTAGATAGCCCTTCATTTTAAGGACATGAGCACTTATCGAGGTGCCAGAAACCATCTTACATGCATTTAACGCCTTGTGAGTTTCAAATCTCTCTTGTCGTGCTTGCTCTTGGAACATTTCCTTGAGATGCACAATCATGTCATATGCATCTGTTTCTTCAAACTGTTTTTGAAGTTCAGAGTTCATGGTTGCCAGCATGAGGCAAGTAACATCGTTGGAGTCATCTTTGTGCTTACTATAAGCATTCTTTTCAGCTTTTGAGGTGTTATTTGCTGGAGCAGGGGGAATAAGATTTTCAAGAACATAGAGCATTTTTTCTTGCTTAAGAACAATTCTTAAGTTTCATGCCTAATCAAGAAAGTTAGTCCCACTAAGCTTGTCTTTCTCAAGCACAGATCGCAATGAATTATTCCAACTGTTTGTTGCCATTATCTACATACAAAAATATGTAAAGTAATTAATTTTTGAGACTCTAACGAAAAACTCACACTAAAAGCATTTAAACTTTTTGAAACTTCAACATTTTGATGTTTCGTAGTGGGGAAAAATATTTTTTTTAATCATAAGTAAGCTTTGGCTTTAATCTTATAATTAAATAAAACTCTAATTTTAAATGAGATAGACATCAAATGTCCCGGCTAAAAATATCTCATAAAATGCCCTAGGCCCAAAACCATTTTGATAGCCCAGTTAAGTCAAACCATATCAAACATATGGAAAACCATTTTCCATCTTATCTCACTCAGATAATCAAAAGCATCCTACTTTGGTAGGAATGACCATATGATGATCCAAGTAATAACAAGTGTTTGATTTTGGAAGGCATTTAACACTTAATTGGATTATAGTAAGCAGGAAATAAACATATCAAATATGCATGCAAGACATAAATAAAAGTGACATAGCATGGCCCATAACCTATGTTGATCATCACGAGCAAAGTGAAGATCAAGGTGGTCAATCTAGGTATATGAACTCCTTAAGCATTCTCTAATGGCTTGAGCATACTCCTCCTTGGTTGTAAATGTCGGCTGCCGTCTTCTTTTACATTGGATAGTAAAATTAAAATAATTCCTATTCTAGGAAAGCAGTACAATTTTACAACAATGAATAACGACACGCAGGCCGTATTTAAAAAAATTACAACTTAAAACAACCATAATGTAACCAGCCAATCACATTGGGATGAAACGGGCCATGCTATGCACTATTCAAAATAATCCACAACTACAATAAAAAACATTGATGAATAACACACAACGAACAGTTAGTTGGGGTTCCAAGGAGTAACGCCCCTGGCGGGGTCAAGGGGCAGCGCCCCTGGCGGAGGTCCCGCTGGCCGGTCAGCAGGCGGGGGTCAAGGGGGCAGCGCCCCCGGAAGGAAAAACGATTTTTCCTACTCTCATTGAATGAGATTTTGCCTTCCGATTTCCAAAAATTAATCAAATTAACGTTCGGACCCCTTAGTAACCATCGCCGTGAAAATTCATATTAAAGACAATATGCGTTCTTTTAATCATATTTATACAGATAACATATTATCATTGCCGATTAATAAAAGTAATTCGCAAATATAGAACGACGGATAGCATGCTTACGATACCATATCATATTAAAACAGACCAATTTACAAACAATTTGCAACTAATCTGGTCTGATCAGGTGACTAAGACGCACACATTAAACCTAATTCAGGCAGTCTGCATGCTAAGTATTCTAAAATCATAATCATGCGAACATGCTGATACATACCAGTTAAATTCATATATACATATCATACATGTATTCAACAATACGATTAACACAGATGAATCAACCTAATCGTTTAGCAAGTTGCTCTGATACCACTGTTAGAATTCGTGGACTCCTAAACGTGAAAAACATCCACGAATCCCTCCCGAGGACCCAAGTAAACGATTAAGATGATCTAAGGTTTAAGAATTACCTCTGGTTGCTATAATCGAAATCCTTCGATTCTGGTTGCGCTGTTGTACGTTCAACCCGAACAATCACTAGACGCTGCAGTATGCGAACGTCCTCTATCGGATACACACCGCGAACTCACTCGATACCCGGGGAGTGCTAGCGCCTAGGGTTTAAGAGGGTTTTTTTTCTTTTCTAGTAGAGAATGGCACGAATATTCTCAACCAAAAAATTGGACTATTGAAAAGACGGCTAGGGTTTTCTTAAAAACCCCCGAACCTCTTAGAGTCCAACTCTAATAATATCTTATCATATTCTAATTTAAATTCAAATTAAATTTAAACTGATATGATAAGATTCTTCCATTATCTCGGTAATTTAACTAATTAATTTATTGAGTTAGATTCTTATAATCTGGACATCATCTAGATACAACGAATGTGGACATATTTCCAGATTCATTGTATCTAGTAAATTTTCTAAGTACGATTAACTTAGACATATTTCCAGATTCATCGAACCTGGTCACCAGAAAAATAACCTAACAAATTCGCTTATTGTGTGACCCTATAGGTTCATTTAACACTGGCAGTATGCCTAAATCATATTTAAATGGCCCACAAGTTATAAGCGGTTTCTAGCAAAACATTATAACTATCCAGGTTAAATGAAGATCGGTGATCTCTTTGAACCAAACCATAATTTTATATTTAGTCCTTTTGTCACACGATATCCAGATTAAGTATAAGGCACGGAGCATGTCATCCTTATTAAGCTTAATCAATTATTTCTTGATTTCATAGTGGACTGTTCAAATAAATGATATCAATATCTTAGATTGATATATTTGAGCACGATCATGCATTTTTAACAGTCTAACTTATCAAGGGGCCCATAGATATCTCTCCCATAACTGAGAGGGACAAATTCCTTCACAATCAATCATATTCCTCTCCTTGATTTATTCTATATCCAACAGTAGTCTAATTTATTATCTTGTTAAAGACAACTTTAGACAATGTCAAAATATAGAATTTATCAAGTAGGAAACTATGATGAATTTAGGTCGAAGGACTTTCAATATTATTATGGCTAGAAAGTACTTATGACATATTTCATGAAGTACTCTCACAGTGGGCCATGTCCAATACAATGTTCTCTAACATTTATTTATGTCTTGACTCGATATCATAAATATCCATGGCCAGTAAAACATAGCCATCAAGTCACAAACATACTAATCTTAATTTATTATTATTCCAATAATAATAATCGATCAGGGACAGTTTTAGAATAGTCATTGTATTCATTGTAGGGTTTTACTATCAAGTCACGTACTTGATGACCAACAAAACAAAACTCACTATTCATGGAAAGGAAAACCTCATATTATTATATAAAACATAATGACAATAGTATAAGTACAAATTGACTCTAGGGCATATCCCAACAGTTTGTGCATGTATATGAACGCCAAATACCTTCTCAATCTTCCAGTATATGGCCTGCCTAATCCACGTTTGGTGAACCACTCATAAGACTAAGGGATTTTTCAGAGAGAAAAGAGCTGTCTATTTTTTCCTTCTCTTAGAGAAGAAGAAGAAGAAAAATGTTCATCTTTATTTTCCTGTTTAACCTAAATAAAACCCTAGGTTAAACTGGATTTTTAATTTTGCCCATTGGATTCTTAGTTTAGCCTCTTGGACCAAATTAATTATTCTAATTACCTAATAAATGGCCCAATAAAAAATTAAATTTTCAGCCCAAATAAACTAGTCCAAATTAACAGGCCTATATTAGTTTAGTCCCAGGTCAATCTTTAATTATTCAAACTGGGCCAAAGCCTTGAATAATTAATTAACCCACCAAACTAGTTTAATTAATTCTCTCTCTCTGTGGACATTTATTCTATTCTAGCCCAATAATTAAATCAGGCCTTAAATAAAATAAATTTCATTTAATTTAAGACCAAATCCTTAGCTTGTATATAATTAGGACTTACGGTCTATACTGGGGATCAAGAGATACACTGCATTGGCTACTAAAATGACCAAAATACCATTGCCATATAAATAGTTGTATTTTGCATTTTAAATATTTCCTAATATAACCATAAGGAAATATTAACCCCACGGACAATGTTGCGTTAGCAAAGTCTTTGACCTACAGGTGAAATGACTAAAATACCCCTCCATACATTGCCGTGCATTAGAGAGGAAGAAATGTACTAACACCTCTCTAAATGACGTCTACCATCCTTAGGCTTCTAGTCCAATGATCCATGACCTCCTGGATTGTTTCTGCTTTCCAAGGGAGCCACCCTAAAGCAAACATCCAAGGCATGTTTCCTAGAGCCCTGGATATTTAGTTCATTCAGACAACCACAAAGGGCGATATAGTATAGAAACTATCTTGTACAAGTCTGTCTTAATTAGCTAGTCACATATACCCAACATGCAATTATATTGGTCTTACGATAGAACCTCAACTAAAGCATATCAAAGTACATCTTTCCAGCTTCGTCAGACCACCAACTCATACTCAAGTTGTAGAGTACAAGTTTACGCTATAGCAGTAGTAGTCTAGGTTTCTACCATATAGTACTTTAAGAAACTACTACTACTACAGGTCCTATTCTACGTATTCGAAATACGCTTATGTCATGAAGTAAGTGGACTACTCACTGGCTAAAGGTAAGCCATTCTCTATTTGGAATTCATAACACAATAACCTAGACATGATGAGATTCCCATTCTAATCAATCGGTTAAGAACAAACATTTATGTGTTAAGTAACCCGTGATCCATACCTTACTATGAAAGACCACCATTCACATGGACCACTTACTTAAACACAAGGGTCTTTTCCAAACGTAATTGTGCACAAATAAAATGTAAATTTCACTAACAAATTCGGAAGATAAATTCTTTTTTTAAAATATTCAAGGTTTACATAAAAAACCTAGTCTAAGAGGGCACATTTCCCAACATAAATATCACAAGGGATCCATAAAATCACAAAGATCATATTTTTATTAGTAAAAGAATCACCTTTTTTTGGTTACTAACCCTATGCATGCTCCTAGATTAGACTTTGGCTCTGATACCACTTGAAGGACTGCAGAAAAATTAAATATGCAGCGAAAGATAGAAAATTAAAATTTTTTTCGAGCCAAAGTCTCAGAATACTTATTTCTAGGGTATTTTACTTAAATAATTGGAGTTGGGTTCGAGTTTGATGGCGCTTCCTGAACTAGAATGTCTACTTGTTCTACAGGTATACCAGCTGACTGTTGGCTCACATCAAACACTTACCATGTTTGCTAGCTCTTGGCCTTCCAAAGTATTCTCGAACCTCTATGGACCTCTACTAGTGAAAATAGTATTAGGGTGAAAAAGATTGGAAGGAAAAATGGAAGAGCTAAAATGGTAAAAGAAAAACGAAGGAGAAATGAAAACAGTGGTCTTTTCTTTGTTTCTAAGGAAAACCAAAAGCTCTGTGCATTTGTGAAGTTTAGGTCAACCCCTCAATATACGCACACCACCTATATTTATTTTAATCAACAACTTTTCTTTTCCTTTTCAAAAACAGCTACCGAATTTCTTTTTCTTTCTTATTTCCTTTTTCCTTGATTTCTTGTGTGGCGGCTACTCTAGGTTTCTAAACCTGTGGCCATCCCATACAAACCCTGGTGGGCCAAGGCTTTTTTAATTAGTCCAAGACTAATTAAATAGCTCTCTTATTAATTAATTAATCTACTTGGTCCTAATATAAAATTATCCAAGATAATTAACTAATTAATTAAATTAAAATATTTCTTTTATTAATTAATTAATCCAATTAGGCCTAATATAAAATTACCTAAGATAATTAATTAAGAAGCTAATTAATTAAATTGGCTTAATTAAATTTTCTAGCCCAAATAAATAATTAATTGGACTCCTAGAATAATTCTTTCAATAATCAATTCACCCAATAAGCAATTTAGTAAATAAATTTACTAAGGTTATTTGAGCTACTCTGAGGACCAAAAGATATATTTTTCTTGGCTGCTAAAATGACCAAAATATCCCTACTAACAAATAGTTATAGTTTGTCATTTTAAATATTCCATTTATCACCTTATGGAAATATTGGCCCCAAGAATAATATTGCAAGTGCAATGTCTTCAACCTATAGGTATAATGATGGAAATATCATTCTATGTAACACCCATCATTGAGATAGGAAAAATACACTAACACTTTTCTCAATGACATTTATCATCCTTTGATAGCTAGTCCGATAATCTATAATATCTAGTATGTATCCACTTATCACAGAGAGCTACCCAAAAGTGTACATACTTAGTCATATTTTTCTAGGACCATGGATTATTTAGATTATCTTGGACAATCACAAGGAGGTGATTTCGTCATGTAATAAAGTATAGAAACGCTATTGTATAGGTCCGTCTAAATTACCTAGAGTCATACACTCAACATACAAGGTTATTTATCTTACAATAAGACCTCACCTAACATACATCAAAGTGTGCAAGTTTGGCTTCACCAAACCACCAATTTATACTCAAATCTTAGAGTACTCATCTACGTAATAGCTACGATAAACCAAACTTTATTTATTTTAGTACTTTCATAAAGATTATTATTGCATGGTCCAGTTTACGTATTCCAAATATGCTTACACTATTGGTGTGAGTAGATTACTCATTGGTTAAAGGTAAACCATTCCACATTTAAAATTCATAGTGTAATGATCTAAACCTTGATAAAGTGCCCAACTCCATCAATTAATCAAGAACAATTTTTCACTTATGTTTTAGTAGCCCATAATCTACACCTTATTGTGAAAGCATGACCCAATCATGTAGATTACGTACTAACATATTTAGATTTAATGTGTAATATATGTAAACAAACAACCATTAATAAATGAAACTTTTATTAATTTCTAAAATATAGAAATACATAGGCCATTTTGGGCATATATTCCAACAACAACAACATAGGCACAGTTTCACAATCTAAAGAATCGAGGAACCACAAGAAGAAAAAGTATATAGAGAGGAAGTACCACCTAATCCGAGAATTTATTCATAGACGAAAAATTGTGGTGGAACAAATAGCCTCGAAGAACAATCTAGTTGATCTATTCACCAAGCCTTTAGCTAAGAGAGTCTTTAGAAGACACTTAGATACCATAGGGGAAGGTAACTATGTATTTATATAGTCTTAGAGTGTAAATGGGAGATTGTTGGAATGTGTGTCCACTAAGACTACATTCCTGATATAATTTCTATTAAATTCATAAAAGTTTTATTCTCACAAATTGTTTATGTTATCTCACTTGAATTTGTGCATGATTTTGCTGAAAAAGAGCCATTGTGTTTAAGTAAGTGATCCATGTGAATAGAAGTCTTTTAGAGTAAGGTATGGATCATGGGTTACTTAATCCATAAACTACTGTTCTTAACCGGATGAAGAGAATGAGAATCTCATCATGATAAGATTATTATGTTATAATTTTCGAGTGAGGAATGGTTTTCCTTTAGGCAATAGCAGTCCTCTCACTTCATAATATAAACGTATTTCGAATACATAAAATTGGACATGTAGTAGTGGATTTTAAAAGTACTACAATGGTAGAAACCTAGACTACTACTGCTACAGCGTAGACTTATATCCTACGACTTGAGTATGTGTTGGTGGTTTGGCGAAGCTGGAAGCGTATATTTTGATATACCATAGTTTAGATTCTATCATAGAACCAATATACTTGTATGTTAGGTATATATGACTAGTCGGTTAAGATAAACCTGTAAAAGATAGCTTCTACACTATATCATCCCTTGTGACTGTTTCAATGATCTAATTATCCAGGGCCCTATGGAGCATGACTTGGATGTTTGCTTTAGAGTAGCTCCCTTGGAAAGAGAAAATATTCTAGAAAGTCATGAATCATTGGACTAGAGGTCTAAGGATGGTAGATGTCATTTAGAGAGGTGTTAGTACGTTTTTCCTCTTTGAATATATGACGTTACCTAAAGGGGTATATTAGTCATAACACTTGTAGGACAGAGACTTTGCTAATGCAGTATTGTCCTTGGGATCAATATTTTCTTATGATAATATTAAGTAATATTTAAAATACAAAATATAGCTATTTCCATAGTAGGGGTATTTTGGTTATTTTAGTAGCCAAGAGCAATATATCTTTGGGTCCTCGAAATAGCTTGAAAGTCCTAATTGACTTTAGGTTGAGGAAATGGGCGTGATTAAAGAGGTTTTATTTTATTCAGGAAGTTTAATTTATTATTAGATTAAAATAAAATAAAAGGCCTAAGAGAGAGAATAATATAATTATCTATTTTAATTGGTTAATTAATTATTTAGGGCTTGAGCCCAAATTAAATAATTAGAAATTAACCTAGGCTTAAACTAGGAATAAGGCTTGATAAAATATCTTGGTCCTTTTCGGTTAGTTCATTTATTTCTGGGCTTTATTAGTCCAAGATTAAATAAATGACTAAAGGTTCATTACTTATTTTTGGGTCGGATTAATCAAAAAAAATCTAAAAATAATAATATAAACCTAGTCTAATCACATGGATCGAGGTCCATGGACCAGAGACAAGTTTTAGTTAGTTTACCCTAGCTAAATGTCTTTAGTTTTTTAGATATAGATATTCCAAATGATGGGGATGATCTGTGAGTTACGTGAAAAAGAATTACACTGAGAACTCTTGTGCAAGCTTCTCTCTCTCTCCCTCTCTCTCTCTCTCTCTCCAGTTGTGCATTTTTCCAGTGTGTTTCTATTTTGCCAAAAACAAGGACAGAATTGGATTCCTTCTTGATATTGCTTGTTAGCAGACTGTCAAAAGGAGAGACCATTGCCTACCTTATAGCTTTCACCAGCAATATTAGGCAGTGTGTAACACCCCACAACCTAAGCCCAACAGAGCCGGGGATGTCGCCCATCCAAAGGACAAGGAGTCTTTATAACTAGGTCACACAACAAAAATATAACAATACATTGAAATTAAAACTTATTACAATCCAAAAATTCAAGAAAGAATCCAAAATAAATTGTTTACTCTCATCTCTCAAATCATTACATAAAAGAAATAACATAATATCTTCCAAAGCAGGCAACAACTAGCTACTCATCCCCACAGCAGGATCGATCTGAAATCATGGCAAAAAGGGTGATGAGATAAAAATCTCAGTAAGTCCGTGTGTGCTATGAGTGTTCAGGTAAAACTATTCGTGTATGCAAGTTGTAAACATTTCATAAGAGAGTGCTGGCAAGCAAGAAATAAGGATCAAAATAAAGAGTGGCGCTTTCCTTCTTTCAAACCACACAAGTGCACAATAAAACTAACCACTCCAATGGGCGGCCAAGGGTTACCACACGTTGGGCCCCAAGACCATATAATGGTCAGAATTCTACACTTTATGCAGACTGACAAGAGGTAGGTGATCGGCCTACCAGGTAAGATACTCTTCATTCTCTACACCCAAACAAAATCGGTTGTCCACTCCGGCAACACACAGTCCATATGACTGAAACTTGCTAGCTCGGACCAGCATGACTAAGCAGTACTATCGCTTCTCCAAGTTGAGTTCATCTTCTAGAGGTGGCCACCTGTCAGAAGACTCGATCTTGCTCTTCAAAACTAGTTCTACTAGCCTACTCTTATTGAGTACTCAACGTTGATTGTCCCATTTGGGAGAAAACTGATAAAACATTGCTTTACTTGGAAATGGCAATTAAGGGTTTGTAAAGTCCGGGTTAAAGTTGGTTTTAGAAAGAGTTTAGTGTTTGAGAAAAACTACTTATTGATTTTCAAATAGTTTGTTTGACTGAAGTAAGAAAGGAAATAGTCCTCAATTGCCTTTATAAGAAAAAAAAAGAGTGTCCACACACTTCACATTTGGCTTGCCATGGTAACCTTTTACAACAAATAAGTTTTATGCAGGAGCTTACCTGACCCTTCGCTTGAGATAAATCAAAGATTCCCAAAAGCTAACCTAACCCTGCCTAGGGTAAACACAAGCCATAATTAAACTCAAGCCAAAATTTTCTTTCATAAATAGTCGTAGCTCAACTCTTTACAATCATGACCCTAGTGTCCCAAACTTTAAGGCTAGATGCCTAAAAGAATTTTATAGAATAAATCTAGCTTGATAATAAAATAATTAGGGTTTGTGAAATGGTTGTTAATAAGTCGTAGGTTTAAATATTATTATAAATAAACTAGGGTTTATTTGATGAAGGGTCCTAGGTCCTAGATGATAACATTTAAAATAATAATCTATTAATAATTAATGGTTAGAAAATAATTGGTAAATAAAATTATTAGTAAGTAAATTTTGATATGTTTTTGATTAATAAATAAATTTTATTAGTATTTATGAATATATGACTTATAAGATTAATATTTTACCTATCATGATTATTTATATAAAAGGTTTTATTTAATATTATTATTATATATATATATATATATATATATTATTTGTAATAAAGGACATCAGGCATTTGGCTAAAATATCATTATTTCATATACCAATCCAATTCCAAATCTTCCTAGGGTTTCGAAATCTTTAGAAGAAAATATATAGTATTAATTTTTATTAATGAAATAAATTTGGCTAACTTAAATAGCTTAGGAACAAGGTCATGATCATAATTCCTATTGCTAACCATAATCATGAACATACACTCTACACCAATCAATAAACCATCTAAATCATGAACAAAAGCATAGATCCATATCTACCAACACATGATCCACACTCCACTAAACATAATCATATTCATGGCTTCAACAAGGATACAAGAACATAAAACCCTATTCACCAAAAGTGACATAATATCTATCATGCTTAATCATCCACACTAACTCACGACATGAAGATCATGCAACAAACCCTAAAACATCATAAAACTCAACCAAGACAAATCATTCTTATGCATCAATCCCAACTCCATCACATAAACACATTTATCCTCATACTTCAATCCGAACTCCATCATATAAACACATGCTCAATCTCCAACCATAATCCATCCGATTCCAACAACATCCAAAAGACATGAATCTAGAATTTAAAGAGAATATTGAAGAGGCTTACTTGAATGATGACTACCTTGAAGAAGTCCCAAGAGGATCCTCACACTTGGAAGGCTTGATCCGTCCAAGGAGGAAGAAGGAAAATGGCCATGGTTGGAGTAACCATTTTGGTTGTGAGAGAGAGAGAGAGAGAGAGAGAGAGAGAGAGAGAGAGAGTTTATTAGTATATTCCATTAAAGGTCGAAGATGAAGGAAGTTGAACATAATCGTTCATGCTTACCTTGAAAGTGTTCTTGAGTCTTCAAGAAAATTTTAGTTTTTTTTTAATCCAAAAGTGGAACCTTGATTTTAATGTTTGATGTTATAAATTACAGAAATGGATTCTAGAGAGTGAGTAGATGTGATTTGGAGTTTTGGAGAAGATTGAAGGTGTTTAGAGAGGTCTTAGGCTTGGAGAATGGTGGTGTGTGTTTTTGGTGTTCTTGGAGGGTTAGAGAGAATGGAGGAGAGCTGGACAAAATTCTGCTGAATGATGTTGGCCGAATGGCTAGGGAAATTCTGGTGATTAAATTTTTAGATTTGGGAGAAGAAGAAAGCTGGTTGTTTGAAATTCAAAAGGAGTAATTTAGGGAGTGAATTATGGTAGCAAATATGATAAGAATACCTTGGTTGATGGAGGTCTTTGGGAGCTTCAATGGCCGACTGGTTTGGTTGGACTTTTGTTGAGATGAATGATGTTTGAATGGGTTATAGAATGGCCAAAATTCAGAGGATAAGTGTGGAAGATTTTTCTGGTTGTTTGAAGCTGAATCCATGGAGGTTTTCATGGAGTAATTTGCTGGAATTTTGGATTCCATTTGAAGGTTTGATTAAAGTGATTGATGAAGTAATTTAAGGGGTAACCATAGAGCTTCATTCGAGCAGACCAATGGAGGAGATGATGAAGTTCAATTCATGGCTGACTAAGGTTGGTTTCACAGAAAATTAGAGTGAGTTTTGGACAAGGTTGAAGAAAAAAAACAAGGCTGGAAATTCTATTTGTTCATTCAAGAGGTTTGCTGGAATTTTTGTGCAGATTTTTCTGCCATATTCCAGCCGACTTGCAGAAGGTTTGAAGGGGTATTGGAGGGTTCTTTGAGGTTGGTTTCTAGCCTTCTTTATGGAGGAAAGATAGGGTTGAATTGCTGGTTGGAAAGGTGGAAGAAACAGCTTAGTTCTTGGCCTAACAAGCTGCGAAAACTGCCCAGGAATTTTCCTGGTTTGCACAGCTTTTGTGCAGTCCAGTTTTTTGCCAATGTTTTCAATCTTCAAGCTGAGTAAATTGGCTATTTTTCTAGCAGCATTTGAGAGGAAAAGATGGCTGAAGTTTTTGAAAGCTGGACTGAGTAAGAAGCTGGAAAAATTTCCAGTTTGCTACAAGAAGAAGATAACCACTCATAAGGTGGAGATTGAAGGTTCAACCATGGAGGTTAATTCTCTTGGGAACCTTCCATAACTCCTTCCCCATTTTCAGTTAAAAATTCCCTCCTCCAAGAGGCATTTTCGAAGCTTCAAAATCACAGAACCTTGCTGGAATTTTTTGAAATAAAAATGGCTTGGATAAATTGAGCAACTAAATTGATCAAGAATTAAGGTAAGCTAGAGAGCAAAAAGGGTATGAATCCCTTAAGAATTTTTGTAGGGCACAAGAGTGAGATTAGGACATTTCTTTCATGCCTCCCCTAGGACAACACTCCTACTCCTCCCTATGGCAAGCAAGGGCCGAAAATAGTCTACTTATCTAAAATAAAATTTAATCATGCTATTTTCTCTTAGAAATAAAATAATAAAATAATAACAAATCTTGTTTTTATTTTCTCTCCCAAATATTTTTCCTATTTAATCTTCAAGCTATCTCCCTATTCCACCTCAAGCAAAATTACCATTTTGCCCTTCCTACTCAACAACACAATTAAGCCTTCTAGACTATAAATCACAATTCCAAAACACATAAAATCATTCAAAAATATATTTATGCATGCAAGAAAATATGATATGCATCCTGACCCCCTTACTCTAGGGTTGGTTTTAGTTGGAGTTTCACACAGTGGACATATTCTAAAAGTGCACAGGATTTGTGTTAATGCAAGGGAGGAGTAGAAGGCTAGCATGACATCCACCAGAGACCACAGTACAAACACCAATGGTCGTGCTGTCTATCTCATCAACACATGCTAAGTAGTCAACATAGACCAAGAAACGCAAAGGTATCAGTTTTTAAAAAGCTTCTCCTGCTTTGTTATTTTTTATCTCTTTGTTTTGTTTGTTTTCATTGCGTTATGTTTGCCAAGTTTAAACTTTTAGTACTATATAGCATTTTGCATATGCATACAGAGTCTAAAAGCATTTATATGTGTGTGTTTGATGGTTGTGAACATTGGCATGTGTACTTGTTTATAGTTGCTTTACTGATATTATAGTTGTGTTTTGAATGAGAGTGAATTAATTGAACAGAATTTGTTATGAGATGGATAGGGAGCAATAGCGGAGGGTGAAAAGAATTAGTTGGGGAAATTATAAACAAGAATTGATATGGTTTGGTGGATAATGCTTGGAGTGTAATTCTTAGAGACAAGAGTTGATATGGTCTAGTGGTCTAGTGGATAAAATCTGGTTTTTATCTTTTAAAATTACCATTTATCTTATTTAAAGGTTTTATTTTAGATAATTCTTCTAGAAATCTCATTTGTATATATAACTAAATATAACCAAAATTTAGGATAATTTATCCTTATCTTGCATCATTTGAAAGTTAGAAGAATTTTATTTTGTGTTTTGAGATAATATATAAATAAGATAATTATCAAAATTACATTTTAAAAATACCTATTTGATAATTCTTTAGCCCTAGTTGACACCAAGGCAATTACTAGCTTAAAATTCAGCTTTTTGAAAATATTCTAGGGATATTATGTTAACTAGATAGATAAATTAGAGATATTTGGAAAATCTTTTTAAGAAATTACTCCTTTTATTTTTGAATAACCAGATTTTAATTAAAAAAAAAACTAAACTCCATTTCTTTCTTTCTTCTCCCAAATTCGGTCACTTTCTCTCAATCCTCTCTTATTTTCGACTAGACTAGGACAAGTGTGAAGCTGCATTTTCTTCCTTCTTTTGTTTATGTAGCCAAAGTAAAGAAGGTGTCCTTCACTTATTCAAATACTCAAGCCTTTATCTCATGTTTTCTTAGATAGAGTTGTAGTCTATCTAAACTTCTACACAACAAATATCATGCTACCCTAAACCCTAGCACATTTTCAACATGCACATACACACACACGCACACACACACACACACACACACACACACACACATACAAAACCAAACCAAACAAAAACACACACCCTCATTTATACCAAAGCCAAAACACAAGCATCCTTCAAACTCCCTCAACTCTCATTTTTTGGCCTCATTATTTCACTAAACAATTGGTCATTTTCCAGCTTACTTTATTCACCCAAAACTTCACAAAGCAACATTCTTTTTCAATCATAAAAAAACTAAAAGCTCATGTCATACTTTTGCACATGTTTTTCTCCAAAACTAAAACACTTAGAAGACAACTTGACAAGGCCAAAACACACACCAATACCATTCGATCCTCTCTTCTTTTCCACAAAGCGACCAAAGCTCTCTTCCTCAGCATCATTAAAATCTCTTCAAGGAAAGTCTTGTTTCTCCTCTCAAGCGGATTCACTCTAAGTCACAAAGGATTCATTTTTTGATCTGTAAAGCCTTGTTTGTCTTTAGAGGTAATTTGAATTCCTTATCTTTAATAGTTGTATGTGTGATAGGTCGAATACTATAGGCATGATTGTGATGGATATTATTAATTTCCTTATAAGTGAATATGAAGTTGAGCAATATAATTCCTCTTGATGATTAGTTCTGGTGCTATGAATATTGTATGGTGATAAGTTTGGTTATCAAGAGATTGAAGCTTGCTTAATATGTTAGATTTCAATAATGCAAAACCATTTATGCGTAGTAGAAATTAAATTGAAATTCATGCAACAAGATCACTCTGATTCTGTTACCTGAAATTGAACTTTTTAAATTTTTCCTCCTCGCGAAATTCCTCCAAAAATTGTTCAAATCATCAACTACAAAATTCTAAGTATACAACTTTCTCTAATATTAATCCACACAAGGAATTGTACTCGAGTTACGCACAAAAAAAACCTATGCTAGTTGGTTTTTATATTTGTTAGTGTTGGAATTAATTTGTTTCGAAGAAATAATACAAAAAGGGGTTTCTGTATGCATGTTTTCACCACATCTAACGTGCAGTGTAATTTATATATACAAAAATTGACTGCCTTAAGGGACATTCATGATTTCCTAAATCTTTTAGGAAAGAATTCATAAGCCTTTTTCTTTATCCTTTCATCATGGGCTTGAGTTTTCAAAATTGCACTAAGGCCCTTGAAATTGAAGGATTGCAAAAAAATAAAAAATGCAGAGAAAAATAGAAATTTAAATTTTTTTCCCTAGTCAAAGTTTAAGAATACTTATTTTTAATTCGCTTAAATTGAATAATCAAAGGAATAGAATTTTATGGGATGCTTTGGTTTTACGTGACTACTTATTCCGCAGAATTCTGGCCAAGTGTCGACTACTTCGTATCAAACACGCGCACCGATATTGCTAGTTTTCAATCTTCCAAAATATTCTTAAATCCCCTATAGACTATTTACTGATAAAAATAGAATAATGGGTGAAAGAATAATAATATTGGAATAATGAAGAAGAGCTATTTCCCAGGAAAAAAACAATGGCTTTTTGAAAAAACCCAGAAAGAACAAAAAACTATTTCGGTTGCTTTTCTAAAAAAAAAAAAAAACAACAACAACAAAAAACCAAAGGCTATTTCCATGGGTTTTTTTTTTCTTTTCGAAAAACCAAGAGAACTAAAAGCTATTTTTTTCTCTTGTTTTCTATCACCTAAACGTGATCACTTGATCACCAATATATAATTGACTTCCTAAAAGAAATATAGCTATTCATTTTTCTTGTTTTTGTATACAAAAAGTGATTACGTAATCACATATGCTCGGGCTTCTTAAAACCCATATAGCTATTTCTTTTCCTTGTTATTGTTACCTTTTCTTCCACTGGAAAAATACTCTCCTTAACTTTTGTTTTACTTTTTTTTTTCTTTTCCACCATTTTTTCTTTATTTCCATTTTTCATTTTACTTGTGGCGGCTATCTTTTGTTTCCAAAATAACAAAAACCATCACACACAATCTTATTGGTCTAGGTTTTTTCTTAATTAGCCCAGGACCAATTAAATAGCTCAATTATTAATTAATTAATCCACTTAGGCAAAAAATAAAATTACTCAAGATAATTAATTAATAAATTAATTAAATTAAGTTAGTCCAAGACTAATTAAATAGTTTCTGTTATGAATATATTAGTGAAAGCTTCACTAATTAGTGGAAGCTCCACTAATTATGATTTATGTGAACTATTAGGGAATTAGTGGAAGCTCCACTAATTATGAATTTTTATGGATGTCCATCATTTAGTGGAGACACCACTAATTAAGATTAGTGGAAGATGATGTATTCCACTAATTAAGAGCTCTATAAATAGAGCTATTCTCTAAGCTTGAAATACACCCTCATTTTGTAAAAAGAATTGTGAGAGAAAATTATGAAAGAAAAGAAAAAGAGAAGTTTGAAGAAATTCTTGTGTAAAGAATAATTAGAGTTTTCTTAGTGTATAGTGTGTAAATTTTATTCTAACACTACCTTCTTAGTGTGTAGTGTGTAAATTTTATTTTAACACTACTCAATTTTTATAACACGTTATCAGCACGAGTCTCTGCCGTTATCAAAGTCAGAAGATAGGTACGCATTTATTGATCCCTATGGCTAACCTTACTAAACTTGAATTTGTAGCCCTTGATATTTCTGGAAAAAATTTATGTCATGGGTTTTTGATACAGAAATGCATCTAAATGCTGAAAAAAAAAAGGATTTGACCATATGAAGATGGTCGTACTACCAAGTGCACGGTATAAATGATTGCACCTGAAGTTGCAAGATTTTAAAAACGTGAATGAATATAGCTCCACGATGTATAAAATTACATTTCAGTTAAAATTATGCGGAGAAAAAAAATATATTGGAGAAGACATTCTCCAGCTTTCATGCCTCGAATATTGTCTTGTAGCAACAATATAGAGAAAAAGGATATACACAGATTTACTTACTGCCCTCCTCATTGCAAAGAAAAATAACGAGTTATTATTGAGAAATTATGAAGCCAGAACAACTGGCTCAACAGCACTCCCAAAAGTGAATGTTGTTGGCTCCAGCAAAAGCCATCGTTATAGTCATAGTTGTGGCAGTGGCCGTGGTTATGGTCATGGACACACTTGATATTTCCCTTAGCATAGAGAAATACTGGCCACTTGAAGTAGAACAGAAAAGATAATAAGGGAAAATGATATTTCCATTAATAATAAGCATTACATCTTTGAGATTTTACATTCGGATGTCAATATATATTCCTGCTAACAGTTCAGAAAAAAAAAATCTATCTCGTCTTGATCATAAGTCTGGTGTTCACTTGCATTTCCTTCATTCATCTCACTGGTGTTCACATGCACTTGAGGATGCATACTTGTAGTTTCTCTTTTTCAATAGAGCTGACAAATTTAGGATGAATGTTTGTAGTTGTTTTTTTTCCATGTTCGCATTAGAGGAAGACAAACAGGTAGCAAGTATGGATTTCAGTTCCTCTTCTTCGGCATCCTCCTCCTCTTCCTTCTCCCTTGGGCCAGCATTTAGACTAGCAGCAGAATTATCCGTGAAGTTACTGCGCAATGAGTCTTGGAATTTTCTCATCCCTTTAAGTTTCTTATTATATTTAGCCTTGAAACATGCTTGTCTCAATTTTTGTGTTTGGTCCTTCAACTACGTATCAAGATTTTCTTCCACTAACTTCTTCTCACGTTCTAGTATCTCAATGGCTTCTCTTAACTTCATCTCAGATATATGTCCTCCTTTGTCTTTATCTCACTCCTATAAATCGAAGTGATATCATCGGTGGAGATACATTCATTCCAGTCATTATTTACTTATAAATCTTTCATAGTTTCATACTTGCAAATTACAAGTATGTGTGAGAGAGAACCAAACATTCTTGATTAGGGTCTCCAAGCTCATTAACTTCCTATAAGGACATCGACGAGTTCCCAACTCCCTACATCTATTCTTGAGAGGGGTTAAGCCAATATTCAGTTCTTTGGCCGCGCTCTTAATTGGCAGGTAAAAGTACTGCGAAATGGTTTTTTTTTATAGTGTCTTGGAGCTATTGCCCTTCTCCATCTCTGCCTCCTAATCCTCTTCTTCTCCATAGGAATTTCATCTGCAATAATATCTTGAACTTTGATATTATGCATTTCATGGGTCCTTACTCCGAATTCGTTGCCAAGACCACTCATTATTTCTCCTAGAAAGGAAAATACATCAAACTCTTCTACGTTAGACCTGACATTAGGCGGAAGCGGTTGGCTTAGAAAGGAAAATACATCAAAATCTTCTGCGTTAGACCTGAAATTAGGCAGAAGCGATTGGCTTGGAAAAGAAAACACACCAAAATCTTCTGCATTAGAAACTAAGTCAAAATTTGACCATGTCTCAAATGAGTTACGAGTCTCCATATTTGCTTTTAGGTTTTTGTTTTTTTATGTTTACTAATGATTAATTACTGAGATATATATCGATACATATATATATATATATATATATCTGTACGAGGAAGAAAAAGAGGTAGATGATAGATGGAGGGACAAAAGAGAAGAAAAGATAAGGAGGAAGGGGAAAAGATTGTACCGGGAAGAGTGGAAAAAAAAAAGAGATTTTTATAATAGATTTCTTGGCATTTTCTACTTGTCATCATGTTCTTACATTTATTTTTCTTTTCCCTTATTCTCTTGTGAAATCATTATTCCCTAGATTAGGGGGAGAACAAAAATAGTATAAGAAATATCTTGATTAGACAACATCATTAAATTATCTTGATCCGCGTACAAGCGTGTGTGAACTTGAAGTTCAAAAAATAATTCATTTGTAAAGCATTGAAAATCAAATGCCAGACACTTTTGTTGACTCCAGAAGAGTAACAAAATTGCATATTCCAGCTATAAATGCTCCTATTCGAATTGAAGTTCAAGCAGAACAAAAGATTATACCTATAGCTACTGAGCCCAAAGCATGGCCGACCTCTTAGTTCTAAAGATAAAAATCTTCGAAAGAAGAGAGGATGAAAGGATCCAGATGATCATATTAGAAAAGAATGATAAAGACCAAGAGAGAACTGATGAAAAAGAACCAGAAATTGATGAAAGTAACACTAGATTTCTATCAATTATACAACTTCCAGTAGAAGCTGGAATCGGATAAAAACAATGATTGATAATATGTTTACATATAATATATCTCTTGATGTTATATAGGATAATGATGATCCTGAACCAATATCAGTTGATGAATGTCGGCATAGAAAAGATTAGCTACAATGGAAAGATGTGATTCAATCGGAGTTAAATGCACTGACACAACGTGAAGTCTTCGGACCTGCAGTCCGAACACCGGAAGGTGTAAAACCTGTTGGCTACAAATGGATATTTGTGTGAAAGCGCAATAAAAATAATGAAATCGTACGATATAATGCACGGTTAGTAGCCCAAGGTTTTTCACAAAGACGAGGTATGGATTATGATGAAACTTATTCTCCTGATGTTGATGTTATTACATTCCGATATATTATCAGTTTGGCAGTACATGAAAAGATAGATATACACCTATTAGATGTTGTCACTGCTTACTTGTATGGAAATTTAGAAAATGATGTTTACATGGAAATCCCTGAAGGATTTCGCATGCCCGAAGCATATAAACATTATCCTCGTGAAAATTACTCCATCAAGTTACAAAAATCATTATATGGCCTGAAGTAATCTGGGCGAATGTGGTTCAATCATATTAGTGAATATTTATTGAAAGTGGGATTTAAAAATGACCAGGTATGTCCATGTGTTTTTATTAAGAAATCTGGTTCTAAATTTGTGATATATGTTGATGATATTAATCTTATTGGAACTCCTGAAGAGCTCCAAGAAACAATTGATTGTTTGACATCAAGGATGTTGGTAAAATTACATTTTGCCTTGATTTACAAATTGAACATTTGGCAAGTTTCATCAATCAACATATACAGCATAAGTTTTAAAAAGGATTTTCATGGACAAAACACATCCATTGAGTATTCCAATGATCGTCCAGTCATTAGATGTGAATAAAGATCTTTTTCAACCTCAAGAAGAGGATGAAGAACTTCTTGGTTCTGGAGCACCATATCTCAGTGTAATTGATGCATTGATGTATCTTGCTAACAATACACGACCTGATATTGCCTTTGCTATCAATTTATTAGCAAGATTTAGTTCTTCACCAACACGACGACATTGGAATGGAATTAAACAAGTCATTCGATATCTCCAAGCAGCTACTTCTTCAAATCATGCTGAAAGTATAGCTATTCATGAAGCAAGTAGAGAATGTGTATGGTTATGATCAATGATTCATGATATCCGAGAAAGTTGTGGATTATCATCTATCAGAGATATTTCAACTCCTCTTTATAAGGACAATGCAGCTTACATAGCTCAAATATGAGGATGATATATTAAAGGAGATCGGACAAAACATATATCACCAAAATTCTTCTTTACTCATGAACTCCAGAAGAAAGGTGAAATTGATGTGCTACAAATTCGGTCATGTGACAACCTCGCAGATATTTTCACAAAGACTTTACCGACTGCAACATTTAAGAAGTTGAGATATAAAATTGGTATGCGACGGTTCAAAGATTTATAGGAATCATCTCATTAGGGAGAGTAATAAACAGACATATAGAATAGTGTACTCTTTTTCCTTTACTAGATTTTTTCCCACTAGGTTTTTATCTAGTCAGGTTTTAACGAGGCAAATTCTTTATGTAATGAATGAATATCCAATGGGGAGTGTTATAAATATATTAGTGGAAGCTCCACTAATTATGGATTTATGTGAACTATTAGGGAATTAGTGGAAGCTCCACTCATTATGGATTTTTATGGATATCCACCATTTAGTGGAGACACCACTAATTAAGATTAGTGGAAGATAATGTATTCCACTAATTAAAAGCTCTATAAATAGAGCTATTCTCTAAGCTTGAAATATACCATCATTTTGTAAAAAGAATTGTGAGAGAAAATTGTGAAAGAAAAGAAAGAGAGAAGTTTGAAGAAATTCTTATGTAAAGAATAGTTAGAGTTTTCTTAGTGTGTAGTGTGTAAATTTTATTCTAACACTACTTAAATTTTATAACAGTTTCCTTATTAATTAATTAATCTACTTTGGCCAAATATAAAACTGCCCAATATAATTAATTAATAAACTAATTTATTTAAATTAACCAAATAAATTATTCTAGCCTAAAATAATTTAAATGGACTACTCACTGGTTAAAGGTAAGCCATTCCTCATTTAGAAATTATAGTGTAATGATCTAAACCTTAACGAAATGCCCAACTCCATCAATCAATCAAGAACATTTTTTTCGCTTATGTGTTGGTAGCCCATAATCTACACCTTATTGTGAAAGTACGATCCAATCATATAGATTACTTACTAATACACTTAGACCTTAATGTGCAATATATGTAAACAAATAACTATTAATGAATGAAACTTTTATTAATTTCTAAAAATACAGAAATGTATAGTCTATTTTGGACATACATTCCAATAGTTATTAAGAAAGGTGTTAGTACATTTTTCCTATCTTAATGGTGGGTGTTAAGCGGAGGGATATTTTCATCATTATATCTATAGGTCGAAGACACTACGCTTGCAATATTATTCTCGTCAATATTTTTATATGGTGATAAATAGAATATTTAAAATGATATATATACATCTATTTGTTAGCAGGGGTATTTTGGTTATTTTAGTAGCCAAGAATAATATAACTTTTGATCCCCAAAGTAACTCAAATAACTTTAATAAATTTATTTACTATATGAGCTTATTGCGTAAATTTATTATTGGAAGCATTATTCTAAAAGTCCGAGTAATTATTTATTTGGGCTAGAATAATATAATTAGGCCAATATAATTAATTACTTTATTAATTAATAATCTTGAATAATTTTATATTGGGCTCAAGTGGATTAATTAATTAATGAATTAATAAGAGAGCTACTTAATTAGTCTTGGACTAATTAAGAAAAACCCGGCCTACCAGGGTTTGTGTGTAGCGGCTAAAAGGTTTTAGAAACCTAGGATTAGCTGCCACAGGAAGAAGATAAGGAAAAGAAGAAAATAGGAAAACCGGTGTTGTGTTTGTGAAGGAAAAGGAAAGCCGTAGTTTTGCATATAAAAAGATCACATGAGATCTTTGAATGAGGTTAACTTAATTTTCTAAAGAGAAAATAGAAACGGCTGTTCAGTTTTTCCTTGAATGAAACCAAGGCCACTGTTTATTTTTGTCATTCTTTCTTTGTTTTTTCTTTAACATTTAGCTATTCTATTTTTCTTCCAATCTTCTTCACCCTAATTCTACTTTCACCTATAGAAGTCCATAAGAGGTTCGAGAATACTTTGGAAGGTCAAGAACTAGCAAACATGGTAAGTGTTTAATGCGAATGAGCCGATGGTTAGCTGGTATACCCATAGAACAAGTAAATGTTCTAGTTCATAAAGCGCCATCAAATCTGAATCTAACTCTGATTATTCAAGTAAAATTCCGTAAAGGTAAGTATTCCTAGACATTAGCTCGGGAAAATTTTTAAAATTGAATTTTTTGCTGCATATTTATTTTCCTACGGTCCTTTCAAGTGGTATCAGAGCCATGGTTATAATCTAAGAGTATGCTTAGGGTTAATAACCAAAAAAGGTGGTTCTTTTGCTAATAAAAAGGTGGATCCCTCGTGATTTTTGATATGGGTAGATTTTGTGTACATTCGAACGTGAAGGCATAGGTGTTAGAATAGTATGACCAAGATAGCCTATGTATTTTTGTATTTCAGAAATTAATAAAAGTATTTCATTCACGATTGGTTGTGTAAATATATTTGCATATTAAATGTCTAAGTGTGTTAGTAATTAGTCTATGTGATTGGGTTGTGCTTTCACAGTGTAGATTATGAGCTATTAACACATAAGTCGAAAATTTTTCTTGATTGATTGATGAATTTAGGCACTTTATCAAGGTTTAGATCATTACACTATGGTTTTCAAATGGAGAATGGTTTACCTTTAAGCAATGAGTAGTCCACTCATGCCAATGGTGTGAGTGTATTTTGGAATACGTTGAACTGGACCACACGGTAATAATATTTATCTAAGTACTAAAATAAATAAAATTAATTTATTGTAGCTATTACATGGACAAGCACCCTAAGACTTAAGTATTGGTTTGTGGTTTAGTGAAGCTGGACTTATACACTTTAATATATATTGAGTGAGGTTTTATTGCAAAGTGATGCGTAAATTTTAGGTGCATAAAAATCATCAAAGTTAAATCCATCCCTTAGTCAAGTTTTAATTAAAACATTAATCCTAAAATACACATACAAGCAAGTATACTCATCACAAGTATTGTATAGGGAATTAATGAGTATCGATCCTAAAAGAAACAAGTACACACTAGTCACTTTTTATTCATTGTTTAACCGACCTAAATAAAGTGAGAAAAGAATAAAAAGAAAAATAAAAAAATATAAACAACTCAAGGATATAGGAATATGCAATTTAGACAATTATCCTAGAAAATATTACAATGAACCCTTTAACAACTTTCTCAATTAACCATCTTCTTGACATCATGAAGGAATATAAAGCAAAGTTCAATCGTTTCCCAAGTTATGAATTCACTTATATACACTCCACTTCTTTCCCAATCCATGGAATTACTCTCCCTTGATTAAATTAGAAAATTTTCTAATCAAATCAACATAACCAAAAGATGTATTAAACATAATTCCTCGTAAACATGAAATTAACCAACAACCCTATACTCTGGGTGAACGCAAAACATGGCAAAACGAAAATTCAAAGAAGCATGCTAATAAAACAGGGCATATGCAGAGACGCAGCGGAAAGGAAAAAATTTTATACCTCTATGTCTTAAAGGTTTCTTGGGAACTGAGGATGATATTTGAACCACTTTAGGTTGAATGATTGAAGCTACTGGTTCTCCCAAAGAAACCTCCGGTTGCAGTCTTGCAAGCCGTCTGCTCCTTCTCATTCCTGCGAATCCTCTTGGCTATCGGAATATAACCCCGCCTGAAATGCGTGGTGAATGCTTATAGAATAAAACGATGATCTTCCCATTCTGACAGAATGCTATGAAGAATTAACTAGGTGAGATTTTTATCTCTGTTCTTGTTGTTTTTCACAACAGAGAGAATGCATGAGAGAGAGAGGAGAGAACGTGAGGCTTCTGGAGGAAAAAAACAAGAACGTGCTCTAGTGAACCTCTGTTGCTCCTTCTTTATCCCAACAACCTTAATGATAAGTTATTATCCAGGCATTCAAAAATCAAATAGAAGCCCTAAGACCCATGTCACGTTTAAGCTATTAAACAGGCCTTTAGACCTATTACCTAGTTCATTAGGTTAAACTTTTTAATTTAATTTAATTATTCTTGGACTGATACAAGCCCAATAATTAAATTAATTAAATAACCTAATGAACCAATATAGACCTCAAGCCTTGGCCCAGTTCATTGGGTTAAGCCTTTAATTTAATTTAATTATTCCTGGACTAGTATAAGCCTAATAATTAAATTAATTAAATAACCCAAATCAGCTAATAAATAATTCTCTCTCTTTAGACCTTTTATTTTATTTTAGCCCAATAAATAAACCAGGCTATTCAAATAAAATAAAATCCATTTAATATAAGATCAATCCCTCAACCCAGCCCATAAAGACTTATGGGTTATTCCGAGGACTAAAAGACACATTGTCTTGGCTACAAAAAATGATCAAAATACTCCTGCTATAGAAATAGCTGTATTTTGCATCTTAAATATTTCGTAATATCACTATAAGGAAATATTGACCCCAAGGACAATGCTGCGTTAGCAAAGTCTCTGACCTATAGGTGTAATGACTAAAATACCCCTTTACACAACGCTATACATTTTAGAGAAGAAGAGTGTATTAACACATCTCTGAAAGATACCTACCATCCTTAGACCTCTAGTATAATGATCTACGATTCTTGGAATGTTTTCGCTTTCCAAGAGAGCTACCCTAAAGCTAACATCCAAGTCATGTTCCCTAGGGCTTTGGATATTTAAATCATTCAAACAGTCATAACTAGTCACATATATACCCAACATAAAAGTATATCAGCTTTACAATAGAACCTCAACTACAACATATCAAAGTACATGCTTCCAGCTTCGTTAGACCATCAACTTATACTCAAACAATAGAGTATTAGTTCACATTATAGTAGTAAAAGTTTGGATTTCTTCTAAATAATACTTTTAGAAACCACTATTACAGGTCCTGTTCTACATATTCGAAAGACGCTTAGACTATGAAGTGAGTAGACTATTCACTGGCTAAAGGTAAGCTATTCCCTATTTGGAATTCATAACACAATAACCTAAACATGATGAGATTCCCATTCTCAGTAATCAATTAAGAACAAATGTTTATGTGTTAAGTAACTCGTAACCTGTTCCTTACTGTGAAAGACCACCATTCACATGGATCACTTGCTTAAAGATAATGGGCTTTTTCCAAACGTAAATCGTACAAAAATAAAATGTAAATTCATAAACAAAATTTGAGAATAAATTCTTTTATTAATAAAATCGATAATGACATCAGAAAACTAGTCTAAAGGGCATGCACTCCAACAATCTCCCATTTGCACTCTAAGACTAAGAAGGTCCGTAGGTGCCCACCCCTATGGTGTTTAAGTGTCTTTTGAAGACTCTCTCAGTCAAAGGCTTGGTGAAGGGATCTGCTAGGTTGTTCTCCGAGGCTATCTGTTCCACCACGATTTCCCATTTCTAGATGAAATCTCGGATCAGGTGGTACTTCCTCTTGATGTGCTTTCCCTTCATGCGGTTCCTGGGCTCTTTGGATTGCGAGACCGTTCCAGTGTTGTCACAATACACCATAATTAGTCTGTTCATGTGTAGCACGACTCCAAGTTCTGAAAGGAACTTCCGGAGTTAGACTACTTTCTTGGATGTCTTCGAAGCTGCCACATACTCAACATTCATGGTTGAGTTAGCAATGCAAGATTTCTTGATACTCCTGAATGAAACTGCTCCTCTAGAAAAGGAGAAGACATATCCACTAGCGGATTTTCTTTCATCCTTATCTACCTGAAAGTCTGAGTCTGTGTATCCAATAGTAACCAAGTCATCAGCTTTGTAAACCAGCATATAATCTCTCGTACCTTTGAGGTACTTAAGAATATACTTTATAGTTTGCCAATGAACCTTCCTAGGGTTTGACTAATATATGCTAACTACTAAGCTTACGGTAAAGCAGATATTTGGCCTAGTGCATAGCATAGTGTATATGAGACTTCCCACAACTGAAGTGTAGGGAATCCTACTCATTCTGTCTTTTTCTTCATGAGACTTAGGATAATCCTTTGAATAAAAAGACAACCTATGTCTGTAAAGGATTAGAGCTCCCTTGCATGAGTCCATGCTGAACTAGTCCAACATCATGTCAAAGTATGTTACTTGGGACAATCTTAACATTCTCTGCTTCCTATTTCTAAGAAGCATAATCCTGAGAATATAACTGACTTCTCCCAAGTCCTTCATTCTGAATTGACTAGACAACCAAACCTTAGTAGATGTAATGTTCCTACATCATTTCCAATGGGTAGAATGTCATCCATGTATAGGACAAGAAAAACCACATTAATGCCTTTTAAATTCTTGTACACGCATAGTTCATCATTGTTTTGAATGAAACCGTAAAACTTTACAGTCTTGTCAAAGCATATGTTCCATGCTCTAGATGACTACTTAAGTCCATAAATGGACTTCTTAAGCTTGCAAACCATATGTTCCTAGCCTTTAACAATAAAATCTTTCGGTTGGGACATATAGATGTCTTCACTAAGATGGCCATTAAGAAATGCCGTCTTGACATCCATTTGCCATATCTCATAGTCATAATGACATGCGATGGTAAGGAGGATATAGATGGACTTAAGTATGACTACTAGGGAAAAGGTTTCCTCATAGTCCATTCCCTTTTTTCTAAGTATACCCTTTCACCACAAGCCTAGCTTTGAAGGTTTTCACCTTCCCATCCACTCCCTTCTTCCTCCTGTATGCCTACTTATACCTAATGGCTTTTATCCCTTTAGGTGAAGCTATAAGATCCCAAACCTGATTGAAGTACATAGACTTAATTTCGGCTTTTATTACTTCATGCCATAGTTTTGCATTGGCATTAGCAATAGCCTCTTCATATCTAGTGGGATCTTATTTCTGATGGTCAGAGACCAACTCGAAAGCCTCTCCAGTATATCTTTTTGGAACTCTAGATACCCTCCTACTACGACGAGGCTCCGTTTGTGTTGGTTCTTGAGGCTTTGCCTTTTCTAGTTCCAAAATCGGGTCTGAAGAAGTAGATTTCGAAGATTACTTCTCTTCGAGTTCCAATCTTATTGAACCTTTAGTGGAAGTACTTTTGTCATCCTCAAGTATCTAGCATTGGTAGTTACTAGTACTTTCTGCTCCTTAGGATGATAAAAGTAATGTCTTTTTGCCCCTTTTGGATACCCAACAAAGTTGCATAATTCTAATCTTGGTTCTAGCTTGTCTCCCTTGATCAGTACATAAGCTGGACAGCCCCATATCCTAAGATAATTTAGACTTGGTTTACGCTCAGTCCACATCTCATAGGGGGTCTTAGGTATTGACTTGGAAGGTACCAAATTCAGAATATACGCTACTATTTCTAGGGCATATCCCTAAAAAGATACCAGATGAGTAGCATGAGGCATCATGCTTAGGACTATTTCTATCAATGTCCTGTTCCTTCTCTTAGCTATTTCATTCTGTTGGGGTGTGCCTGGCATAGAGAGTTGGGATATTATCCCATTATACCATGTAATCCTTGAATTTACCGAGGAGATACTCTTCACCACGATTTGATCGTAAGGTTTTGATCAGTTTACCTGTCTGACACTCCACTTTAGCCTTAAACTTTTTAAACTTGTCAAAAGAGTTAGACTTGCACTCATTACGTAGACATAACCAAACCTTGTACAATCATCCGTGAAAGTGATGAAATACTCAAAACCCCCTCTAGCTGGTGTAGACAAACGACCACACACATCGGTATGAACAAGGCCTAATATCTCCTTGGCTCTATCAGTCTTTTAGGTGAACGACCTTTTGGTCATTTTTTCCATAAGGCAGGATTCACACTGAGGCCAACTTTCTAATCTTAATGAGCCCGAGAGCCTATCATGGATTAATCTTTGAATCTTGGTTGAGTTAATATGACCCAACCTTAGATGCCAAAGATATAAATCATTGACATTGGTCTTTTTCTTCTTACATAAATATTCAGATTGAGTGTTATTTAGTTGATTATTTGTAGGATTTAAGAAGAATAAGTTTCGATACATATGCCCAGAATAAAGAACTTCTCCATTTCTACTGATAGTAATACCAAAATAGAAAGAAACAGAATATCCATGATTTATTAGCTTTGTAACTGAAATCAAATTCTGTCTAAAACTCGATACATATAAAATATCATTCAAAATAACTACTCTATTACAATAAAAAATAAGATCTAACTCTCCCATCTCTCCCATTGCAAGGGCCCATACTTGTGCTCCGTTTGCTACTCGTAGTCCTTGCTTGCCCTTCTGGAGTCTTCTTATCTTCCTAAACCCCTATAAGGAGTTACAGATATGATCAGTGGCTCCAGAATCAACAATCCAAGTGGAAGTTGATCCAACTATTGAAACTGGCTCTAGATAGAGAACAATACCTATAGAGTTTTTCTTGGCCTGAAGTTTTGGACACTTCTTTTTCTAATGTCCCTTCTACTCGCACTTGAAGCACTTGGCCTTGGGCTTGTTAGGCTGGTTCTTGGGTTGGGCTAGTGTATTTCCCTTCTTCTTCTTAAACTTTCTGGGCATGGGTTCAGTTCTGGAAGAAGCCCTAGCCATCATAGCCTTGGACTGTGACTTCATGACCTTCTCTGCCACCTGGAGCTCTTTTATTAACTCGGTTAAACTCATATTTAACTTGTTCATGTTATAATTTTACTTGAACTGAGTAAAAGAGCCCAAAAGAGATTTAAGAACTACGTCCACTTGGCTCTCGGGGTCAATAACAGTCCCTAAGACTTTTGCTTCTTCAAAAGCAGCAATCATCTTGAGCATATGCTCTCTGACTGATACTCCCTCAGGCATCTTAGTATTGATGATCGTCCTAAGAGCTCCCTGCCTTGCGGGCCGGCACTTTTCAGTGAACATTATGGCTAATGAAGTGCTAATGTCATACGCAGTAGCCATGTGCTTGTGTTTAGACTGGAGCATTAGACATGAAGGCTAACATGTAGCAACAAGCCATCTCGTCAGCCTTTTTCCACGCCTTCTCATTCTCTCGCTTTTCAGCGGTAGAACCTTCCTTGATAACAGGGCAGGTTTTGTAGAGGACATACTTATACTCCTTAATGCTGAGTATTATGTCCAAGTTCCTTTTTCAGTCCATATAATTTAGATCCATTAGCTTATTCTCATGGAGAATAATGACCAAAGGACTAAAAGAACCTCCCACCATTTTTGAAAAATTGAAAAATGAAAGAAAAAATTAGTTTGTGAAAAATTAAAAATAATTTGTGCACTTTATCCTCATATTAAAAATGATAATAGCTAACCCTATCACTATTATCTTTAATATGATTAATTTGGCTATTAGGAGAACTGACATAGCTTTTTGAGAAGATTAACAGTTTTATAAGCTAAGTGTATTAACCACCAAAAATTAATTTCCTTTCTAGGTAATGATCTAGAAGATAACTCCATTGAGGGATGACCATTTCTTCTCATTTCCTATGGACATTCTTCGCACAATAACCCCCAACGTAGGCTGGCCGATCATAGCACGTGTCTCGGGTTATTAATTACATCTATCCATTAGTTCTAGATCTTTGTGGTATCTCCATCCTATATGGGTTTACTCCCAGGGTGATGCGAGGAGATCCACGATCACTAATGAGGATCGTGATACAAGCCGTGGGGCCGTTAGAACCCCTCTCCCACTTAGTATTTAAAATAAGGGTTTTCTTGGAAAATATTCTTTGAAAATTTCAATTAAGTTTTCTTTTAACTCAAAAATAAAATATCTAAACCCATAAAAATTTTCTATGTCAAGGTTTATACCCTTTGTGAAAATTTTCTATTGATTAATTTTATTTAAGTTAATAAACTTAATAATTTCAAAAATTTCCAATAAAACTTTCTAGAGATATTAATTTTAAGTTTAATTTGACAAAAATAATTTTTCTTGTAAAAATAAATCAAAATAATTGTCTATTTTAACTAACAAAAATATCTAAATCTAAAATATTTTCTATGTCAAGGATTAAATCCTTTGAGAAAATATCCAAGGATTAATTTTTGTTCGAATTAAAATTAACTATTTAATTTAAGAAAAATATTTTTTGTCAAAAATTCCCAAAGACTTTGATTTTTGGGAAAACGTGCACATAGGTACCCAAAAAAAATAGCATGCTAGAAAACAGTAGACATTTTCATACTTTTCCTATTTTTTATAAACTTAAGTGCCCAAATAATAGAATTAAATACAATAATTAATTAGTGGTCTTATTTAATCCTATAATCCCTTACTTTTATTTTTCATGCAAAAATATTCAAAGAATATTAACTATTGTAAAAAAAAATAACTTCGCTTGGTATGGGACAAAAAACGAAAAAGAAATAGCAAGAAAGCTGAAACTGCTATAGTAACCAAGTTGCTATAGTGCCTTCGGTCCACTGCACCCACTGCAATGGATAGCCGCCTGTTGGAGACCCACCAGCCTTGGATCACCCGCGACCCGCTGCAATTGCAATTTGCAATTTTCAAATTGTATCCACAAGGAAGCCAGTGAGGAAATGTTCTTTGCGCGCCTTAGAGTTGAGTATCATGATTTGCGAGGAAGCCGCGCTTTTGCGAGAAAACCTTCCTCACGCGCGCCATGGAGCCAAGGCCAACTCAGGCCCGGCTGCGGCTTCAAGCTGCGACTGGCTTGAAGGACTTTGGCTCCTCTCACATTTCGCAGCGCGGCTCGGCTTCGATGGATAGGTTCATGTCTCGGCTGCTACAGTGATGTCTTCTTCTTTGTTTTTCTATGCAATTTTCTCTAGTTTTCTTTTGTAATTTCCATAGTGGCACTGATAGACTTGATAAAATGAGCCATTACAAAACTAAACAATTGCCTATACCCAATAAAACAGTGGGCTTACATGTTTCATCTAAGAAATCCGTAGATTACAGTGTTCCTATGCTTCCACTCGGGAAGCTTACAATGATGACTAACCTAAACCAGAAACGCGAATGATCACTGATTTTAATTATTTGACTGGTTTTATTCACTAACATGCAACCTATATTGCCATATAAGCCATGCTTTGATACCACTTGAACGCAAAACATGGAAAAACGAAAATTCACAGAGATGTAACGGAAAGGAAAAATTTTTATACCTCTATGTCTTTAATTAATTTAGAAGGAATTACAATGTATAGAGATATTAAATTACAAGTATACAAAATATAGCACCTAGTCATACAAGGGACATATATACATATTCACCTATTTACATATAGACATATAAATATATAAACATGATTAAATCAACTAAAACCAAGCTTTCATGATATTGTTCCCCAGCAACGGCGCCAAAAACATGATGTGTAAATTTTGGGTGCATAAAAATCATCAAATTTAAAATCCATCCCTTAGTCAAGTTTTAATTAAAATATTAATCCCGAAATATATATACGAGCAAGTATACTCATTGTAAGCATAGTATAGGGAATTAACGAGTATCGATCCTCAAAGGAACAAGTACACACTAGTCACTTTTCATTTAATGTTTAACCAACCTAAATAAAGTGAAAAAAGAATAAAAATAAAAATAAAAGAATATATACAACTCAAGGATGTAGGAATATGCAATTTAGACAATTATCCTAGAAAACATAACAATGAACCCCTTAACAACTTTCTCAATTAATCATTATCATGAAGGAATATAAAGCAAAGTTCAATTGTTTTCCAAGTCATGAATTCACTTATATAGAATCCACTTATTTCCCAATCAATGGAATCACAACCCCTTGATTAAATTAGCAAATTTTCCAATCAAACCAACATAACCAAAAGATGCATTAAACATAATTCCTCAAAAACATGAAATTAGCCAATAACCCTATATTCTAGGCGAAATTAACTAACCTTCGATTACTTAAGTTCTTTGATCTTAATTTCATTTCCCAAGTCCATTAAGAAATAACAAATATGAAATAAATAAAATTAAATCAACTCCTAATTTCATTTCCTAAGTCAATTAGAAGCAAATCTAACCTCATCAAATCTTCCATAATCACAAGTAATCAAACACCAAGAATGATGGAAAATTGATACACAAGTCATGAATCCCAAAGTATTAGCAAATTACAATGAAAATATTGAATACATTACTGTTTAAGAACAAGAAGACAAAAAGAAAAGAAAGCACTCATAGACAAGCCTTTTTCTTCTTTCTTGAAGACTCTTTTGAACAATCCTCCTTGATTTGGGTGAACTCCTCCTTCAATGAGTGATTGGAAATTTTTGCTCTTGGATCTACTTCTCTATATGTGCATCTCTTCTCATGTGTTTTCTTGTACTTTTATAGGCCTCTTGGATGCTAAATTTGTGGTTTAGGAAGTCTTGGCTGAATAGGATTCAGAAAATTCCAAAATCATTAGACAATTTCTAATTTCATACACAGAAAATTTGCCTTTCAGAGTGTACCTGGTGCAGAGTACCTTCTGTAACACCCCACTACCTAGGTCCGACAGGGTCGGGGATGTCGCCCCGTCCAAAGGACAAGGGGTCTTTATAACTAGGTCACACAATCAAAATTATAGAATAAAATAATACTTTAAACTTAAAACTTATTACAATCCAAGAATTCAAAACAAATCTATAACAAAAATTATTCACTCTCAACTTCCCCAAAGAATTACATAAAAACAGATAACAAAATCTCTTCCAAGGCAAACAACACTAACTAATTATCCCCACAGCAGGATCAACCTAAAATCATGGTAAAAAAAGTGATGAGATAAAAATCTCAGTAAGTCCGTATGTACTTTGAGTGTTCGGTGAAAACAGTTCGTGAATGCAAAGTGTGAGAACTTCATAAGAGAAATACTGGCAAGCGATAAACAATAGTCAAAATCAAGAGTGGTGTTTTCCTTTTTTCAAAACCATACAAGTGCACATTAAAATCAACCACTCAAAAGGGTGGTCATAGGTTACCACAAGTTGAGCCCCACAACCATACAATGGTCAGAATGCCACACTTTGTGCAGACTGACAAAAAAAAAAAAAAAAAAAATACTGGCAAGCAATAAATGATGTTCAAAAGTAAGAGTGGCATTTTAGCTTTTCCAACCATACAAGTACAATAAAATCAACCACTCAAAAGGTAGCCATGGGTTACCACACGTTGGGCCCCACATCCACATGGTCAGTATGCCACACGTTAGGCATACTACCGGTCAGACGCCACACTTTGTGCGGACTAACAAAAGGTAGGTGATCGGCCTACTGGGTAAGATTCTCTTCCTTCTCTACATCCAAACAAAACCGGTTGTCCACTCCGGCAACACACAGTCCATATGAATGAAAACTGTTAGCTTGGACCGGCATGACTAAGTAGTACTGACGTTTCTCTAAGTTGAGTTTATCTTCTGGAGGTAGCCTCCTGCCAGAAAACTCACTCTTGCTATTCAAAAGTAGTACTACTAGCCTACCCTTATGAAGTACTCAACGTAGTTCATCCCACTTGGGAGAAAATCAATAACACATAACTTTACTTGAAAATGACAATCAAGGTTTTCCAAAGTCTTTGTCAAAATCAGATTTAGAAACAATTAAGTGTTTAAACAAAATTTCTTGTTGATTTTCAAATAGTTGGTTTGACAGAAACAAGAAAGGAAACAGTCCCTAATTGCCTTTACCAAATCAGTGTTCACAAACTTCGGGTTTAGCTTGCCATAGTAACTTTTTGCAACAAACAAATTTTATGCAGGAGCTTACCTGATCCTTGCTCAAAAAAAAGGTCTCCAACAGCTGACCTAACCTCGCCTGGGGTAAACAAAGCCATAATTAAACTCAAGCCAAGATTCACCTTTACAAATAATTCTAGCTTAACTTACTACAACCATGATCCTAGTGTCCCAAGCTTAAGGCCAGATAACAAATAAAAGAGTTTATAAACTAAGTATAGTTTGATATTAAAATAATTAGGGTTTTGGAAATAGGTACTAATAAGTCGAAGGTTTAAATCTTGCTAAAAATAAATTAGAGTTTATTTGATGATGGGTCCTAGGTGGTATTAGGTAAAATAATGATTTATTACTAATTAATTGTTAGAAAATAATTGATAACTAAAATTAATTGCAAGCAAATTTTAATAGGTTTTGATTGAAAGATAATAAATAAATTTTAATAATACTTATGAATATAAGACTTACAAAATTAACATTTTATCTATTATGATTATTTATATAATAGGCTTTATTTGATATTATTATTTTATATAATATCTATATATTTTATTTTTTTAATAAAAGCTATTATTTATTTGACTAAAATATCCTTATTTTACATATAATAGTCCAAAGCTACCCTTCCTAGGGTTTTCAAAATTTACTAGAAAGAATTATAGCATTAATCATTTTATTAATGAAATAAAATTAGCTTAGGGATAACTAGGTCACGATCATATTTCCATTGCTAGCCACAATCATGAACATATACTCCACTCCAATTCATCAAATCATCCAAAATATGAATAAATGCATAGATCTAAATTTACCAACACATGATCCCACCTCTACCAACATATACATATTCATGGCTTTAACAATCATACATGAACATAAACCCTATTCACTAAAGGTGACATAATTTCTAACATGCTTGATCACATATACCACTCACAGAATGGGGACATGCATTAAACCCTAAAAATGCGATATAATCAAGCAAGGCAATCAACTCACTTATCAATCCCATCTGCATCATATAGACACATTTATTCATGCTTCAATCACAACAACACATGCTCAATTCCTAATCATAATCCATCTCCATCCAATATCATCCCAGAGACATGAATCTAGAACTTAAAGAGAGGGTTGAAGAGGCTTACTTGATTGATGAGTACCTTGGAGAAGTTTCGAATGGATCCTACTCTTAGGAGACTAGATCCGTCCAAGAGAGATGAAGAAAACATGGTCATTGTGGAAGTCACCATTCGGCCAAGAGAGGGAGAGCATTCGGCCGAGAGAGAGAGAGAGAGAGAGAGAGAGAGAGAGAGAGAGAATAGAAAAAGAGATTCCATTAGTATGATTTTATATATACATATATTCATTAGAAGTTGAAGATGAGAGAAGGTGGCGTGATTGATCATGCTTACCTTTGAAGATGTTCTTGAGCCTTCACAAAAATGCTGGTTTTTCGATCCAAAAGAGAGAGTTGGATTTTGGTATTTGATGTTAAAAATTGCAGAAGTGGTTTCAAGGGGTGGAGTAGGTGTGATCTAGAGTTTTTGGAGAAGATTGGAGTGGTATTAGGTATATGGATGCTAGCAGGTGTTCTTGGTGTTCTAGGTGTTCTTGAAGGTTGAAGAGAATGGAGAGGATTTTGGTTAAAGCTGGCAGAAATTCTGAGGGAAGGAGTAGCTGAATTGTTTGAGGGAGTTTTGACAATTGAATTTTCTGGTTTGAGAGGAAAAAGGAAGGCTGATTATTTGGAATCCAAAAAGAATATGTTTGGGAATCAATTTTGGAAACAAAATATGGTAAGAAGATCTTCAATGGAGGAGAGCTTTTGGAAACTCTAATGGCTGATTGGATGGCTAGGATTCTGCTGGAATGAAAGATGTTTAAAGGGGCTTATGAGTGGCCAAAAAGAGGGAGTACAATGGTGAAGGAATGTATGGTTGTTTAAGGGATGTTTTATGGAAGTTTACTAAATATATTTGCTGGAATTTTGGTCTTCAATCAATGGTTTGATTGGAGTAATTGTTGGAGATATTTTAGGACAGCCATGGACAGGTTTTTTGAGCAGAAGGTTGGGGAAGATAATGGAGCTCAGTTCACGGCTGTTCAAGAGATTTTGAACAGAAAAATGGTGAAGTTTCGGTCAGGGCTGGAGAAGGAAGAAAGCTGGAAAAATTCCTGTACAGGTTTTTCGTTAGTTGCTGGAAATTTCTGGGCAGCTTTTGCTGCCATTTTCCAGCCAACTTGTAGAAGATTTGAAGGGGTATTCAAAGGTCTTTGAAGGCTGGTTTCCGGCCTTCTTTATAGAAAAAAAAAACGTGATCCTGGGTGAAAATTGGAAGAAAAAAGCTTGGTTTAAGCTCACCAAAGCTGCGAATTTGCCTTGAAAATTTTTTGGTTTGCACAGCATTTGTGCAGTCTGATTTTGGCCATAAAATTTCAAAATTTAAGCTAGACAAGAGGGCTATTTTTCTAGCAGCATTTGGGAGGGAATGGTGGCTGAAAATTTTGACACTTTGAATGCACAAGAAGCTGGAAAAATTTTAGATTACTTCTTGAAGAAAATGAACATAGCTAGGGTGGAGTTTTGAAGGTTCACCCATGGAGATTAATTCTCTTGGGAACCTTCCCCAACTCCTACCCATTTTTGGTCTATAAGATGTCTTACACTTGGACATTTTGAACCTTCAAAGCCACAACACTTTGCTGCAAATTTTCTGGAATAAAATTGGCTTGAATAAATTGAACAACTTAATGAATTGAGAAGTAAGAAAAACTAAGGATCCAGAAGGGTGTGAATTCCCTTAGAAATTTTTGTAGGGCACAAGAGTAGGATTAGGATACTCCTATAATGTCTCCCCTAGGACAACCCTCTACTCTTCCCTAAAGCATACAAGTACAAAAATATCCTCCCTAAAAAAAAAAAAAAAAAATCAATCATGCAAAAACTCAATTGATGGAATTCGAACCCAAGACCTCAAGAATTAATTCCAAAGCTCTAACCACTATACCACAACAACTCTTGTTCTTATTTTCTCTCCTAAATATTTTTTCTATTTAATGCTCAAGCTATCTCCCTATTTTTACCTCAAGCAAAAATTACCATTTTGGCCTTTTTACTCAACAAGCACAAATAAGCCATTTAGGCCACAAACCACAAATCCAAAGCACATAAAATCATATAAAAATATATTTAAGCATGTAATAAAATATGATATGCATCCCAACCCTCTTACTCTAAGGTTGGTTTCAACTGGAGTTTCACATCCTCCCCTCCTTAGAAAAATTTCGTCCCGAAGTTCAAGCATACCTCTATTTCAGTTCGGGATACTTCCGTTTAACCCACTCTTCTGATTCCCATGTGGCATCCTTCGTGCCATAATTCTCCCACTGGACCTTGACCATCGGTATTTACTTATTTCGAAGACTCTTGATACTGTGGTCCAATATTCGCATGGGCTTCTCCACATAGCTCAGATCGGGTTGCAACACCAACGGCTCGTTGTTCAAAACATGACCTGGATCGGCATTGTACTTCTTTAATTTTGACACATGAAACATATCATGAATTCCTGTCAACCCATCTGGCAGGTCCAATCGGTAAGCTATTGGTCCAATCCTTTCCTTTATTGGGAACGGCCCCAAATACCTGAGATTCAGCTTTCCACCCTTCGGATGCGTCAAGATTCCCCTATTCGGCAGCATTCATAGAAATACGTTGTCCCTGACTTGAAACTCCAATTCTCTTCGTCGGTTGTCCGCATAGCTCTTCTTTCGCTCTGAGCCGCATTCAACCTTTCCCTGACCAATTTTACTTTATCCAACATCTCCTAGACACAGACTTCTCCGGTTCTGCTTACGTGACCATCTTCTGACCAACTCCAGTACAGCGCTACCTAACATTTGTACCCATACAAAGCCTCATACGGTGCCATCCCAATTGAAGCTTGGTAGCTATTGTTATACGACAATTTCGCGTACGGTACACATTCTATCCACTTATCCCCAAAGTCCAGAACACAGGCTCTCAGCATATCTTCCAATATCTGTATAACCCTTTCTGATTGCCCATCAGTCTGCGGATGCACCGTCGTACTGAATTTTAGACTCGACCCCTTTGCTTCCTGAAACTTCCCCCAAAATCGAGATGTAAACCTCAGGTCTCGGTCAGACATGATGCTTGAAGGCACTCCATGCAGTTGGACTATCTCTCGAACATAAGTCTGAGCCAGCTTCTTCATAGAGTCTCTTACATTTACCGGTATGAAATGAGCCAACTTGGTCAGCCAATCCACTACTACGCATATGTCGTCCTTCTGGGTCTTTGACATGGGAAGTTCAGTGACAAAATCCATGGTTACCTCCTCCCACTTCTATTCTGGTACTGGCAATGGTTGCAATAGTCCCACTAACTTCTTATGCTCCGCTTTGACTTTCTGGCAAGTGAGACAGGTCGAGACATACTTGACCACATCCCGCTTCAGTCAGGGCCACCAATAGGCTCTCTTCAGATCCTGATACATCTTGACTTCCCCCGGATGAATAGCGTACTTATTCTTGTGCGCCTCTTCCAAAATACCGTCCTTTAGTTGTTGCTCTCCAGGTACACACAACCGATCCTTGAAATGTAAAACTCCCGCCTGGTTTTGACGGAATTCACTACCTGGCCATTTGAGCTCCTTGTCCTTGAAAAGCTGAAACTCGGTGTTGCTTTGCTGAGCTTCCACGATTTCCCATCCTAGATCCAGTACCAACTTTAGATTGCTAATAACAATCCTCTTCTCTTGCACTTCCACCCTTCTGTCCAACACATCCTGAACCACTTGAATTTCCTACACTCTTAGTCTAGCTATTCTGACTTTTCTGCTCAGGGCATTCTACAACATTGGCCTTCCCGGCATGGTAGTTGATCGGACAACGGTACTCTTCCAAGAATTCCATCCATCTTTGTTGCCTCAAGTTTAGATCCTTTTGATTGAATATGTACTTCAGACTCTTGTGGTCGGTGAACACTTCATATTCCGCTCCGTATAGGTAGTGTCGCCATTTCTTTAGAGCAAACACGATAGCTGCCAGCTCTAGATCATGAGTAGGGTAGTTGACTCCATGAGGTCTCAACTTCCGAAAAGCATAAGCTATCACTTCCGGGTCTTGCATCAACACTGCTCCCAACCCTTCTTTCGAGGCATCGATATATAGTGCATAAAGCGTATCTCCCTCTGGCAGACTCAAACCGGCGCTGTCATCAGTCTTCACTTCAATTCTTGAAAACTCTTCTCATATTTCTCACTCCACACAAGTGGAACATCCTTCCTCAACAGTCGTGTCATAAGTGATGTGAGCGTCGAGAACCCTTTGCTTAAGTGATGTTTTATGGAAGTTTACTAAATATATTTGCTGAAATTTTGGTCTTCAATCAGTAGCTTGATTGGAGTAGTTGTTGGAGATATTTTAGAGCAGCCATGGACAGGTTTTTTGAGCAGAAGGTTGAGGAAGATAATGGAGCTCAGTTCACGGCTGTTCAAGAGAAGTTTGAACAGAAAAATGGTGAAGTTTCAGTCAGGGCTGGAGAAGGAAAAAAGCTGGAAAAATTCCTGTACAGGTTTTTTGCTAGTTGCTGGAAATTTCTGGGCAGCTTTTGCTACCATTTTCTAGCCAACTTGTAGAAGATTTGAAGGGGTATTCAGAGGTCTTTCAAGCTGGTTTCCGGCCTTATTTATGGAAGAAAAATGTGGCTAAGATGCTGGGTGAAAACTGGAAGGAAACAGCTTGGTTTAGGCTCACTAAAGCTGCCAATTTGCCCAAAATTTTTTTTTTGTTTGCACAGCATTTGTGCTGTCTGATTTTGGCTATAAAATTTCAGACTTTAAGCTGGACAAGAGGGCTATTTTTCTGGAAGCATTTGGGAGGGAATGATGGCAGAAAATTTCGACACTTTGAACGCACATGAAGCTGGAAAAATTTCAGATTACTTCATGAAGAAAATGAACATATCTAGGATGGAGTTTTGAAGGTTCAACCATGGAGATTAATTCTCTTGGGAACCTTCCCCAACTCCTACCCATTTTTGGTCTATAAGATGTCTTACACTTGGACATTTTGAACCTTCAAAGCTACAACACTTTGCTGGAATTTTTCTAGAATAAAATTGGCTTGAATAAATTGAACAACTTAATAAATTGTGAAGTAAGAAAAATTAAGGATCAAGAAGGGTGTGGATTCACTTAGAAATTTTTGTAAGGCACAATGGTAGGATTAGGATACTCCTACCATGTCTCCCCTAGGATAACCCTCTACTCTTCCATAAAGCATACAAGGCCGAAAATATCCTCCCTAAACAAAAATAAAATTCAATCATGCAAAAACTCAAATGATGGAATTCGAACCCAAGACCTCAAGAATTAATTTCAAAGCTCTAACCACTACACCACAACAACTCTTGTTCTTATTTTCCCTCCTAAATATTTTTCCTATTTAATCCTCAAGCTATCTTCCTATTTTCACCTCAAGCAAAAATTACCATTTTGGCCTTCTTACTTAACAAGCACAAATAAGCCATCTAGGCCACAAACCACAAATCCAAAGCACATAAAATCATATAAAAATATATTTATGCATGCAATAAGTTATGATATGCATCCCAACCCCCTTACTCTAAGGTTGGTTTCAACTCACACCTTCGATCTACTTGGCACTAGGTGCACTCTGTTATTCCTGTGCAGTTTCGCTCTATTTTTGGTGTATTCTTATCGACAGACAGATTGGACCTGGCGCCAGGTAAACTTGCTAGACCTGGCACCAGGTCTATACTGATTTTTCCCTAAATGTTGGCTCAATTTCTACTGCTTAACCAGAATGGACCCGGCTCCTGGTCCATTAGCTGGGCCTGGTGCTAGGTGCATTCTGGCATTGTTCATTTTCTGCTCGATTTTAACTCAAATCTGTACAAATTTTTCAAAAATACTTTTCACAAGAAAAATTCAAATAGGAAGGAATATGCCTAGTTATTACAACAAATGTATCATAAAATAACCTCAAATAAATAGAAAAATAATCGTGATTTTAGCCCCTATCACAAGGCCAATAACTTTATACATTGGGTGTATGATTCTAGTTAACTAAGATATAGCAATACAATAGAGTTTCTATACTTTATTGCGTAAAGAAATCACCCATTGTGATTGTCCGAGATAATCTAATAATCCTGGGCCCAGGAAACGTGACTAAGTATGTATGTTTTATGGGTAGCTCCCTGAGATAAGTTGGTACATACTGGAAGTTATAAATTATCAAACTAGCTATTAAAGGATGGTAGATGTCATTGAGAAAGGTGTTGGTACTATTTTCTTATTTCAATGACGGGTATTACGTAAAGGGGTATTTTCGTTATTACATCAGCAAGTCAAAGACACTGCACTTGCAATATTATTCTTGGGATCCATATTTCCATTTGGTGATAAATAGAATATTTAAGATGATTAAAATACCGATATTTGTTAGTAGGGATATTTTAGTCATTTTAGTAGCCAAGAATATTATGTCTTTTGGTCCCTAGAGTAGCTCAAGTAACCTTACTAAATTTATTTACTATATGGACTTATTAGGTGAATTTATTATTGGAAGAATTATTTTAGAAGTCTAATTAATTATTTATTTGGACTAGAATAATTAATTAGGCCAATATAATTAATTAGTTTATTAATTAATTATCTTTGACAATTTTATTGGGCCCAAGTGGATTAATTAATTAATATGAGAGCTATTTAATTAGTCTTGAACTAATTAGGAACAACCCTGGCCCACTAGGGATTTTAGTTGCAGCTTAGGGAATTAATAAATCCCTGGGAGCCGCAACAAGCAAATAAAAGAAAATAGGAAGTGGTGCCTTTATTGTTTTGTGATGGAAGAGGAAGATGTTAATAAATTAAAAGGCAATGTGTGTGCCTTGTGGGCGTTGATTGAAAATTGAGAATAAAATTAGCTGCTTTTAATTTTTCCCAGAAAACAAAACGACAACCACCATTGGTTATTTTCTTTGTTGTTTTCCTTCGTTTTCCTTTAATGTTTAGCTTTACTATTTTTTCTTCCAATCTACTTTATCCTAATTCTACTTTCACTGATAAAGGTCCATATTGGTTAGAGAATACTCTGGAAGGTTAGGAGCTAGCAAACGTGGTAAGTGTTTGATATGAAAGAGCCGGCAGTTAGCTAGTGTTCCTGTGAAACAAGTAGACATTTTTATTGAACAAGCCGTCAACCTCAAATCCAACTCTGGTTATTAAAGTTAATCGCTCTAGAAGTAAGTATTCCTAGACTTTGGCTAAAAAAAACTTTGATTTGCAGTCTTCTGTTGTGTATTTATTTTTTCTCACGGTCCTTCAATAGGCACCTGTAATTTATTATTAATTTCTTTCCATAGAATTCGAGTACGCCTCATTTTGGAAGGCATAGGCATTTGATATTGATCTAAATTTTAATCTATGGATTTGTGTACCAAAAAATTGGTGTCGGATCAACACAAAAAACCTGGAAAAGAATACGAGGAGATTGCACGCGGAAGAGGAAGAAAAATTGAAGAAAACAGAGGACTGCGGTTGGCTTACTTGTTGTGCCCGGCTTAAGGAGAAAACTCTACTTGAAGCTGCGGTTAGACTAGGGAGATTTTCTCCCTAAAGCTATGGGCGGCTTCCACGCTAGCCACGGGAATTTTTCTTCCTCAAGCCATGGCTGGCTTAAAGGAAGCCAGGACCTGTTTTGGCAACAAAGGATTGGGTTTTTGTCTTGGTTTGATCGGTAGTTCAGGTCTCTAGTTTGCATCCATTGAAAAGTTATTTATTTTTTTTATTTCTTTGTAATTTATTTTTCTTTTTGGGGTCCCATATCACACGAGGTTATTTTCCTGCAATTATTTATTTATATAATTAAATAATTTTGCATGAAAATGGTTAGTAAAGGCGGAACCACCTTAGGATTAAATAAAATTATTTTAATTTTATTATTATTATTATTATTATTATTATTATTATTATTATTATTATTATTATTATTATGTTTAATCCATTATTTGGTCACATAATAATTAAAGGTTAGAAACAGTATGCAAAAAGTTTACTTTTGAGTATGACTATTTTATTTAATTTTGTGATCAAGTGCACAAAGTTTTTTTTTTTTTTTAAGAAATTAACTTTTTCCTAAAACAATAATTAAGGAAAACATTTTTTAAAATGGAAATAAGTAATTTAAAAATAAATTCATGCTTTATTATTCCAAAAGGTTTTATCTTTGACATGGAGAATAATTTTGAATGTAAGTATTTTAAATTTAATTCCTAGAAAAATGGTTTTAACTTAAGTAGTAAAATAAAAATTTATAGTTTATTCTCTTAAAGGGTTTTATCCTTACATAGAGAATAATGGTTGAATTTTTGAGTTTTCACTAAAGTTAATAAAAATTAATTAATTTTAAATAAACATTTTTTCACAAAAAACCTATTTTTCTTAAAAGATTACGTAAGAGAAGGGTTCCAATGGCTCCATGTCTTCCATCATGGATTCCTGTTAGAGATTGTGGATTTCTTTGCGTCATTCTAAGCATAATCCCCTATAGGATGGATTTCCACAAGAATTTAGAACTAACGGAGGAATTATAATTAAAGCATAGGATATGTATTACTGTCGGCTAGTCTATTGTTGGAGGCATTACTATTAGATTGTCTGTAGATGGTGAGAGTAGTGACCATTCAATTGATGGAACTATTTTTGGATTATTTCCTATTAAGGAAGTTTAATTTGTGATGATTATACACTTAACTTAGAAAATTGTTAACCTTTCTATAAAGCTCTGTTAATTTTGCTAAGAACCAAAATTTTCATATTTTTGATAATGGTCTTAATAGGTTAACCATATCAGGGAAATAATATGATGTTTTAAATGTGCATTTTTTATATATTTTTCCAAAACAAATATTTTTTTGAATGAAGTTTTTTTCTCCAATTAACAAAAATTTCTGGTTTCAGTCCTTTGTTCATTATTCTCAAGAAGAATAAGTTAATTGGACCTAACTATAACATCCAATATTTCCATAATGTAGTGGGCTATAACTTTGTGGGATGTCGCCTCGTTTGATTGCTCAGACAAGGGGTCTTTATAACAAACTTTACTCATAAGGCAGTGGAAAATTTTTTATTTTTTTTCAACATAGAAATGTTCAAGAATTTGGCTTCTGATACATACACTCGCAAATACAACATGCCCAAGCTGTAGCATGAGCCTCTGGGAGTCCACCATGCTTCTGCTACACCTCTGATCCTGAATTTATTTCAAGGAAAATAACACGCGTATGAGTAAAAATCACTCAGTGAGTCCCGTGTGTGCTAGTGCTTTAGTAAAGAGATAAAGTACATAAAACCCTTATGGGAAAAACATTTCATTTGTTCGCTGGAAACAATTCCCAAAACTCTCAAAAAAGAGTTTATTCAGAACTCAATCATTTTTGAAAAACTATGTTTCAATTCCAAATCATTGCCCTAATTTCCACATCACAAGCATTCCTTCAACTAAAGGTCGGCCTGTATGCAAAGCTCTTAAGGCTTTACCTTCGGCGGCACGTATCATTGTGCTTAGACCGCAGCGTACAACACTCAATCGTGCGTCACCGGATAAGTAAGTGCACCGCAGTGTACTACTGAGAATCAAGTTAGTGCTTACACCAGGAATTCAAGTTAGTGCTTACGCTAAGATTTCAAGTTAGTGTATATGCCAAGAATTGAAGAAAAAAGGTAGTACTTCAGCACAACAGGAAATCATTTTCCATATCAAGAAAACCATTTTTGGGGCAAAATCTAATTTTTTGAAATTTGATCCCATTGACTCGCAAGTCAAATCATCATTCACATAGGCTCTGCAGAGCCAATCAATTCGTTCCATGGCACATTAGGCTAATAAAACAATTTCAGGGATCAAAAGGTTGTTTTCCAAAAGCCAATCTCATCATGAGAGATTATTTTCCAAAATCAAGTTGAAATAGGATAAATAGTTCTGTTCACACATCAAAACATGTTTCCAAGAGTATCCAGGTCATTTTCCCGTATTCAATCACAAAAGTCACTTCCAAGGATATTCAGGTTATTTTACCCGTGCCCGATACCAAAAGACTTTTCAAGAGTATTTGGGTTATTTCGCCCTTACCCAATTTGAAAAATATTCACAAGAATTCCAATAAGTATATTTCGGTCATTTACCGAATACCCTATCCCAAAGGTTTTCATAAAACATTCCAGTAAGGACATTTGGATCATTTTCCAAATACCCAATTCCGAAAGGAACTCATTTCAAGAAATCCAGAATTCTAATCCTAAAAGAGGAATAAATTATTTAAAGTTTCCAAACATATTTCCATAAAATGTTCTAATAAAGGCATTCTAGTCAATTTTTGGATACCCGATTCCAAAATTTACCATTTTTTAAAAATCCCAAATATTTAATCCAAAAAGGACTAAATTCACAGAATTCACGCTTTAATCAATCAGTAAGGTTTCCAAGCCAATTATGATGTTCAATCGAGCCCAAAATAGCATAAAATAATTCTTACTCAGATAAACCTTAAACATGTTCAGGGATTTCTAAAACGGTATAAAACATAGTATTTCATAGAAAAGTGAAGCACACTAGAGTTCAAAAGGTTTTAGAAATCAAAGGGACTCATCTCGTGTCCTAAACAACTTTTTTCGTTCACGGCCGTTCGACCACCGTTTCTATCGTTTTCCCCGCTCCATTGGCTATTTACTTATAAACCTATACCAAATATCATTTTTGGATCAAATCGTGCTTAGTAGAAAAATAGACGGCGGTTAGTCGATGTCTAGCCGACATGCCCGACTTTAGTTGTCGAGGCCGACGGTTAAGGAAAACGCTTAACTTTCGTTCACATTATTTTTTCGTTGTTTGATCAATTATTTCATTTTTCTTTTTCCACAACCTTTCTCCCTTCATATACAAAGGATTCACTTTATCTTTTCCCTTAATTTCATCCAAAATCACACAATTAATCATCTTTAAATTCATCCATTTTCGGATTACTTTTCTAAAATTTCAGTCGTTTAACACTTCATTTTGTTCTGCACAGAACTTTCAATCCACAGCTCCAATTGGGCTCTATGTATAGGCCTTATTCAGAGTTCTGGTTCCCGCAACATGCTACTGGGCAAAAATAGCCCCAGTAGTTTTGCCTCAAACCTACTATTCATGCTTTCCTTTAGCCTTTAACACCTTGGAACCATTAATTCACTCAATTTCCCTTGAAATCATCTTTAATTATATGTTTTCCAAATACCAATGGCTCACAAGAGTCACACTAATTCAACACAAATTCACTTCTTCAAAACAAAAACTAGTATAATTCATTGTTCCAACCAAGTAACTTCCATTTTTATTCTACTTTGGTCATCATCTCATCAACCAAAAGTAATCCTTCAAACTACCATAAATATTCATTTCTTCCTTACACAAAACAATATCCATAAGGCTTTTAGGCAGCCAACATACATAGAACACATAGGTATATACAAGGTTCACACACAAAGTTTACAAACCCTAGCTTTAATCCAAAATCAAGACATGAAAATTATGTTTTCATGTTTAAATTGATATCATAATGATCACCATAATGAAATTGACCACTTTCAATCTTGAAGAATATGATTTTACCTTGTGTTTGAGGCTATTTGAAGTGATTTTACTTCAAGAGCACCAAGAACACACACACACACACACACACACACACACATTTCTTTCTTTCTCTCTCCTTTTTCTTTTTCTCCTTATTTTTCTCTACCTTTTCTTTCCATGTTTTCTCTTATTTTTCCTTCTTCATGGCTGGCCGAAATTTTGGCTGTTATAACAGACTTCTCACCACCATTTCTCATCAAACTTTGGCCAAGAAAATTTTAAATCAATTAATTGTGTGGTGGCTAATGTATAGGTGTGTTCTAATGAAAAATTTACACACCAACCACTTTTATTTCCTCCACAAAAATTCCCTTATTTCTTCTTGCAAGGCCAAAAAAATTCTTGGCCAATTTCTAGCCATTCATTCATCTTTTCTTGGTCCAAATATTAGCTAATTATATTGCTCAAGACCTTAATCAAATGGGCCCACGAGTGATGTGTTCCAATCACAAAATTACACATCATTCTTCATTTATTTTGCAATCATTTAATTCCATGTGTCTTGCATGAACTCTTCATGCAACCTCTCTTAAATTGATGGATGTCCATGGGCTACCACTCACAAAATGCCACACACACCATTTTTAACCGCAATTTCTTATTTTCTTCTGATATGATCAAAATCGGCTCCGAAACAGAAAAATATTTTATTTCACCATTCAACTACAAAAATTCCACTGAATCTACTGGTAACACTTAAATTCTTCAATTTCCTTTCTATTTGGTCAAATTTACTGTCAAATTCACGGGCGTGGTCAAAATGATGAAAATGCCCCTGGTGACCCGGATAGCATAATTAACACCAAAACGTGCATTTTATTGCACTGATCAATTTCTCTTCTCAGTGTATTAATAGGGGCTAAATTAGTCATATCTTCCGTAGTTATTTGAGGCTCTTTTGCGATACATTTTGTTCAATAACTAGTTATATTCCTTTATATTTGAGATTTTACCATTGGAAAGGTGTTTTGTTCATTATTTCAAATTTTTAGGGTAAAATAAAACAAAAATGTCACAAAACAGAAGAGTGGTGGCGCCGGCAAGTGCTCTAGAATCGGCGCCGGCCATGCACTGTGTAACACCTCGCTACCTAGGCCTGCCAGGGCCGGGGATGTCGCCCCGTCCAAAGGAGAAGGGGTCTTTATAACTAGGTCACCCAAATAAAATAGCGGATTAAAATAATACTTTAACTCAAAAATTTATTATATCCCAAGAATAAATCCAAGAATAAATCCATGAATTCCTAAACACAAATCCATAAATAAAAATTATCCACTCTCAACTCCCCAAAGCAATACATAAGAATAAATGACAACGTTCTCTTCTAAGGCAGATAACACTAGCTACTCATCCCCACAGCAGGATCAACCTAAAATCATGGTAAAAAGAGTGATGAGACAGAAATCTTAGTAAGCCCCGTGTGTGAGTTGGGCTAAAAAGACAAAACACTTTTCATGATGCATGCACTAGCAGTATATCAAAAGCTTGTCATGCCTTCTTTACAAATTTAACTCTCACTTTTTGGAAGATAGTAGTGAGAAGTCATGAAGCAAAATGCTCTTAAAATATTCTATTTGGATAGATATGAGTAATTAAAAGATATTGAGCTTTGAATAAAATTTCAATGACACTTTAAAATAGTTCCACGAAAATAGCTCATCAATTTAAGCAACCAAGTTAATCTGACAGGGCACAGCAGTGGCTCTCACACCAGGTGAAGCACTTGACCCCCGACAGGTGGTGAAAGGCACAGAGGTGGTTCTCACTCCTGTGAAGCACTTGACTCCCAACACCTGGCGAAAGGGCACAGAGGTGGCTCTCACTTGTATGAAGCACTTGACCCCCAACACCTGGTAGGTGTACATCCTACCGAGTGAGATACTCCTCCCTCTCTCACTCAATCCAAACCGGTTGTCCCACATCCGGCCGTCGGTTCTCCCAGAACCCCGTCGCTAGCTGAGGACGGCTCAACCTTCTATACTGACACCTGATCGAATAGAGTCAACCTCTCGGAGGTGGCCACCTACCAAGAGATATCCCCAAACCAACCAAAGGCTAGTATAAAGGCTTAGCTCCTATTAAGTACTCAACGTTATTCAATCTTCACAATTCATAAGGCTCCAAAGTGGAACCTACAAAATTAGCTCAATATAGTTCCAAACAACATTTTTCAACTCGTACAAAAATTTTAGAAGGCATGGTTTTAAGTCAATAATTTATTCCACAAATTCATAGTGGAGGAGCCACATGCTGTGATTTTCAAAAATTAGATGCATGCCCGAAAATTTATCTCATGCATATTCAAAACAAATCAAAATGTTTAATGCTTGGCTCCTAATTCATACCTGACACATTTTAAAAATTTATAAATCTAGAAGTTTCTAAAATTAGATGTTTTCCAAATGTAGAATGTTTCCAAAATAAGAAGGTTCCAAATATAGAGGTTTTCAAAATTAGCTACCGTGCTAAAATTTCGTATTTGCAAGAGATACTCACCAACCTTACTTTCAAACCAAGATAATAAAATAAAATCAATTTTATGAATGCAAGGGAACTTACCTTATCCTTAAGCTTTGGATATGAACTCTAGTAGGTTGGTCCCTACCCTTGACAATCTTCTAAATCTATCAAAGAATTCATATAAATTAATTACAGCACTTTCTAGATCATCCCAAAAGAAAATCAAGTCCAAAATCGACTTTCACAAATAAAACAAACTCAACTCACTACTACCATGATCCTAGTGTCTCAAGCTTTAAGGCCAAATAATAAATAAAAAGGGTTTATAAGCTAAGTCTAATTTGATATTTAAAATAATTAGTGTTTTGGAAAATACGTACTAATAAGTTGAAGGTTTAAATCTTGCTAAGAAAGATTTAGAGTTTATTTGATGAAGAGTCCTAGGTGGAATTAGGTAAAATAATGATTTATTAATAATTTAGTTGTTAGAAAATAAATGATAACTAAAATTAGTTGAAAATAAATTTAATGAGTCTTGCTTGAAAGACAATAAATAATTTTTTAATGGGTTTTGATTAAAAGTTAATAATTAAATTTTTAGTAATAAATATTTTACTAATTATGATTGTTTCCATAACAGGCTTTATTTGATATTATCATTTTAAATAATATCTATATTTTTTTTTCCAGCAAAAACTATTATTTATTTGACTAGAATATCACTATTTTATATAAAAGACCAAATCCACATTTTCCCATGGTTTTCAAAATTTTACTAGAAAAATCATATTATTAAATATTTTATTAATGAAATAAAATTTAGCTTAGGGACAACTAGATCATGATCATATTCCTATAGCTAACTACAATCATGAACTTATACAACCCTTCAATTCATCAAATCATCCAAATTATGCATATAGACATAGATCTAAATTTATTAGGACATGACTTAACCTCTACTAACATAAACATGATCATGGCTTCAGTAATCTAATCATGCATATAAATCATATTCACCAATGGTGACATAATCTCTAGCATGCTTCATCACAAATACTACCTATGACATGCATCAAGTCTCAACTCATCATTCAATCCACCAATATAATCCTTCCATGCGTAAATCCCATCTCCTTCACAATCATACATATACTCATGCTTCAATCGACAACATCACATACTCAATCCCATCGCCAATCATTTTCTCACAACATCATCCTAGAGACATGATTCTAAAATTTTAAAAAGAGGATTGGAGGCACTTACTTGATTGATGAATGACTTGAAGGAGTTTAGAGAAGACCTCAACTCCTAGATGGCTAATCTTGTTCAAGAAAGGTGGCGAAAGCATGGTCATGGAAGAAGATTCCATTCGGCCAAGAGAGGGAATTTCGGTCCATGAGAGAGTGAGAGAGAGAGAGAAGAAGAAGAAGTCATTAGTGTGATTATTCATATAGGTTTTCATTAGAGATCAAGTTTGAAGAGGATGATGTTGATAGAGTGAATTTACCATGAAGATGTTCTTGTCCAGAAATTTCTGCTTTGATCTGAAGTAGCAAGATGTTTGGAGGAGTTTGATGTTAATATTGGTGTTGATGGATTCACAGCAATGAGTAGACTCAATATGAAGATTTTTGTGAGGGTTTGAGATGGTTTGGAGGGGTATTAGGTGTAGAGAAGAAGTAAGTGTTCTTGGTGTAGTATGTGTGTGTGTTCTTGAGGTCGCTGAAAATCGCGAGAGAGAGAGAGAAAGGATTTGCTGGTGCTGAATTTTCTATGAGAGAGGGGCTAGCCGATTTTTAGTAGGTTTAGGGAGTTGTTTATGTGATTTTGAAGGGAAAAGGAAAGGTTAGTTGTTACAATCTTGGTAGAATATTTTTAGGAAGTGAATTTGGAAAGTAAATATCCTAAGAATATCTTGATTGCTTGGACAGCTTTGAAGTCTGCCATGGCAGATTGTTTGAGCAGAATTTCGTGGGATTAATGCTGACTTATGGAGGCTTATGGTGGCCGAAAGTAGGGTGTACAGTGATGAAGAAGAAGTCGGGTCCATTGAGCAAAATATTATGGAAGGTTGCTAAATAAGATGGCTGAAATTTTAGAAACCAATCAAGCTAAATTGCAGGGATTTGTTTGAGAGATTTTTGGACAGCCCTTAATGGAATTTCATGCAGAAGTTCAAGGGGATCAATGGAGCTCTATTTATGGAGGTTTAAGGAAGGTTTTGATAGATTAGGGTTGGTGTTTTGGCTGGAAGAGAGATAGGAAACAAGCTGGACAAAAATCTGCACAGAAATTTTGCTGCACAATGAATTTTCTGGCAGATTTTCGTCTGCCACTTCCAACCATTTTGTAGCGAGCTGGAAGGGGGGTTTCAGGGGTATTCAAGGCTGGTTTCCAGCCTTCTTTATGGAGGAAAAACATGACTAAGGTGCTGCACAAAATCTGGGAGAAAACAGCTTGGTTTTGAGCTCTCAAAACTGATTTTCGTACAGGATTTTTTTTCTGTTTTGCTCCAGCTTGTGCAGTCCGAAATTAGCCCAGAATTTTCAGGTTTCAAACTGATCCTAAAGACCATTTTTTTGGCAGCATTTGGGAGGGAATGTTAGCTTGAAATTTCACCCTTTTGAAGGTACAACAAGCTGGAAAAATCCAACTCATTCCATGAAGAAAGATGAACTAAGCTAGAGGAAAATTTTAGCAAGCTTACTAGAGGGATTTTTCCTCTTGGAATTCCTCACAACTCTTCCATATTTTTCAGACCATAAGAAGTCTTTCACCATGAAATTTTGATCCTAAAAGGTCTCAGCACTCTACTGAATTTTCTGGAAAGAAAAAGGCTAGAACATCTTGATCAAACTAATGAGTTGAGCATTGAGAAAAATTAAAGAACAAGGAAGAATGAATTTCCCTTCAAGAATTTCGAGTAGAGTAAAGAGTGAAATGAGAATTCTCCTAACATGTCTCTTCTAGGACATTATCACCACCTTGTTCTAGGCTCTTAAGGCCGAAACTAATCATCCCTAAGCAAAAATAAAATTTAATCTAGCGAAAGCTTCTATGATGGAATTTGGACCATAGACCTCAATAATCTATTCCAAAAGCTCTAACCACTAAACCACAACAACTCTTGTTGCTATTTCTACTAGTAAAATTATTTTCTATTCAATCCACAGGCTATCTCCCTATTTTCACCCCGGGCAAAAATTACCATTTTGCCCTTCTCACTCAATAATCATAATCAAGCCCTCTAGAATATAAAACACAAATTCAATGCACATAAAATCATATAAAAATATATTTAAACGTGCAATAAAATATGATATGCATCCCAACCCCCTTACTCTAAGGTTGGTTTCGACTGGGGTTTCACACACTGGATTACACAAACTTTGAAGTAATGAAAAATTATCAAAACAAAGCAAAACAGAGTGGAACCGGCGTCAACTCCAAAAGTCAAGGCGGCGCCGGCTACATTATGGTCTTCATTGTGCAAAATTCGGAGAAAAATCGGCGAACGAGTAGAGAAGCAGAACACAATCGGCGCCGGCTCTGCCTTGAAGATAAGGCGGTGCTTGATTTTTTCTACGTGATTTTTGGTAATCTGTGAAGTTTTAGTATCTTTCAACTTTTACTCAGCCAAGAACTCCGTACCTATGAATTTAGGCACTTCCTAAGCCAATAAATACATGAAAAACACAAGGAAAAAGTGGAGAATTCATTGATCATTATAGAAAATCACTCAATCTAAGGAGGAATTCTTCAATTCAAGAAGGATTGTATAAGAAGGTCTTGAAAGGAAGAAGAAAGAGGCTTGTCTATGAGTGCTTTCTTTTACTTTGTTTTCCTTTTCTTGACAATGATATGTTAATTGTTTTATTGTAATTCAACGTTGTTTAGATATTCATGATTTCTAGAGTTGTCTGATATTTTGATTGACTAGTTATTATTCTTGGTATTCAATTACTTGTGCTTATTACAAAATTAGTTTTTTGGTTCTTTCCATTAACTTGTTGGACCAAGGGGGTTGATGCTAGTTTCAACTTATTAATTTCATATTTTGTTGGCTATTGACTTGCTGGACCAAAAGGGGTTGATTGCTTAGAACTGGTAATTGAAGGTTAATTGATGTTTTCTGAGACCAAGGGTTCATTGATTTTTTTCATACTTTAAATTTTCTGAGACCAAGGGAATTTAACTAAGGATTATGTTTAATTTAAACTTGATTGGGAATGTGATTAGTTCTTGTATGATTTTTACACCTAAGTCCGTACACATCAAGTTTTTGGCACCGTTGCTGGGGAACAATAGCATGGAAGCTTGGATTTTGTTGATTTAACCATGTGAATATGTAAATATGTAGATGATGTATAATTGTTCTTTTCGCAAAAAGGTGCCATTTTTTGTATAATTGTTCATTTCTTGTACACCCTTGTACCCTAACCTAACTTACTAACTTTGACTTTATTCTACCAACTTGCTTGGTACGCTTTTAATTTTGCTATAATCATGAATTTAGTATCTAACTCGCTCTTATTTTTAGGAGAAATGGCAAATTGGAATATGAAGAAGTCTAATGAGGGGCAGTACCTCCATTGCACTCCTAAGATGACACCCACAATACCAGAATCAGCAGAGCTTGAAACCTTAATTGGGAAATTTGCTGTTCATGTCATGAGGCATTTCCAAGAAATTAACTCCACGTTTGAGAAATTCGAAGCAATGATCCGCAACATGAAATGACAAATTTGGTTTTTGACAGACATGGTGATAAAATCCCACGACCTAACCCCAATAGCCAGTGATGAAACAGTTGCTGTCATATTGCGAAGTGGAAAAGAATTATCAAACAGTCTAGATGACAACCGGCGCCGACTGGAAGAAGAGAACTGGCGCCGGCTATCCGGAAAACTCAAGACCACACAACACAGAACTGAACTGGCACCGTCTAAGGTACTAGAACCGGCGCTGGCTATCCCTTGTCCACCTTCCAAAAAACCTACTTTTCAGCCTAACATACCGTACCCTACTCGTCTATATAAGGCCCAAAAAGATGCTCAATTCGACAAATTCTTTGAGGTGTTCAAACAACTGCACATAAACATTTTCCTCAGAGAAGCTTTAATCCACATGCCCAAAATATGCCAAATTTCTCAAAATCATGCTTGTCAACAAAAAGTGATTGGAAGAGTTATCTACAGTAGTCCTTAACGAAGAATGACCAGCTATTCTGCAAGACAACTAGAAATTACCACATGAAGAAAATGATCTAGGGAGTTTCTCTATCCCATGTCTAATTGGCACTATTCATGTTTGTAATGTATTAGCTGACCTAGGCACTAGCATTAATATATTACCATATAAAACATTCAAAAGGCCAGGCCTGGGAGAACCACAGCCTACTAGGATGAGTATTCAACTCGTGGATAGATCTATCAAATATCCTAGGGGTACAATAGAAGATGTGTTGGTAAGAGTTGATAAATTCATATTTCCCGTGGATTTTGTTATTTTTGACATGGATGAAGATTCCAAAGTTCCTTTAATCTTAGGTAGACCCTTCCTAGCTACAGCAAAAGCATTAATTGATGTTCATAGGGGGAGGTTGATACTTAGGGTTGGGGATGAGGAAGTAGTCATTTAAATCCACAAGAGTATAAAATACCCTGTGTTTTTTGATGATTCTTGTCTAAGAATTGATATTCTTAATGAACCAATTCTTGAGTTAATGCAGGAATCTATTGAGGAGGAATTGATGGAAACATCAAAGGCGTATTTGGAGGAATTTCACAATGAGGATGGGATGCAGGATTTGGAAATAGAAAAAATAGTTTAGGGAGAATGAATCATCTATAGAAGATTCTCCCGAATTGGACTTAAGAGACCTACCCGAGCATTTGGCATATGTGTTCTTGGCTACAGAACGTAAGTTGCCTACCATCATTTCCAAAGATCTCGATCCAGAACAAAAGACCAAGCTGGTAAGTATGTTGGGAAAATATAAGGGAGTGATAGCTTGGAAGATCACTAATATTAAGGGCATTAGTCCATCCTTTTGCACGCAGATGATCTTGATGGTAAATGTGTAAAACTCGTAGTAAAACCCCAACATAGGTTAAACCCACATATGAGTGAAGTGGTAAAAGATAAGATGGTTAAGCTATTAGATTCAGGCATCATTTACGCTATTTCGGATAGCGTTTGGGTAAGTCCTACTCAAGTGGTACGAAAGAAAGGAGGAATGACGGTGAGCCCCAATGATAAAAATGAATTAGTCCCTATGAGATTAGTCACGGGTTGGAGGTTTTGCATAGATTATAGGATGCTAAACAAAGCCACTAGAAAAGATCACTTTCCTCTTCCTTTTGTTGACCAAATGTTGGAAAGGTTAGCTGGGCATGAGTATTATTATTTCTTAGATAGATTTTCTAGCTACCTACAAATTCCCATAGCTTCGGAGGACCAAGAAAAAACCACTTTCACATGTCCATATGGTACTTTTGCATATCGTTGGATGCCATTTAGTCTTTGCAATGGTCCCAGAACATTCCAATAATGTATGACAGCTATATTTAAAGGACTCGTGGGGGACATCATGGAGGTATTTATGAACGATTTTTCAGTCTTTAGTGATTCATTTGACTTGTGTTTAGCTAATCATGACAAGGTACTCACAAGATATGAAGAGACTAACCTCATGCTTAATTGGGAAAAATGCCACTTTATGGTACAAGAAAGTATTGTGTTGGGACATAAAATTTCAAGAAAATGTATAGAAGTCGATAGGGCTAAAATTGAAGCAATTGAGAAGCTGCCTCCTCCTACTTCGGAAAAAGCTATAAGGAGCTTTCCTGGTCATGCAGGTTTCTACAGGAGGTTCAACTTAGACTTCTCAAAATTTTAGAACCTCTTACCTCTTTACTTGAAAAAGATGCTGTGTTTAATTTTGACGAAAAATGTCTCAACGCTTTTACAATACTTAAAGAGAAGTTGATTAATTCACCCATTCTAATTGCACCTGATTGGTCTCTTCCCTTTAAACTAATGTGTGATGCAAGTGATATTGCAGTTAGTGCAATCTTGGGACACAGGCGGAATAAGCACTTCCAACCTATATACTATGCAAGCAAGACTTTAACGGATGCACAAGAAAAATACACAACAACGGAGAAAGAATTGCTTGCCATAGTGTTTGCTTTTGATAAATTCCGATCTTACCTTATTTTATCCAAATTCATTGTGTATATATACGGATCATTCGGCCCTAAAATACCTACTAACCAAACATGATTCCAAACCAAGATTGATACGATAGGTTCTATTATTGCAGGAATTTGATTTGGAAATTATGGACAAAAAGGGTACAAAAAACTTGGCTGTGGATTACTTATCAAGATTGGATAATCTAAATTTGGAATTATTGATGGAAGAGGACATCGATGGCGCCTTTTTGGATGAGCAACTTTTTCTCGTAGAAGGTGAGATACCAAACACCCCTTGGTTTGCTGATTTTTCCAATTACTTGGTTGCAGGAATTGTTCCACTAGCTCTTACAATGCAACAAAAGAAGAAATTCCTCTCCGACGTAAGGTATTACTTTTGGGAAAATCTATATTTATTTAAGTGTTGTGCGGACCAAACCATTTGGAGATGCGTGGACTCTACAGGAGGTGAAGATATTCTAAGACATTGTCATGAAGGACTTGCTGGAGGTCACTATTAAGCCAACAACACTGCACGAAAGGTGCTCGACTCCAGATTCTGTTGGCCCACCTTATTGAAAGATGCCCACAGGTTTGTTCAAAGTTGTGATAGGTGTCAACACACAGGTAATCTTTCTAAATCAAATGAGCAGCCCTTACATATCTTTCAAGCTTTTGAAGTATTTGATTATTGGGGAATAGACTTCATGGGACCCTTTCCTAGCTCTTTGGGCAATAAATACATTCTGGTCACCATAGACGATATGTTTAAATAGTTCGAAGCGCAAGCTTTACCAACTAATGACGCAAGTGAGGGTTAATGTAGTAACAGGGGAGCCATGGACGGGGAAAAACAGAGGAAAAAAAAAAATTAAACGCGAGCCATAAAGGCCATGCGGAAGCGTGAAGATCATACCTTTGCATTCCTTAACCCTCCTAGGTTGCGTAGGAACAGATTGAACGGCTGGAATCGCCTTGCTTTGCACAGTTGAAGGAGCTTCCGGTTGAACACCCGCTAGCCTTCGACTTCGTCTTTTTTGCATTAACGCTTAGCTCTCCAGCTCTCGGGATATTCCTCAGCCTAACCTCTAGTCGGTGAACACTATGGTGAAGAGGAAGGGTCTCAATTCTCCTTGGTTCGTTCGCTATTGGTTAGCAAAGAATAAGGGAAAAACAAGAAGAAGGAGAGTGCTTTTTTTTGAGAGAGAGAGACTCACGTGAGTGTGGCTTTGGGAAAGGAAAAATTAGGGTTTTTTCTTTTCAAAGAGTTGTTTATATTTAGCCAAAATTAGGTCTCTCAATCTTTGATAAACATCTCCCCGGGATTTCAAAATACCCGGATGTTATCCTTAGCAATCATGGCCTTAGACTGCGGCTTCATGACCTTCTCCGCCATCTGGAGCACCTTCATCAGTTCAGTCAAACTCATGTTCAACTTGTTCATGTTATAGTTTAACTTGAACTGAGTGAAAGAGCCCGGTAGAGATTCGAGAACTATGTCCACTTGGCTCTCGGGGTCAATGACAGCCCCTAAGATATCTTCCTCCTCGAAAGCAGCAATCATCTTGAGCATATGCTCTCGGACTGATGCTCCCTCTGCCATCTTAGTATTTACAATTGTTCGAAGAGCCTCCTGCCTTGCGGGCCGGCTCTTGTCCGCGAACATAGTTGCCAACGATTGACTTATGTCATATGCAGAAGCCATGTGCTCGTGTTTTGACTGGAGCACATTAGACATTGAAGCTAACATATAGCAACGTGCCATTTCGTCAGCTTTCTTCCATGCCTTTTCAGCCTCTCGCTCTTCAGCGGTGGAACCTTCCCTGATAACAGGGTAGGTTTCATAAAGGACATACTTATACTCCTCGGCTGTGAGTATTATGTCCAGGTTCCTTTTCTAGTCCACATAGTTTGGACCCGTTAACTTATTCTCCTTGAGAATAACGACCAATGGACTAAAAGAACCTCCCACCATTTCTGAAAATCGAAAATAAAAGAAAGAAATTAGTTTGTGAAAACAAAATGAAATTTGTGCACTGAAAATAATTTGGCTCTTAGGAAAACTGACATAGCTTCTTGGGAAGATTAACAGTTTCCTAAGCTAAGTGTATTAACTACCACAAATTAATTTCCCTTCTAGGTAATGGTCTAGAGAATTACTCCATCGTGTGATGGCCGTTTCCTCTCATTTCCTATGGACATACCTCGCACTATAACCTCCAACGTGGGCTGGCCGATCATAGTACGTGCCCCGGGTTATTAATTACATCCTTCCATTAGATCTAGATCCTTGTGGTATCCCCATCCTATACGGGTTCACTCCCAGGGTGACGCGAGGGGATCCACGATCTCTAATGAGGACCGTGATGGAAGCCGTGGGGCCTTTGGAACCCCTCTCCCACTTAGTCTTTTAAAATAAAGGTTTTCTGGAAAATATCCTTTTGAAAATTCCATCAAGTTATTCTTAACTCAAAAATAAAATATCTAAGTCCAATAAAATCTCTATGTCAAGGCTTATATCCTTTGAGTGATTTCCTCCATGGACTAATTTTATATAAGTTAAAACTTAATGATTTCAAAAATTTTCCAATTAAAACTTTCTAGAGACTTTGGTCTCAAGTTTATTTGACAAAATCATTTTTCTAGTCCAAAACAAAACAAAATGGCTCTCCATTTTAATTTACAAAAATATCTAAATCCAATATATTTTCTATGTCAAGGATTAAATCATTTGAGAAAATATTTAAGGATTAATTTTTGTACCAATTGAAATAACCATTTAGTTTTTAAAGAAAAATATTTTTCCTTGCCAAAACAAAAGGTTCCCAAAGACTTTGGTCTTTGAGAAAAGCACACATAGGTACATAAAAAAATAGCATGCTAGAAAACAATAAACGTTTTCATACTTTTCTATTTTTTAAACCTAAGTGCCCAAATAATAGAATTAAACACATTAATTAATTAATTAATGATCTTGTTTAATCCTAAAATCCCTTACTAATATTTTTCATGCAAATGTATTCCAAGAATATAAATATTGCAAAAATATTAACTTTGCTTGGTATGGGACCCAAAACGAAAAAGAAAAAAAATATAAAAATTTTGACTGGAGGTCCACTGCACCGGCCGCACCGGATCCGAGCCCATTTGGCCTGTGGTCCACCGCGGCCGCTGTGAGCCAACTGCACCAGATCTCCTGAAGCTTCAACCCGCCAAGCTGTTTCCCGCCCGCCTGAGTGCCCCGCGCCCGCGCCCGGTTCTCCTCTGCTGCCGAACCGCGAACTCGCCCGATTACCCGCGCACCAATTGAATTTCAACTGCACAATTTCCATCGGCTCAATTTTCCTCCAAATCGGCTCAGCTCCAAGGCGTGAACAGCACAGCTTCAGTCATCAATATCTGCAGCGGCTCGGCTCGGCTCACACGGCTTAGGAACAGTTTTCTTCTTCGTTTTTCTTTCTCTCTCGCTCGAAAATTGCAGAACCTTTGTTCTTCATATTTTGCTCAAAATTTTGGCTTCTTTGGACATTTTTACTTACAAAAAACATCCAGAACCAAACCACAATCGCCTATACCCATTTAAATTGTGTTTACACGATTATCTAGCAAAGCCAAAAAAAAATTTACAGTAGTTCCTATGCTTCACGGTGAAGCTTACATCAAGCCTATCCCATACCAAAACAGCGAAGGATCATAGGTATAATAATCTTCTCCATTTTATTAACTACCATGCTCCCTATATTGATCACAACCAATGGCTCTGATACCACTTTGATGGTTAATGCAGTAACAGGGGAGCCATGGACGGGGAAAAACAGAGGAAAAAAAAAATTAAACGCGAGCCATAAAGGCCATGCGGAAGCGTGAAGATCATACCTTTGCGTTCCTTAACCCTCCTAGGTTGCGTAGGAACAGATTGAACGGCTGGAATCCCCTTGCTTTGCACAGTTGAAGGAGCTTCCGGTTGAACACCTGCTAGCCTTCGACTTCGTCTTGTTTGCATTAACGCTTAGCTCTCCAGCTCTCGGGATATTCCTCAGCCTAACTTCTAGTCGGTGAACACTATGGTGAAGAGGAAGGGTCTCAATTCTCCTTAGTTCGTTCGCTATTGGTTAGCAAAGAACAAGGGAAAAACAAGAAGAAGGAGAAGAAGAAGGAGAGTGCCTTTTTTTGAGAGAGAGAGACTCACGTGAGTGTGGCTTTGGGAAAGGAAAAATTAGGGTTTTTTCTTTTAAAATAGTTGTTTATATTTAGCCAAAATTAGGTCTCTCAATCTCTGATAAACATCTCCTCGTGATTTCAAAATACCCGGATGTTATCCTGAGAAACAGTTTGGCCTAACCTTAAACTCCTCTTAACCGTATCTGGAAAAAACCCTAAGGTCCAAGCTATTGGGCCAGATAAATATTTATTATTTTTCTTGGACCCAAAAGACCCAAAATAATAAATATTAATTATTTATTTTCTGGGCTTACATAAGTAACCCAATAAATAATTAATGAGCCCAAATGAACCATAATAATTAATCTTTAATTATTTATTTCTTGGGCTTATATAAATAACCCAATAAATAATTAACCATTAATTATTTCCCCTAGTTTAAGCCCATGTTAATTTCTTAATTATTCATACTGGACCTAGGCCCTGAATAATTAATTAACCAAATAAACTAGAAAATTAATTTCTCTCAACTTCTATTTTATTTATTTATTTATTTATTTTATTCCAGTCCAATAATAAATTAGACTTCCTGAATAAAATAAAATAAAACAAAATAAAATAAAATCCTCTTCAACTGAGACCAATTCCTCAACCCAAAAATAGTTAGGACTTACGGGCTATCCCGAGGACCAAAAAGACACATCGCCTTGGCTGCTAAAATGACCAAAATACCCCTGCTATATAAATAGCTGTATTTTGCATTTTAAATATTTCCTAATATCACCATAAGGAAATATTGACCCCAAGGACAATGCTGCGTTAGCAAAGTCTCCGACCTACAGGTGAAATGACTAAAATACCCCTCTACACATCGCCGTACATTTAGAGAGGAAGAAGTGTACTAACACCCCTCTAAATGACATCTACCATCCTTAGGCTTCTAGTCCAATGATCCACGACTTCCTGGAGTGTTTCCGCTTTCCAAGGGAGTTACCCTAAAGCAAACATCCAAGTTATGTTTCCCAGGGCCCTGGATAATTTAGACCATTCGGACAACCACAAGGGGCGATATAGTGCAGAAACTATCTTGTATAAGTCTGTCTTAACTAACTAGTCACACATACCCAACATGCAAGTATATTGGCCCTATGATAGAACCTCAACTACAGCAAATCAAAGTATATGCTTCCAGCTTCGGTAGACCACCAACTCATACTCAAGTCGTAGAGTACTAGTCCACGCTGTAGCGGTAGTAGTCTAGGTTTCTGCCATATAGTACTTTGAGAAACCACTACTGCAGGTCATGTTCCACGTATTTAAAATACGCTTATGTCATGAAGTGAGTGGACTACCCACTGGCTAAAGGTAAGGCATTCCCCATTTGGAATTCATAACATAATAACCTAAACATGATGAGGTTCCCAGTCTCATCAATGGGTTAAGAACAAATGTTTATGTGTTAAATAACCCGTGATCCATACCTTACTGTGAAAGACTACTATTCACATGGATCATTTATTTAAACGCAATGGGTCTGTTCCAAACGAAAATCGTGCACAAACAAAAAGTAAATTCACAAACAATTTCTGAAAATAAATTCTTTTATTAAATAATTCGATTTTACATCAGAAACCTAGTCTAAGAGGGCATACAATCCAACAGCAAGGGTAGTGGTAAAATTTCTGAAAAAACTTTTCACCCGTTTTGGTGTCCCTAAGGTTCTCATCAGTGATAGAGGTACTCATTTTTGTAATACTCAATTGGACAAAGTTCCCAAACATTTGGGAGTACACCATAAATTTACCACCTCATACCATCCTCAAATGAATGGTCAAGTCGAAGTGGTTAGTAGGGAGCTTAAATGAATCTTGAAAAAGATTGTTAGCCATACTCAGAAGGGTTGGAGTCTAAAATTAGATGATACTCTTTAGGCATACAGCGTAACTTTAAGACCCCCGTTGGCACAACTCCTTTTCGGTTAGTTTATGGAAAAGCTTGTCATTTACCTATTGAAATTGAGCATAAAGCTTATTGGGCAAATAAACTTGTTAATAAGGATCTTGAGGACGCTGGAAAGGCAAGGTTATTCCAACTCATAGATTTGGAGGAATTGCGTGAGGGTGCTTATGATCATTCCATGCGATACAAGGAAAAGGTCAAACAGTGGCATGATAAGCATATCACTTACCAACCTGAATTTGAAAAAGGCGAGCAAGTGCTATTATTCAATTCTCGTTTAAAAATTTTTCCCAAAAAGTTGAAATCCAAGTGGCTGGGACCATTCACGGTAGGTAAGATCGGCTCTTTTGGCACCCTTGAATTCACTCACCCCACTCGAGGCACTTTCAAAGTCAATAGCAATCAGGTGAAACGCTATGTGGGTAAAGGCCTTCCACATCCCGAGCAGGTGGAGATGCTCTTTGATAAAACCAAATAGAACTTTTTGGCTTATCAAGCGGCGGTTGTTTTTTGGAGCGTTCTATTTATTTTCACTTTATTTTCTTTTCTAGTTTTTATGCTTTGGTGTGTTCTTTTGTATTTTTATTTTTAGGTACTTTGCCAATGCCTCATTTTCAAGCATTCAGCTCTTATACGACACATTGCCAAATGAATGGAAGTTTGTTTTTCTTATCTCTTCTCTTTTATATTTTTGGTCCCATGGTATTGTTGGTCTTATTATATTTATTTAGTCATTGAGGACAATGCCCAGTTTCAGTGTGGGGGAGTGATTTGATTGACAATTCTACTATGCATATACTTTAGCCTTCTTGGAAAAATTTTGAGCAAAATTTTCAAAAATTTTTCTGATTTTCTAGAGATTTCAAGCTGTATTTTTAATGCATGTCTTTATGATGGATTATAGTGCATATGTTCTAGATCATTTATGGCTTATGCATAACTTTTTGCACTCACTTGGACGAAGTAGTTTCTTGATCTGATACTTTGCATTGTTCTTAAACCTGTTTTTCTACTAAACTTTATGGAACATTCTAGAACTTACTTGAGTATTTCTCGAGACGAAATAAGAAAGACAATCATGATTTAACTTAGGGATGACGATAATAGGCCTTCATTGGATAGTTTGAGCTTTTCAATCCTACCTATTGTCATATTATTCCTAGTGCCTATTTTGAGCCTAAATTGTTAATTTCTTTCTTGAAAACTCATCACAATATTTTGTCCATTGCTTGTTTATGAGAGTTTTAATAATTTCCCAAATCTTTATGCTCTTGATGGATGAAAGTATATGTAATAAATTGTTAAGGAAGAATGTTGGGATAAAGATCATGACTTGTTACCTTTAGTCATGGATTAATAATGAGTTGAGCTGGAAAGAGGAAAGGGAAGGAAGAAAGAGAAGAAAAGAATAAAGGGATTGAAAAAAAAAAAAAAGCTACTAGGAAGAATTGAAAGAAAGAAACAAGTGAGAGAAAAAAAAATAATAACAGCAGGAGTGAAAGAAAAGACAATTGAAAAGTGAAGAAGAAAAGAAAAGATCACAAAAGGGATGGTGATTGAGCTGTAAAAGTTAAAGTTCATATTAAAGTACTTAACACCATTGTTGGAAAATTTGAGTGATCTTGTGAAAGAAATAAAGAAGTTGAGAAAGAAAATGAAAGAGAAAAAAATGCAGGATTTGCTTGAAGTGGACAGGAATTGCTGAATAAGGTTATGGTTTGATCAATTCTTGTTGGAAATTATTGATTCATTTTGTTTACCTTTTTCTTGCTAACTCTTAGTTTTTCTTTAACTTTTGATTCTCCTATATCCTTCGTTTGATAAGCTACATTACAAGCCTTTAACCTTATATTACAAGCTTAAAAGTCCTACTTGATCTAAGTAGAATCATGATATGTCTCGAATTAGTGGAGAAAATGTATGAAAAGTAAACCTATAGAATGCATATTCTTTTTGAACTAAATTCTTTCCAATAGTTTAAGGATATTGTTAAGTATTGAGATGGTTCTACTGAGTAATTTATCACTAACACAAGTCTTGCATTTGTTGTAAAAGATGTAGTAGCATGTGTTTTATCTTCTTGAATGAAGAAAGCATTGAAGATATTGTTTTGAAATTGATTGAGTGATTTTTTAAACCTTATGTTTTCTTACTTGTTCTTGATACTTTGATTGAGGACAAGTAAAGAGCTAAGTGTGGGAGAATTGATAGAGACTAAATTAGTCATATTTTTCCTAGTTATTTGAGGCTCCTTTGCGATACATTTTGTTCAATAACTAGTTATATTCCTTCATATTTGAGATTTTACCCTTGGAAAGGTGTTTTGTTCATTATTTCAGATTTTTAGGATAAAACGAAACAAAAACGTCACAAAACAGAGGCGAGGCGGTGCCGGCTAGGGCTCTAAAACCAGCGCTGGCCATGCACTGGATTACACGAACTTCGAAGTGACAAAAAATTGTCAAAACAGAGCAAAACAGAGTGGAGCCGGCACCGGCTCCTAGAGTCAAGGTGGCGCTGGCTGCATTCTAGTCTTCATTGTGCAAAATTTGGAGAAAAATCGGCGAACGAGTAGAGAAGCATAACACAACCGGCGCTGACCCAAAGAGCCAAGGCGGCGCCGGCTGTGCCCTGAAGATAAGGCGGTGCTTGATTTTTTCTACGCGGTTTTTTGTAATTTGTGGAGTTTTAGTATCTTCCAACTTCTACTAGCTCAAGAATTCCGTACCTACGAATTTAGGCACTTCCTAAGCCTATAAATAGATGAAAAACACAAGGAAAAAAATGGAGAATTCATTGATCATCATAGAAAATCACTCAATCTAAGGAGGAATTCTTCAATTCAAGGAGGATTGTACAAGAAGGTCTTTAAAGGAAGAAGAAGGAGGCTTGTCTATCAGTGCTTTCTTTTACTTTATTTTCTTTTTCTTGAAAATGATATGTTAATTGTTTTATTGTAATTCAACGTTATTTAGATATTCATGATTTCTAGAGTTGTTTGATATTTTGATTGACTAGTTATTATTCTTGGTATTCAATTACTTATGCTTATTATGAAAGTAGTTGTTTGGTTCTTTCCATTAACTTGCTGGACCAAAGGGGGTTGATGGTAGTTTCAATTTATTAATTTCATATTATGTTGGCTATTAACTTGCTGGACCAAAAGGGGTTGATTGCTTAGAACTGGTAATGGAAGGTTAATTGATGTTTTCCAAGACCAAGGGTTTATTGATTAATTTCATACTTTAGATTTTCTAAGTCCAAGGGAATTTAACTAATGATTGTGTTTAATGCATCTTTTGGACGAATTAGTTGAGACGGACCAAATGATTCTAATTCATCTAGAAGATAGTGATTTCATGGATTGACCATCGAAGTGAGTCTATCTTCATCCTTCATGATGCCAAGAGAATAATTAGTTATGATAAATGTTGGATACTTTAAGATCATGTTTATCTAAACAATGGTTTGAATTGCATAATTCTCCATCCTTGACATGTGTATATTTTTATTTTTCTTTTCTTTTCTTTTGTTTTATTTGTTTTAACTTTATTGAGTTAGTTAAACAATGAAAGAAAGGTGATTAATGTCTACTTGTTCCTGGAGGATTGGCACTCGTTTGAACCCTATGCTCGGTTAATGATGAGTACGCTTGTTTATATGTGTGATTTGGGTTGAACATTTTAATTTAAACTTGATTGTGAATGTGCTTAGTTCTTGTATGATTTTTACACCCAAGTTCGAACACATCATGTACCCTCAAATTCTTATTTTACTAATAATAGTAGCCTTCTGAAGATTTAGGGTACGGGTAGAACAAGTCCAATAACTACATCCATGTCCCGACCAAATATTATCATACCAAAATATTCGTCTCATTACACCGATCAATTTTTGTTCTGGCTATTGATATAAATTCTTATCCTATTACAAGTAGTAGCTAATCAAAGGTAAAATGTGGGTTATTTCATTCTTCCCTCTTTACAAAAATTTTGTCCTTGAAATTTTGATTTTCCTTACTTCTATATAGCACATATAAACATGATCTCTTGAGATATTCTCATATTCTTTCAACCTAATAATATACCTTCGCATACATCATTCTCGTATTATCTATACTTGAACCTCCAGTATATATATAATTTTACATATAGATCATACTTTCGGGTCCTCAAACAGCCATAAATCACTTCCTATCAACTTTTATGGGTATTTACCAGGGGATACCCATCCATAAATTTCTCTAACCTAAGCACGTTTAACTCCAAATGTCTATTGATCCCTGGTTCATTAGTATTAATATAATCATATCCTTTCACACATTATGATAAACCAAGGCTTTATGATATGACTTTTTGTGGTGGCTTTTTCTTGGTGTTTTGGTGCTTTGGTGGCTATGTGTTCAGCTTAATCAAAGGGAACCAAAATAGGGATTTGTTCTTGTGACAAAGAGAAAGGTAACCTAACTATCTACACTCTTCCAAACCCTTAAAGAACAAAGCCTCAAAGACCCTCAATATGAATAGAAAGTTCTACTAGATTCTCACCCTAACATCCTTGAAGTAACAAAGGCAAGCAAGAATATATAGAATAGAGAAAATAGGCACCCAAATATTGAATTTCAAACGAACCCTAGAAGAACAAAGTAACTAAGACCCATTCAAGAAAACAACATTGGATTATCCAAAAGATTTATAGACTCTTACAAAAGGAGAACTAACCTTTTAGCTTGGTCTTGAACAAGATGAACAAGGAGGCTTAGCCTCTCGAGATTCTCTCTCAAATTTGAATTAAAGTTCAGTGAATTGTCTTGTCAAAGTAATAAAGGTGCTATTTAAACTACCCTAACCCTAGCTAAGTAATCCTTGAGGTTTAGTTACAAATTAGGGTCAAAATAAGTCCTTAGAAGCAATTAAAAGTGAAGCAAACTGGAGAAAAGCATTAAAAGGCAGAACAGTCGACGACTGCCCAGGGCCAAGCTGGCGCCGGTTTGGAACATCACAACCGGCACCAGTTAGGTTCTGTCTTCGATCGGTTCTTGTTTGCTTAAGTGTTAGTTTTGGACAAAATGGAGCCGACGCCGGTTTGGCTGCATGGAGCTGGCGTCGGCTGTCCTCTGGAAGCCTTCCTTGTCAAATTTCATCCCCTTTTGCTGACGGCTTAAGTTCTTGTTGGGATCCTTCGCGGATGGCCATCAACATGAACTCCTACCTCGCTCCCTCAACCCTCCAATCCTCCTTCACCCTCAAGCATTGTTTGATGATCAATTGAAAATCATCTTGAAGCTTCTTGGTCCTCGCTCTAGTCATCGGTGCTCGTCCTCCATAATGAAGTGGAGTCTTATCATTTTAGCACTCAAATATAACACTAGAACACTATACAAGTGTACATATTCTTATCTGCACAATTCATATCACACTATACACACAGGGCATTTAAATGTTCAACCTCTATTCCTCATCTATCTATTATTGGTCCCAAAATAGAATGTTCAAAATTAGGAAATAATTCCTATATAAGGTCTCTCTGACCTCCATCCCTTTACTATTGTCTGAATTCGGGGTCATAAACCTTTTTCAGAGATATTGGATTTGTCTCAAAAAAGCTCTTCTGACTCATCAGAAAAAATTATATTTCAAAGTCACATATCATGTATACTCCAATATCCAATTTCATAAACATTCCAATAAGGACATTTAGATCATTTTCCAAATACCCAATTTCAAAAGGAACTCATTTCAAGAAATCCATAATTCTAATCCCTAAAAAGGATTAAATTATTTAAAGTTTCCAAACATATTTCCATAAAATGTTCTAATAAAGGCATTCTAGCCAATTTTTGGATACCCGATTCCAAAATTTATCATTTTCTAAAAATCTCAAATATTTAATACAAAAAGGACTAAATTCACAAAATTCATGGTTCAATCATCTAGTAAGATTTTCAAGCCAATTATGATGTTCAATCGAGCCCAAAATAGCATAAAATAATTCCTGCTAAGATAAACCTTAAACATGTTCAGGGATTTCTAAAATGGTATAAAACATAGTATTTCATGGAAAAGTGAAGCACACTAGCTTTCAAAAGGTTTTAGAAATCAAAGGGACTCACCTCGTGTCCTAAGCAACTCTTTCCATACACGGCCGTTCGACTACCATTTCTATCGTTTTCACTGCTCCGTTGGCTGTTTATTGATAAACCTATACCAAATATCATTTTCAAAACAAATTGTGTTTGGCCAAAAAAATAGCTGACGGTTAGCTGACATGTCCGACGTTTAGCCGACGTTAGCTGTCGGGGCCGATGGCTAGCCGACTGTTAAGGAAAACGCTTAACTTTCGTTCACGTCGTTGTTTTGTCGTTTGATCAATTCTTTTGTTTGCCTTTTTCCAAAACCTTTCTCCCTTCATATACAAAGGATTCACTTTATATTTTCCCTTAATTTTATCCAAAGTCACACAATTAATCATTCTTAAATTCATCCATTTTCAGACTACTTTTCTAAAATTTCACTCGTTTGACACTTAATTTTGTTTTGCACATAACTTTCAATCCATAGCTCCAATTGGGCTCTATGATATACCAAATTGACCGTAAGACTCTAAAATTTAATTCCTATGTAGGTCTTATTCAGAGTTCTAGATCTTGCAACATGCTACTGGGCAAAAACAGCCCCAGTAGTTTTGCCTCAAACCTACTATTCATGCTTTCCTTTGTTTTCCTTTAGCCTTTAACACATTGGAACCATTAATTCACTCAATTTTCCTTCAAATCATCTTAAATTATATGTTTTCCAGATTCTAATGGCACACAAAAGTCACACTAATTCAACACAAATTTACTTCTTCAAAACAAAAGCTAGTATAATTCGTTGTTCCAACCAAGTAACTTCCATTTTTATTCTACTTTGGTCATCATCTCATCAATCAAAAGCAATCCTTCAAATTAACATAAATATTCAGTTATTCTTTACACAAAATAATATCCATAAGGCTTCTAGGAAGCCAACATACATAGAACACATAGGTATATACAAGGTTCACATACAAAGTTTACAAACCCTAGCTTTAATCCAAAATCAAGACAAGAAAATCATGTTTTCATGTCTAAATTGATATCATAATGATCACCATAATGAAATCTACAACTTTAATTCTTGAAGCATTGGATTTTACCTTGTGTTTAAGGTTATTTAAAGTGATTTTGCTCTAAGAACCCCAAAAACACACACACTTCTTTCTTTCTCTCTCCTTTTTCTTTTTCTCCCTATTTTTCTCTAGCTTTTCTTTCCTTCTTTTCTCTTGTTTTTCCTTCTTCAAGGCTGGCCGAAATTCTAGCTATTATAACAGCCTCCTCACTGCAATTTCTCATCAAGTTTTGGCCAAGAAAATTTTAAATCAATTAATTGTGTGGTGGCTAATGTATAGGTGTGTTCCAATGAAAAATTTACACACCTACCACTTTTATTTCCTCTACAAAAATTCCCTTATTTCTTCTTGCAAGGCCAACAAAATTCTTGGCCAATTCCCAGCCATTCATTTATCTTCTCTTGGTCCAAATATTAGCCAATTATATTGCTTAAGACCTTAATCAAATGGGCTCACAAGTGATGTGTTCCAATCACAAAATTACACATAATTCTTCATTTATTTTGCAATCCTTTAATTCCATGTTTCTTGCATGAACTCTTCATAAAACCTGTCTTAAATTAACATATGTCTGTGGGCTACCACTCACAAAATGCCACACACACCATTTTTAACTATGATTTCCTATTTTCTTTAGAAATGACAAAAATCGGACCTGAAACGAAAAAATATTTTATTTCACCATTCACCTCCAAAAATTCCAGTGAATCCACTGGCAATGCTTAAAATTTTAAATTCCCTTTCTATTTGGTCAAATTTAAGGTTAAAGTCGCGGGTGGGATCAAAATAACGAAAATGCCCCCGGCTACCTGGATAGCATAATTCACACCAAAACGTGTGTTTTATCGCACTGATCAATTTCTTTTCTCTGTGTACCCTCAAATTCTTATTTTACTAATAATAGTAGCTTTCCAAAAAGTTAGGTTACAGGTAGAACAAATCCAATAATTGCATCCCGGTTCAGACCAAATATTATCATACCAAAATATTCGTCTCATTACATCGATTAACTTTTGTTTTAGCTATTGATATAAATTCTTATCCAATTAGAAGTATTAGCCAATCAAAGGTAAAAGTTTGGGTATTACACTAACTATGTGGACTAGAAAAGGAATTTGAACATTGTACTCACTGTGGAGGAGTTCAAGTATGTTCTGACTGACCCCTGTCTTGAAATTGGGAAAGATTCCACCAGCCAGGATTGTGAGGCTAAGACGGCATGGAAGAAAGTTGATGAGTGAAGGAATTTGAAAATTTACAGAGCATGTGTAGTGGACGAAAATGGAGAACAAGAACATAATAACAGAGTATGAAAGCATCATGGTGGGCTGAAAACATACCTGTTGGAGCTTTAAAACTTTGAAGAACGTTGAAGAATTGCCTGAAGCTAAAAAAACAGCTTTCTTCATCATTCGTGTGATGAACTTCCAGTGCAGCTTCCTTGAATTCTTCCTCTGGTGAAAATGAATGCAAAGCTTTCTGGTTCACAGAATATGACCCAGCCTAATTTTCCGGTCGGTAAGCACACATTCGGGTGAGAAGAAATGAACTATCTCAATTTTCTTTTCCTTCACCAACCATACATTTCCCAGGCATGGTTTCTTCAGCTATAGCAAAAAAATAGTGAAGAAAACCAAAAGCTAGGAAAACAAACAGGCACGAGAGAGAGAGAAAGCCAAGAGACATTTTTCACAGTTAACTCTTCTAGCTTGGCTTCATATGTAAAAAGAAAAACCAGAGAAGGAAACCAAAAGCCAAAAGACTCGGGAAATATTTTTTAATTATTTTTTCATTTTCTTTTATTTTATTTTTCCACACAGAAAGCCAAGAGTCATGAAACCAAAAATAATTATTTTGATAAAAATAATATTCTTGGGATTTAATACCCGAATATTATTTACAAAATAAATTCCGGCTTCAACATAAACTCTTCTAAACTATGTCTGGAAAAATTCCATGGTCCAGGCTATTGGGTCAAAATAATATTTATTATTTTTCTTGGACCTGAAAAATCTAAAATAATAAACATTAATTATTTTCCTTGGGATTAAATAAATAACCCAATAAAAAATTACTGAACCCAAATGAACCCAAAAATAATTAAACTTTAATTATTTATTTATTGGGATTTAACTAAATAAATAACCCATAAATAATTAAGTAATAATTATTTTCTTCTAGTTTAAGTCCCGGTTAATTTTTCTAATTAGTCAAACTACACCCAGGTCCTGAATAATTAATTAACCAATTAAACCAGAAAAAAAAAATTCTCTCCATTTATTTATTCTAGTCCAATAATAAATTAGACTTTCCGAATAAAATAAAACTCTCTCAAATGAAATCATTTTCTCAACCCAAAAATTAATTAGGACTTACGGGCTATTCCGAGGACCAAAAAGACACATCACCTTGGCTACTAAAATGACCAAAATACCCCTACTATATAAATAGATGTATTTTGCATTTTAAATATTTTCTAATATCACCATAAGAAAATATAGACCCCAATGACAATGCTGCATTAGCAGAGCCTTCGACCTACAAGTGAAAATGACTACAATACCCTTCTACACATCGCCATATATTTAGAGAGGAAGAAGTATACTAACACCTCTCTAAAAGACATCTACCATCCTTAGACCTCTAGTCCAATGATCCACGACTTTTTGGAGTGTTTCCGCTTTCTAAGGGAGCGACCATAAAGCAAATATCTAAGTCACGTTTCCCAGGGCCCTAGATATTTAGATCATCTGGACAACCACAAGGGGCGATATAGTGTAGAAACTATCTTGTACAAGTCTGTCTTAACTAACCAGTCACACATACCCAACATACAAGTATATTGGCCCTCCGATAGAACCTCAACTATAGTATATCAAAGTATATGCTTCCAGCTTTGCCAGACCACCAACCCATACTCAAGTCATAGAGTACTAGTCCACGCTGTAGCGGTAGTAGTCTAGGTTTCTACCATATAGTACTTTTTAGAAACCACTACTACAGGTCCTATTCTACGTATTCAAAATACGCTTATGTCATGAAGTGAGTGACCTACTCACTGGCTAAAGGTAAGTCATTCCCCATATGGAATTCATAACATAATAACCTAACACATGATGAGATTCCCATTCTCATCAATCGGTTAAGAATAACTGTTTATGTGTTTAAATAACCCATGATCCATACCTTACTGTGAAAAACCTCCATTCACATAAATCACTTATTCAAACACAATGGGTCTATTCCAAACGAAATTGTACACAAATGAAGAAAATTATTTCACAAACGATTTCCGAAAATAAATTCTTTTATTAGCATATTCGATATTTTCATCAGAAAACTAGTCTAAGAGAGCATATTCCCAACAATGAGATGGCACGATGCTCTATATTGGCTTCTATATCTAATGTTCTTCAGTCTAAACACGAAAACATGCCTAGTACTTACGACATTGATGTATCATTGCACACCATGTTTGCTGACAAGAGCCAACCTACAAGGTAGGAAGCTCTTAAAGCAATCAGAAACCCTAGGATGGCCGAAGGGGTATTAGTTCACGCGCATATCCTCAAGATGATTGCTCATTTCGAGAAGGTCAAGGTCTTAGGCATAACAATCGATGCTGAGAACCAAATTAACATAGTTCTTGAGACTTTAAATAATTCATATTCTCAGTTCAAGTTAAATTATAACATGAGCAAGTTGAGTATATCTTTGATTGAGTTGATGATAGAACTCCAGGCTGTTGAGAAAATTATGAAGCTTGAGTTAAAGATTTTGGTTATTTGTTCCGGTTCATCTTCTAGAATTGGGGCCTAGCACAAGAAGTTCAAAAAGAATAAAGCTCAGAACAATGTAGGGGCCTAGCCTAAGAGATCCAAGCTCGGTCCATCCATGGCCAACGCTAAGTCCAAGGGCAAGTGTTCCTAGTGTGGCAAGAAGGGGCACTTTAATAAGGATTGTCCAAACTTCTTAGCCAAGTCCTATTCAGGTATTGCTCTATACTTAGAGTCTATATTGATGGTTGGTTTATTATCTACTTTGATTGTTGATTTTGGAGCTACTGATCATATCTGTAACTCCTTGCAGGGGCTCAGTAAGATAAGGCAACTTAATAGAGGAGAGCATGGATTTAGAGTGTGCAACGGAGCACAGGTGTAGGCCGAAGTAGTGGAAGACTTAGAGTTTTTATTTGGTTGTAATAGGATATTAGTTTTAAAGATATTTTATATATTTCTAGTTTTAAACAAAAATTAATTTATGTTTCAAGATTGACTAATCAAGGATATACTTTTTTTTTTTTCTATTATGGTATTTCAATTCGTAGAAATAGAAATGTTATTTATTTTAGATACATGTATGGGAATCTTTTCTATGTTAATCCTATTAATTGTCAAATAAATAATACTCAGACGGAACTTAATAATAAGAAGAGAGAGGCCACATCAAATAACTCTTATTTATGGCACTTGAGATTAGGACATATAAATCCTAATCAGATTTAGAGATTAATCCAAAATGGGTCTTTGAACTCATTGAAATCGGAGAAATAGCCTCAGTGCGAATCTTATTTTATTGGTAAAATAACCAAAAGGTCCTTTACTCAAAAGACGGAAAGGGCCAAATAAATATTAGAGTTAGTTCATACTGATGTTCGTGGTCTTATGTCTACACCTGCTAGAGGGAGTTGTGAGTACTTTATCACGTTAATAGATGATCACACATATTTTGGTTGTTTTTACTTGATGAGGTGTAACTTTGACTCATTTGATAAATTTAAAATGTTTAAAGTTGAGGTGGAGCATCAGACAGGTAAACCAAGCAAAAAGCTAAGATCAAATCATGGTAAAGAGTATCTCCTTGGTCAATTCAATGACTAGTTGATATATCAGGCTATAGTATCTTAGCTAACTATATCTGGGACTCCTTAACAAAATGGAGTAGTTAAGAGAAGAAATAGAATGTTGATGGAAATGGTCAGAAGTATGATGAGTCATGTGACTTTTTCTATTTGTTTTTGGAGATATGCTCTGAAAACAACTGCATATATTCTGAATTTGGAGCCTTTCAAGTCAGTGCCTAAGATACCCTATGAGATGTGGACTGGACGAAAGCCCCATATGAATCATCTCAAGGTATGGGGTGTCCAGCTTATGTACTGATTAAAGGAAGCATGCTAGACCCTAGATTAGAATTGTGCTACTTTATATTATATCTAAAAGGAACAAGGAGTGGATACTTTTATCATCTCCAAAAGTAACAAGTACTTATTAGTACACATGCTAAATTCTTGGAGGATTAACAAATTGTGTCTACTAAGGTTTCGGGTAAGGTAGAATTAGAAGAAAAGTTGAGTGACATTTCAATTTCTAGTACCCCAATTGAGGAACCTAAAGAGGCACAACCAGATGTTCCTATACAAAATGAACCATATTGTAGTAGAATGATATCTAGGGTTCCAAAAAGATGGAGTAAATAAGCAGTTATCAGTCAAACTTGGGGAAAGAATATTGGCAAACTATAAAGCATATTCTCAAGTACCTAAAGGGAATGAGGGATTATATGCTTGTTTATAGGACCGATGACTTAATTCCTACTGGTTACATGGACTCAAACTTCCAGGCAAATAAAGATGAAAGAAAATCCAGTAGTGGATATGTTTTAACTTTATCTGGAGGGGAAATTTCATGGATGAGTGTTAAGCACTCTTCCATTGCTGGTTCTATTATGGAAACTGAGCATGTGGCAACTTCAAAATCATCTAAAGAAGCTGTTTGGCTCCGGAAGCTAATCACAGAACTTGGAGTTGTGCCACAAGTGGATAGGTCCATAATTATATATTGTGACAATTCTGGAGCTGTGTAACAATGTAAGAAGCTAAGAAACCACAGGAAGGACAAGTACATTGAGAAGAAGCATCACTTGATCCAAAAGTTCATACTGAAACGGGAGATAGTAGTCGACTAAATTTCCTCTGTAAACAATCCAATGAACTTATTTACCAAGCCTGTGATAGAGAAAGTGTTTCAAAGATACTTAGATGTCATAACAATCATTTCCCAGTCCTTAAAGAAGAAGCCTTAGCAATCATAGCCTTAGACTCTGGCTGCATAACCTTCTCTGTCACCTAAAGCTCTTTCATTAACTCTATTAAACTCAGATTTAACTTGTTGTAATTCAATTTGAATTGAGTAAAAGAGCCCGAGAGAGATTTAAGAACCATCTCTATGAAGGGACGAAAAACAGGGGAGCCATGCATCAACGGGAAAAAATCAGAGTAAAAAAAATTGCAAGCCTTAGAGGCCACACAAAAGCATGAAGATCATACCTTTGCGCTCCTTAAGCTTCTAGGTTGAGTAGGAGTGGATTGAACGACAGGAATCGCTTCGCTTTGCCCACTCGAAGAAGCTTCCGGTTGAACACCCGCTAGCCTCCTACTTCGCCTTGTTTGCATGAACGCCAAGACTTTCAACTCTCGGAATATTCCTCTGCCCAACCTCTAGTCGGTGAACACAATGGTGAAGAGGAACAGTCACAAATCTCCTTGGTTCTCCTGCTATTGATTAGCAAAGAAACAAGAAGAACTCAAGAGAATAGAAGGAGACGTCTGAGAGAGAGAGGAAGCTGCGTGAGTTTCTTAGCCTTAGGAGATTAGGGTTTTCTTCTTCCTAGAGACTTGTTTATTGGTTAGCCAAAACTAGGACTCTCATAATCTGATAAACATATCCCCGGGATATCATATTTCAAACACCCGGATGTTATCCTGAGAATCAGTTTGGCCTAATCCTAAACTCTTCTTAACCGTATCTAGAAAAAACCCTAAAGTCCAAGCTATTGGCCCAAAATAATATTTATTATTTCTCTTGGACCCAAAAAGCCCAAAATAATAAACATTAATTATTTATTTCCTGGGCTTATATAAATAACCCAATAAATAATTAATGAGCCCAAATGAACCATAAAAATTAATCTTTAATTATTTATTTCTTGGGCGTACATAAATAACTCAATAAATAATTAACCATAATTATTTCCCCTAGTTTAAGCCCAGGTTAATTTCTTAATTATTCATACTGGACCTAGGCCTTGAATAATCAATTAACCAAATAAACTAAATAATTAATTTATCTCAACTCTTATTTTATTTATTTATTTATTTTATTCCTGTCTAATAATAAATTAGACTTTTGAATAAAATAAAATAAAATAAAATAAAAAAGAATCCTCTTGAGCTGGGACCAATTCCTCAACCCAAAATTAGTTAGGACTTACGGACTATTCCGAGGACAAAAAAGACACATCGCATTGGCTGCTAAAATGACCAAAATACCCCTACTATATAAATAGCCGTATTTTGCATTTTAAATATTTCCTAATATCACCATAAGGAAATATTGACCCCAAGGACAATGCTGCATTAGCAAAGTTTCCGACCTACAGGTAAAATGACTAAAATACCCCTCTACACATCGCCGTACATTTAGAGAGGAAGAAGTGTACTAACACCCCTCTAAATGACATCTACCATCCTTAGGCTTCTAGTCCAATGATCCACGACTTCCTGGAGTGTTTCCGCTTTCTAAAGGAGCTACCCTAAAGCAAACATCCAAGTCATGTTTCCCAGGGCCCTGGATATTTTAGACCATTCGGACAACCACAAAGGGCGATATAGTGCAGAAACTATCTTGTATAAGTCTGTCTTAACTAATTAGTCACACATACCCAACATGCAAGTATATTGACCCTACGATAGAACCTCAACTATAGCAAATCAAAGTATATGCTACCAGCTTTGCCAGACCACCAACTCATACTCAAGTCGTAAAGTACTAGTTCATGCTGTAGCGGTAGTAGTCTAGGTTTCTATCATATAGTACTTTTAGAAACAACTATTACAGGTCTTGTCCTACGTATTCGAAATACACTTATGTCATGAAGTGAGTGGACTACTCATTGGCTAAAGGTATGCCATTCCCCATTTGGAATTCATAACATAGTAACATAAACATGATGAGATTCCTAGTCTCATCAATAGGTTATGAACAAAAGTTTATGTGTTAAATAACCTGTGATCCATATCTTACTGTGAAAGACCACCATTCACATGGACCACTTATTTAAACACAATGGGTCTATTCCAAATGAAAATTGTGCATAAACAAAAAATAAATTCTTTTATTAAAATATTTGATTTTACATCAGAAATCTAGTCTTAGAGGGTATACAATCCAACAATCTCCCACTTGCACTCTAAGACTAGGTAAGTCCATAGGTGCCTACCCCTATGGCGTCTAAGTGTCTCTTGAAGACTCTCTCAGCCAAAGGCTTGGTAAATTAATTTGCTAGATTGCTTTCTGAGGTAATATGTTCTACCACAACTTCCCATCTCTAGATGAAATCCCAGATCAGGTGGTACTTCTCTCGATGTGTTTCCCCTTCTTGTGGTTCCGAGGCTCCTTAAATTGCGATACTGCTCCAGTGTTGTCAAAATACATCACAATCGGCCTGTCCATACGTGGTACGACTCCAAGTTCTAAAAGAAACTTCCGGAGCCAGACTGCTTCCTTAGATGCCTCCGAAGCTGCCACATACTCAGCTTCCATAGTTGAGTCAGCAATACAAGACTGCTTGATACTCCTCCATGAAATTGCTCCTCCAGACAAGGTGAAGACATATCCACTAGTGGATTTTCTCTCATCCTTATCCGCCTAGAAGTCTGAGTCTGTGTATCCTGTAGGAACCAAATCATCAGCCCTGTAAGACAGCATATAATCTCTCGTTCCCTTGAAGTACTTGAGAATATACTTTATAGCTTGCCAATGAACCTCCCCAGGGTTTGACTGATATATGCTATCTAAGCCCACGACAAAGCAGATATCTGGCCTAATACAGAGCATGGCATACATGAGACTTTCCACAGCCGAAGCGTAGGGAATCCTACTCATTTTGTCCTTTTCTTCTTGAGACTTAGGACAGTCCTTCGAAAAAAATGACAACCCATGTCTGCAAGGGATTAGAGCTCCCTTGCATAAGTCCATAATGTACTTGGCCAGCATCTTGTCAATGCATGTTGCTTGGGATAACCCTAACATTCTCTGCTTCCTATTTCTAAGAAGCCTAATCCCGAGAATGTAGCTGGCTTCTCCCAAGTCCTTCATACTGAGTTGACTAGACAGCCAAACCTTTATAGATGATAATGTCCCTACATCATTTCCAATGAGTAGAATGTCATCCACATACAGGACAAGAAAAACCACATTACTGCCTTCAAATTTCCTGTACACGCATGATTCATCTTCGTTTTGAATAAAACCATGAGACTCTACAATCTCATCAAAACGAATGTTCCATGCTCTCGATGCCTGCTTCAGTCCATAAATGGATTTCTTAAGCTTGCAAACCATATGTTCCTGGCCTTCAACAATGAAGCCTTCCGGTTGGGACATATAGATTTCTTTGCTAAGATGGCCATTTAAGAATACCGTCTTGACATCCATTCGCCATATCTCGTAGTCATAGTGATATGTGATGGCAAGGAGAATACGGATGGATTTATGTATGGCTACCGAGGAAAAGGTTTTCTCATAGTCGATTCCCTCTTTCTGAGTATACCCTTTCGCCACAAGCCTAGCTTTGAAGGTTTCCACCTTCCCATCCACTCCCCTCTTTCTCTTGTACACCCACTTGCACCCAATAGGTTTTATCCCTTTAGGTGAAGCTACAAGATCCCAAACCTGATTGAGGTACATAGACTCAATCTCGGCTTTTATTGCTTCATGCCACAGATTTGCATCGGCATCAGTAATAGCCTCCTCGTATCTAGTGGGGTCTTGTTCCTGATGGTCAGAGACCAGCTCAAATGCTTCTCCTGTCCATCTATCCGGAACCCTAGACACTCTCCCACTACGACGAGGCTCCATTTGCACAGGCACTTGAGGCTGTGCCTCTTCTTGTTCCAGAATCGGGTAAGAAGAAGTTGATTCCGTAGATAACTTCTCCTCAAGTTCCAACCTCATAGAACCTTTAGTGGAAGTACTTTTATCATCTTCCAAGTATTTAGCATTGGTACTGACTAGCACCTTCTGCTCATTAGGATGATAAAAGTAACCTCCTTTTGTCCCTTTTGGATAGCCAACAAAATAGCATAATTCTGATCTTGGTTCCAACTTGTCTCCCTTGACCAGTACATAAGTTGGACATCCCCAAATCCTGAGATGATTCAAACTTGGCTTACGCCCAGTCCACATCTTATAGGGAGTCTTAGGTACTGACTTGGAAGGCACCAAATTCAGAATATATGCCGCTGTCTCCAGGGCATATCCCCAAAAGGATACTGCAAGAGTAGCATGAGACATCATTTCCAACAATATCCTATTCGTTCTCTCAGCTACTCTGTTCTGCTAGGGTGTTCCCGGCGCAGAGAGCTGGGATACTATCCCATGATGTACCATGTAGTCCTTGAATTCACCCAGGAGGTACTCTCCACCACGATCCGATCATAAGGTTTTGATTAATTTATCTGTCCGACGCTCCACTTCAGCCTTAAACTCCTTGAACTTGTCAAAAGAGTCAGACTTGCATCTCATCAGGTAAATGTAACCATACCTCGTACAATCATCCGTGAAAGTGATGAAGCACTCAAAACCTCCTCTAGCTGGTGTAGACAACGGACCACACACATCAGTGTGAACAAGACTCAACACCTCCTTAGCTCTATCCACCTTTGGTGTAAATGGCATTTTGGTCATCTTTCCCATCAGGCAGGATTCACACTGAGGCTAACTTTCCAATCTCAATGAGCCCAAAGACCCATCATGGATTAGCCTCTGAATCCTAGTTGAGTTAATATGACCCAACCTTAAATGCTAAAGGTATGAGTCATTGATATTGGTCTTTCTCTTCTTAGTTAAAGGTTCAGATTAAGCGTCACTTGATTGGTAGTTAATAGGGTTTAAAAAGAACAGATTTCCATACATGTGCCCAGTACATAAAATTTCTCCATCTCTACTGATAGAAATACCAGAATAGAAAGATACAGAATTTTCTTGATTAATAAGTTTTGCAACTGAAATCAAATTCTGACGAAAATCAGGTACATATAAAATATCTTTTAAAACCACTATCTTATTACAATAAAAAATAAGATCTAGCTCTCCCACTACAAGGGCCCAGACTTGTGCTCCATTACCCACTCGTAGCCCATGTTCGCCCTTCTTGAGTCTTCTAATCTTTCTAAATCCCTGCAAGGAGTTACAAATATGATCAATGGCTCCTGAATCAACAATCCAAGTGGAAGTTGATCCTACCATTGATATGGACTCTAGATAGAAAACATTACATATGGGGTTTTTCTTAGCTTGAAGATCTGGACACTCCTTTTTCCAGTGTCCCTTCTTCCCATATTTGAAGCACTTGCCATTTGGTTTGTCCTTGGGCTGGTTCTTGGGCTGGGCTGCTGCATTCCCCTTCTTCCTCTTGAACTTTCTGGGTTTAGGCCCAGTTCTTGAAGAAAAAGCCTTAGCAATCATAGCCTTTGACTGCGGCTTCATGACCTTCTTCGCCATCTAGAGCTCCTTCATCAATTCAGTTAAACTCATGTTCAATTTTTTCATGTTATAGTTCAACTTGAACTGAGTGAAGGAGCTTGGTAGAGATTTGAGAACCATGTCCACTTGGCTCTCGGGATCAATGACAGCCCCTAAGATTTTTGCCTCCTCAAAAGCAGCAATCATCTTGAGCATATGTTGTCGGACTGCTGCTCCCTCAGCCATCTTAGTTTTTATAATAGTTCGAAGATCCTCCTACCTTGCGGGCCGGCTCTTGTCTGCGAACATAGTAGCCAATGATTGACTGATGTTATATGCAAAAGCCATGTGCTCGTGTTTTGATTGGAGCACATTAGACATAGAGGCTAACATATAGCAACATGCTATTTTGTTAGCCTTCTTCCACGCCTTCTCAGCCTCTCGCTCTTCGGCAGTGGAACCTTCCCCGATAATAGGGCAGGTCTCGTAAATGACATACTTATACTCCTCAGCTATGAGTATTATGTCCAGGTTCCTTTTTCAGTCTACATAGTTTGGACCCGTTAACTTATTCTCCCTGAGAATAACGGCTAATGGACTAAAAGAACCTTCCACCATTTCTGAAAATTGAAAAATAAAAAAAAGAATTAAGTTTGTGAAAAAAAAATAAAATTTGTGCACTGAAAATAATTTGGCTCTTAAAAAAACTGACATAGCTTCTTGGGAAGATTAACAGTTTCCTAAGTTAAGTGTATTAACCACCACAAATTAATTTCCCTTCTAGGTAATGATCTAGAGGATAACTCCATCGTGGGATGGCCGTTTCCTCTCATTTCCTATGGATATACCTCGCACTATAACCTCCAACGTGGGCTGGCCGATCATAGTACGTGCCCCGGGTTATTAATTACATCATTTCATTAGATCTAGATCCTTGTGGTATCCCCATCCTATACGGGTTCACTCCCAGGGTGACGCGAGGGGACCCACGATCTCTAATGAGGATCGTGATGGAAGCCATGGGGCCGTTGGAACCCCTCTCCCACTTAGTCTTTTAAAATAAAGGGTTCTCTGGAAAAATATCCTTTTGAAATTTCCATTAAGTTTTTCTTAACTCAAAAATAAAATATCCAAGTCCATTAAAATCTCTATATCAAGGCTTATATCCTTTGAGAGATTTCTCCATGGACTAATTCTATTTAATTTAAAACTTAATGATTTCAAAATTTCTCCAATTAAAACTTTCTAGAGACTTTGGTCTCATGTTTATTTGACAAAATCATTTTTCTAGTCCAAAACAAAACAAAATGGTTCTCCATTTTAATTTACAAAAATATCTAAATTCAATATATTTTCTATGTCAAGGATTAAATCATTTGAGAAAATATTCAAGGATTAATTTTTGTACAAATTAAAATACCCATTTAATTTTTGAAGAAAAATATTTTTCTTGTCAAAAACGTTCCCAAAGACTTTGGTCTTTGAGAAAAGGCACACATAGGTACATAAAAAATATAGCATGCTCGAAAATAGTAAATATTTTCATGCTTTTTTATTTTTTAAACCTAAGTACCCAAATAATAAAATTAAACACATTAATTAATTAATTATCTTGTTTAATCCTAAAATCCCTTACTAATATTTTTCATGCAAATATATTCCAAGAATATAAATATTGCAAAAATATTAACTTCGCCTGGTATGGGACCCAAAACGAAAAAGGAAAAAAAATTTCAAAAAAAAAAATAGCTGGCGGTCCACTGCACCGGCCGCACCGGATCCACGCCTACATGGCCAGCGGTCCACCGCAGCCTCGGTGCACCGCGCGCACCAGATCACACTCTAGCCGTAACCCGTGAAGCAGCCCAGACCCGCGACCCGTGCCCACTTCCTCTCTGCAAGAGACCCGCGCTTCGACCCTTTACTGTGCGCGAATTGCAATTGCAAATTTGCAATTGCATCGCGCAAACGGCTCAAAATCACTGGCAATTGGCTCGGCTTCGTAGCTCCACAAACGCGGCTCCTCTCACAGAATTTGCGGCGCGGCTCGGCTCGGCACCAACGGTGGCTTATGAACAGTGCTTCATTCTTCGTTTTTCTTTCTCGTCCGCACAAAATTGTAGAGACTTCTCTGGTTCGATTTTTCAGTCTTCTTTGGCTTCTTTGGACATTTTTACTTATAAAAACTCATCCAAAACAAAACCACAACCGCCTATGCTCATTAAAATTGGGTTTACACGATTAAAACATCAAAGCCAAAAATTTACAGAGATGCTTATGCTTCCACTGTGAAGCTTACAAATCCACCTATCCCATACCAAAGCAACGAAGGGTCATATGTATAATCATCTTCTCCATTTTTATTAACTACCATGCTCCTTATATTGATCATAGAACCATAGGCTCTGATACCACATTGAAGGGACGAAAAATAGGGGAGCCATGTACCCACGGGAAAAATCAGAGGAAAAAAAACCGCAAGCCTTAGAGGCCACACGGAAGCGTGAAGATCATACCTTTGCACTCCTTAAGCCTTCTTGGTTGAGTAGGAGTGGATTGAACGACAGGAATCGCTTCGCTTTGCCCACTCGAAGAAGCTTCCGGTTGAACACCCGCTAGCCTCCTACTTCGCCTTGTTTGCATGAATGCCAAGCCTTTTAGCTCTCGGAATATTCCTCTGCCCAACCTCTAGTCGGTGAACACAATGGTGAAGAGGGACAGTCTCAAATCTCCTTGGTTCTCCTGCGATTGATTAGCAAAGAAACAAGAAGAACTCAAGAGAATAGAAGGAACGTCTGAGAGAGAGAGGAAGCTGCGTGAGTTTCTTAGCCTTAGGAGATTAGGGTTTTCTTCTTCCTAGAGACTTGTTTATTGGTTAGCCAAAACTAGGACTCTCATAATCTGATAAACATATCCCCGGGATATCATATTTCAAACACCCGGATGTTATCCTGAGAATCAGTTTGGCCTAATCCTAAAAACTTCTTAACCGTATCTGGAAAAAACCCTAAAGTCCAAGCTATTGGGCCAAAATAATATTTATTATTTCTCTTGGACCCAAAAAGCCCAAAATAATAAACATTAATTATTTATTTCCTGGGCTTATATAAATAACCCAATAAATAATTAATGAGCCCAAATGAACCATAATAATTAATCTTTAATTATTTATTTCTTGGGCGTATATAAATAACCCAATAAATAATTAAACATTAATTATTTTCCCTAGTTTAATCCCAGGTTAATTTCTTAATTATTCATACTAGACATAGGCCCTGAATAATCAATTAACCAAATAAACTGGATAATTAATTTCTCTCAACTCCTATTTTATTTATTTATTTATTTATTTTATTCCAATCTAATAATAAATTAGACTTCCTGAATAAAATAAAATAAAAAAGAATCCTCTTGAACTGAGACCAATTCCTCAACCCAAAATTAGTTAGGACTTACGGGCTATTCCGAGGACCAAAAAGACACATCGCCTTGGCTGCTAAAATGACCAAAATACCCCTGCTATATAAATAGCCGTATTTTGTATTTTAAATATTTCCTAATACCACCATAAGAAAATATTGACTCCAAGGATAATGCTGCATTATCAAAGTCTCTGACCTACAGGTGAAATGACTAAAATACCCCTCTACACATTGTCGTACATTTAGAGAGGAAGAAGCGTACTAACACCCCTCTAAATGATATCTACCATCCTTAGGCTTCTAGTCCAATGATCCACGACTTCTTGGAGTGTTTTCACTTTCCAAGGGAGGTACCCTAAAGCAAACATCCAAGTCATGTTTCCCAGGACCCTGGATATTTTAAACCATTCGGACAACCATAAGGGGCGATATAGTGCAGAAACTATCTTGTATAAGTCTGTCTTAACTAACTAGTCATACATACCCAACATGCAAGTATATTAGCCCTTCGATAGAACCTCAACTATAGCAAATCAAAGTATATGCTACCAGCTTCGCCAGACCACCAACTCATACTCAAGTCGTAGAGTACTAGTCCACGCTGTAGCGGTAGTAGTCTAGGTTTCTATCATATAGTACTTTTAGAAACCACTACTACAGGTCCTGTCCTACGTATTCGAAATACATTTATGTCATGAAGTGAGTGGACTACTCACTGGCTAAAGGTAAGCCATTCCCCATTTGGAATTCATAACATAATAACCTAAACATGATGAGATTCTCAGTCTCATCAATAGGTTAAGAACAAAAGTTTATGTGTTAAATAACCCGTGATCCATACCTTACTGTGAAAGACCACCATTCACATGGACCACTTATTTAAACACAATGGGCCTGTTCCAAAGGAAAATTGTGCACAAATAAAAAGTAAATTCACAAATAATTTTTGAAAATAAATTCTTTTATTAAAATATTCGATATTACATTAGAAACCTAGTCTAAGAGAGCATACAATCCAACACTCCACTTAGCTCTTGGGGTCGATCACAACCCCCAAGATTTTTGCTTCCTCAAAAGCAGCAATCATCTTGAGTATATGCTTCTGGATTGATACTCTCTCAACCATCTTGGTGGTAATGATCGTTCTAAGTGCCTCCTATCTTGCGGGCTAGCTCCTATCAGCAAACATTTGTGGCCAATGACGTGCTAATGTCATAATAGTAGACATTTCCTTGTGTTTTGACTGGAGCACATTAGACATGGATGAAAGCCAAGAAAGGGAAAACATAGAGCGCACAGCGGAAGTGAAAATTGAAAAACTAGAAAAACTGAAGAACAGGGGAACTCCCAAATAGAGTCGGCGCCGGCTCCGGCAGCCCTAGCTGGTGCCGGTTGCGCTCTTTCCAGATTCCGAGAGAAAAAATTTCTAACCTTTTTTTCTTGTTCTCAAAGTTGACTAGACTAAAATGTATGAAACCGGGGTAGGTGCGCTGGTAAAAACCTTTGGTGTGATTCCTACAAGCCTCCTACTTCATCTTTGCATGTATGTGAACGCCAACCTCTCAATCCTCCAGTATATAACCTGCCTAATCCCATTTGGTGAACAATTTATAGGGCTAAGGAACTTTCTTAGAGAGAGAGTGAGAGAGGTGTCTCTTTTCCACACAGAAGATGCCGTGAAAAACAACGTTCTATTCAATCCTCCAGTTTAACCTAAATAAAACCCTATGTTAAACTGGACTGGCCCATTGGACTCTTAGTTTAGCCTTTTGGACTAAATTAATTATTCTAATTAGAACTAAATAAATGGCCCAACAAATAATTAATTTCCCAGCCCAAATAAACTAGTTCAATTTACAAGCCTATATTAGTTTAGTCCCAGGTTAATCTTTAATTATTCAAATTGGGCCAAAGCCCCGAATAATTAATTAACCCACCAAACTAATTTAATTAATTCTCTCTCTCTATGAACCTTTATTTTATTCTAGCCCAATAATTAAATTAGGCTACTTAAATAAAATAAATTTCATTTAATTTAATTTAAGACCAATTCCTTAGCCTGTATTTAATTAGGACTCACGGTCTATACTGGGGACCAAAAGACACACCGCCTTGGCTACTAAAATGACCAAAATACCCTTGCCATATAAATAGTTGTATTTTGCATTTTAATTATTTCTTAATATCACCATAAGGAAATATTGACCCTAAGGACAATGTTGCGTTAGCAAAGTCTCCGACCTACAGGTGTAATGACTAAAATACCCTTCCATACATCGCCATATATTTAGAAAGGAAGAAGTGTACTAACATCTCTCTAAATGATATCTACCACCCTTAGGCTTCTAGTCCAATGATCTATGACTTCCTGGATTGTTTTCGCTTTCCAAGAGAGCTACCCTAAAGCAAACATCCAAGTCATATTTTCCAGGGCCCTAGATATTTAAATCATTTAGACAACCACAAGGGGTGATATAGTATAGAAACTATCTTATACAAGTCTGTCTTAACTAACTAGTCATACATACCAAACATGCAAGTATATTGGTCCTACGATAGAACCTCAACTATAGCATATCAAAGTACATGCTTCCAACTTCATCAGACCACCAACTAATACTCAAGTTGTAGAGTACTAGTCCATGCTGTAGCAGTAGTAGTCTAGGTTTCTACTATATAGTACTTTTAAGAAACCACTACTACAGGTCCTGTTCTACATATTCTAAATATGCTTATGACATAAAGTGAGTGGACTATTCACTAGCTAAAGGTAAGCCATTCCCCATTTGGAATTCGTAACATAATAACCTAAACATGACAAGATTTCCATTCTCATCAATTAGTTAAGAACGAACGTTTATGTGTTAAGTAACTCGTGATCCATACCTTTCTGTGAAAGACCTCCATTCACATATAGCACTTATTTAAACACAATGGGTCTTACTATTCTCCATTCCCCATTCACATTGTGCAGAAATAAAAATGTAGATCCACAAACAATTTCTGAAAATAAATTCTTTTATTAAAACATTCGATATTTACATCAGAAACCTAGTTTAAGAGGACATATTTCCCAACAATAGAGGTCGACATGTAGCAATGAGCCATCTCATCGGCCTTCTTCCATGCTTTCTCAACCTCACACTTCTCCTCAGTAGAACCCTCCCCGATAATCGGGCGAGTTTCATAAAGCACATACTTATACTCCTCAGCGGTAAGTATTTTATCTAGGTTCCTTTTCTAGTCTATGTAGTGCGGACCCTTTAGCTTATTCTCTAAAGATCAAAGGACTGAAAGAACCTCCACCAACCATTTCTGAAAATAAAAAATAAAAGAAAATTCTCAGTTTGTGAAAAATAAATAATTTGTGCACTTTATCCTTATATTAAAATCGATAATTGTTAATCCTATTACTATTATCTTTAATATGATCAATTTGACTCTTAAAAAAACCGACATAGCTTCTTGGGAAGATTAATATTTTTCGAAGCTAAGTGTGTTGATCACCACCAATTGTTACAATTCTAGGTAATGCTTCAGAAGTTAACTCTATTGAGGGGATGGCTATTTTTTTTTTTTTTCATTTCTTATGGACAATCCTCACACTATAACCTCCAACGTAGGTTGGGCGATCACAGTACATGTCCGGACATCAATCATGTCCATCTATTAGGTCTAGATACTTGTGGAATCCCCATCCTATACGGGTTGACTCCCAAGGTAACGCAAACGGAACCACAATCTCTAACAGGGACCATGATGGAAGTCATAAGGCTGTTGGAACCCCTCTCCTACTTAGTCTTTTAAAATAAGGGTTTTCAAGAAAATATCCTTTTGAAAATATCCAATTAAGTGTAATACCCCACCTTTTACTTTCAAATGGCTTTTATTTGTAATAGGATGAGGATTTGTATTAATGACCAGAGCAAAAGTTGATCGGTGTAATGAGACGAATATTTTGGCATGATAATATTTGTGCACGACATGGATGTAATTATTAGATTTGTTCTATCCATACCCTAAATCTTTAGAAGGCTATTATTATTAATAAAAAAAGAATTTGATGGTACATTGAGAAGAGAAATTGATCAATGCAATGAAACACGCGCTTGGTGTGAATTATGCTACCCAGGGTAACAGGGGCATTTTCATCATTTTGACCGAAACCACGACTTTGACCACAAATTTGATCAAGTAGAGAAGGAATTGAAGAATTTAAGTAATGAAAATAGATTCGGGGGAATTTTTGGAGTTGACTGTGAAGTAAAATATTTTTCTGTTCCGAATATGATTTTGGTCACTTCTGAAGAAAATTCTAAAGTGCGATCGACATTAAGAAAAGTGGTGTAATAAGATTGGAGGATGAAAACAAGTGTCAAAATACCATTGAGGAAGTAAGATATTTGTGGGATTATTTTATTTCAAAAGCTTATTGAATAAGATTATTAATTAAGGAAATTAATTAAATCAACCAATAGGAAAATGGTTGAAAATTGGATAGCCAACAAAGGTTGACTTTGTGGCCAATATTGGTCATAATTTGGACCAATAAGTCCAAGAAAGTGGTGGGGGAAAATGGCTAGAGAAGAGCCTGAATTTTGGTACAATGAAGGAAGAAAGAAAAGAGAAAAATAAGAGATTTTGCAAAAACTTTCAAAGGAAGATTTTGACCAATTAATGAATCACTTGACCATGTAATATTTGGTCTTGAGAATGGTGGTGGAAGCTGTACTTCAACAGCTAAAAATGGGCAGCAGCAATAAGAAAGAAGAAAGAAAGAAGAGAGGAAGAAAAAGGAAAGAAAAGCTAGAGAAAATCGAGAGAAAAAGGGAAAAGAGAGAGAAAGCATTCCAAGAAGAGAAAAAGGAAGCAACTTGGAGCATTTTCAGCCTAGAGCAATCAATAAACAAGGTAAAAGTCAATGTTTCATGAATTAAAGTTGAAGCATGACGAAAAGGGATTGTTTTGATATGAGTTTTATTGAGAAAATTCATATGAATTGTGATTTTTGTTTAGAAAATATCTATGTTTTGGGGTTGTTGTATTTACCATGCATGGTGGTGCATTTGGAGGCATGTATGCTGTGTTTTATATGATGTTTGAAGGTGTTTTGAAGATGGTTTAAACCGTTGTTCATGGCTACAAAAATGGAAGATGGAAATAAGATAACAAATGGTACAATTGTTGAAGAAAATGGAATATTGTTGTTATTATTCCAAGCCATTGGTTTTGTAGTCATTTAAACATGAAAGATACTGATTATGCATGACTGCAATCAAGAAGGATTATGTGATGTTTAGATGAAAAAGAAAGGATTGTAATTATTAAACGACTTATGTTTGAGATCAGAAAGAAAAGAGAATGGATTAAGTGAAGGAAAGGAACACAATAGAAATTCTGTTTTGGAAGAATTTCGTGCAGCTCTGAAAAAGTAATAAACTGAACAATATGGCTGGTTCTTTTGGAATCCTGTAACCTGGAACATGTATCTAAATGTCTTAGGGTCATTTTGGGACCAATTTTGCATGATTTGGAGTTGTGAATAAAAAGTTATGATATAAATACCAAAGGTTGTCATTTCAGTTACGGGATTGAAGTACTGAGATATTATGGACAGAACTGAACGAAACAAAAATGGAAATGAGTATTTTATGAATTGGAAACCATCAAGGAAGATCTTGAGGGAATTTTGGAATTAGTTTGGCATCAATCGGAGTTGTAGGTTGAAAGTTATGTGCAAAACAAAATCATTTGTCAAAGCAGCAAAATTCCAGAATTTGGCTTAGGAAAATGGTTGAACTTAAGAATGATTAATTATGTGATGTTGGATGAAATAATTGGGAAATATGAATTGAATCCCTTGTTTATGAAGGGAGAAAGGATGTGGAAAAAGGAAAATGAAAGAATCAAACAAACGATGAAAAAATAACTGGAACGGAAATTGAACGTTTTCTTTGACCGTCGGCTAACCGTCGGCTAAACGTCTGTTGGACGTCGACTACCCGTCGAACACATCAGCTAGACGTTGGCGAATCATCAACTATTTTTTGGCCGAACACGATTTGACCTAAAAATGATGTTTGGTGTAGGATTGTCGGTAAACGGCTAACGCTACGTTGAAAACGGGCGAAACGATGGTTGAACGGCCGTAAATGGAAAGAGTTTAGTTAGGACACGAGGTGAGTCCCTTTGATTTCTAAAACCTTTGAAAGCTAGTGTGCATCACTTTTTCATAAAATGCTCTCTTTTATACCGTTTTGGAAATCCCTGAATATGTTTAAAGTTTATTTGAGCAAGAATTATTTTTATGCCACTTTGGGCTTGAATGAACTTCATATTTGGCATGGAAACCTTAATGGAGGATTTAAGCATGAATTTGTGAATTTAGTCCCCTTCGGATTAAAAAACTTGGGATTTTGAAAAATGGTAAATTTTGGAATCGGGTATTCATAAATTGACTGGAATGCCCTTATTGGAACATTTTATGGAAATATGTTTAGAAACTTTGAATTTAATCCACCTTTGGGATTAGAATTCTAGATTTCTTGAAATGAGTTCCTTTTGGAATTGGGTATTTCAAAAATGATCCAAATGTCCTTATCGAAATGTTTATGAAATCTTTTGGAATCGGGTATACGGTAAATGACCGAAATACCCTTTATTGGAACTTTTACGAATATTCTTCAAATCGAATAAGAGCAAAATGATCCGAATACCTTCGAAAAGTCTTTAGGAATCCAGCATGGGTAAAATGACCCGAATGCTCTTGGAAAATGACTTTTGTGATCTAGTACGGGAAAACGACCCGAATACTCTTGGAAACATATTTTTATGTGTGAATAGGACTCTTTATCCTGTTTCAACATGATTTTAGAAAATGTTCTCTCGTGATGAGATTGACTTTTGGAAAACGACCTTTTGGATCCCTGAAATTGTTTTATTGGCCTTATGTGCCCTGGAATGAATTGATTGGCTCTGTGAAGTCTATGTGAATGATGATCTGACTTACGAGTCAGTGGGATCAAATTCTGAAAAATGTTGTTTTGCCCCAAAAAATGTTTTGATTTGAAAATCCTATAGGATCAGATAACTCTCTAGCTTGATCAGTCAGACAGGGTTGGTATTGTTAATGTTGAGTACTCAGCAAGGACTTTGATCTATGTACTAGCTCAGGTTAGAGTTAGATGACCCCAAGTAACCTAGCTAGTTCTCGGGATTGTCATACTCCAAATAGGGCGACAAGACATTGAGAAGAGTCATCCTGACTAGTCGTTTAGCACTTGGTAATTGCCGTGTCTGCTGGCACTTCTTGATATTGAGTCATTCGCTAGATGTCAGGTGGGGACACTCGGCGTGTTTGACTCCTTATTGCCTCGATGGTGATTGACGTTAGGATTGGAACACCTGGCTTATGGTAGACAATAAACGATTTCCCAACGAAGCACGGATCGAGCACTATAGGCTACGGTCTCTGTACGATTACACGGTGCAAGTTGGCGTGCTTACCGACAATGCATGGATTGAGTACTGGAGGCTGCGGTCTCAGTACGATAACGTGTTGCAAGTCATTGTACTTATCCAGCAATGCACGGTTGAGTGCTCTAAGGTAGAGACCTTGGCACAATAAAATCGTGAAGCCGAAGTGAAGCTTTGTGAGCTTTGCATATAGGTTGACCTTCTGTTGGAGAAGTGCCTGTGATTTGGAAATTGGGGCAATATTTTGAAATAGAAATACAATTTTCCAAAAATGATTGAGTTCTGAATAAACTATTCGTTGAAGACTTTTAGAATCGTTTCCAGTAAACAAATGATATGCTATTTCACAAATTTTTGATGTACTCTGTCTCTTTGATGAAGCACTAGCACACACGAGACTCACTGGGTGATTTTTTACTCACACGTGTTTTTTATCTTACCCTTTTTGTAGGATCCAGAGATGAGCAGACCTGCGAATAGAGGATGATACCACAATAACGGTAGAATAAGTCCAGTCGTTTCCTTTTTAGATAATGTACCTTATTACTGATGTTGAATGGAAATTTTCATGCTTGAGATTTTTTATTATATATGTGCACGTGACCATCAGTATGGGTTGTTTTATAGATCTGGACCTTACATACTTTGTTGGTTTTTTTTTTTTCATTTTAAAGACCTCTTATCTGGGTGACTGGACGAGGCGACACCCAGTTTTGATATGCTTCCGATGTTACCTTTAGTAGGGGTGTTACAATTGGTATCATCTAGTTTTATAGAACTGTGGTATCGTTATAAGAATGGATAGAACCCTTTTATTGTGTACATATGGTGGATAAAATTGATAAGTGCAAGATGGTAATGGTTGAGCATAGTGATGAATGGAAGAGAGAGGCAGGTGAAAGCTCAGGTATAGTGAGGAAACCTATCTTGAGAAGATTTCATCGCCACATGATGAGGTAAATGGTGACTCCGATGGGATAGATGGTGATATTGAGCATTACCACTAAGATAATGTTAATGAAGAGAAGGATGTAGAGATAGAGCCAAAACTATAGACTTAGTTGCAGTTAATTGCAGACGGAGATAAGAAGGTTAATACAGCAGAGTCCTATACAGTCTCGATTGATTTAGGACCTCCCATATCAAATAGTGAGAATAACGAGTAGGAGGGTGAGATGTAGATAAATATAGTATGATATGTACAGTTTGACCGGTGTATATTATTGCGTGCTTGGCATACGAATTTTATATTGAATTTGTGATAAATGAGAATGAACATGTGTTACGTTTGTTAATTGCACTATACCTATTTTATGACTACTTTTGAGTTGTATTACATTTGTTATACCGGTAAAATCTTATGAATTGTATAAATGCCTCCTAAATGGACCTTCGAGCAATCATCCCGAGCTACTCGAAATAACCTTGAACCATTGGTGGAGGAACTGTGGGCGGAAGGTCCCCACCTCACAACCTTGGACCACCCCATATTTTAGACTGTCCAAAAGATGGCTAACATGATCCAAAGGCTGACTGAGAATGCTAGGATAAATGAGGGTATGAGTTGGGAAAGTCAGCAAAGTGAAATTGAATTGGATCGAGCCCTTGAGCGCTTTTTGAAATTCCACCATTCGCAATTTCAAGGGTGACATGACTCAAAATAGGAGGCTAAAAATTAGATTAACCAAATGGAAATGATCTTTGCAGCCTTGAATTATTCAGAGCAAAGGAAGGTACAACTTACTATATTCTAATTGAAAGGACTTGCCCAAGATTGGTAGGCAAGAAAGATGAATCAACAAGAATGGGAGTGGACAGATTTTAAGGCCAGTTTTAAGAAGGAGTTTATTCTCATTTGGGTGGTAGAAAGAAAGGAGGATGAATTTCAAGTTGTTCGGTAAGGGGGTCGTATAGTGGGACAATATGCTGTTGAATTTACTAGACTATCAAAATATTGCCCACTCTTAGTCCATTTAGAGGCAGATAGGGTTAGACGTTTTGTGGTGGGTTTACGGCTAGAGTTGAAAAGAATATTAGCAAGTATAGCTCCCACCAGTTATAACGCTGTAGTAGAGATGGCCTGTAACACCCCGCTACCTAGGTCCGCCGGGGTCGGGGATGTCGCCCCGTCCAAAGGACAAGGGGTCTTTATAACGAGGCCACACAAATAAAATAGCGGAATAAAAATAATAAAAATAATACTTCAACTTAAGATTTATTACAACCTAAGAATAAATCCACGAATTCCCAAAAGGAAACAAATCCATAAATAAAATTATCCACTCTCGTCTCCCCAAAGCAATACATAAAAATAAAAGACAACATTCTCTTCCAAGGCAGATAACACTAGCTACTCATCCCCACAGCAGGATTGGCCTGAAATCATGGTAAAAAGGTGATGAGACAGAAATCTCAGTAAGTCCGTGTGTGCTTTGGGTGTTCAGTGAAAACAGTTCGTGGATGCAAAGTGTAAAATCTTTATAAGAGAAATATTGGCAAGCAATAAATATTAGTCAAAAGCAAGAGTGGTGTTTTCCTCTTTTTGAAACCATACAAGTGCACAATAAAATCAACCACTCATAAAGGTGGTCATGGGTTACCACACGTTGGGCCCCATAACCATACAATGGTCAGAATGACACACTTTGTGCAGACTGGCAAAAGAAATACTGGCAAACAATGAATGATGTTCAAAAATAAGAGTGGCGTTTTGGCTTATCTAGCCATACATAATTTATAAGATCAACCACTCGAAAGAAAGGATTATGGGTTACCACACGTTGGGCCCCATAACAGGTCAGAATGCCTAACACTTTGTGCAGACTGACAAAAGGTAGGTGATCGGCCTACCGGGCAAGATACTCCTCCTTCTCTATACCCAAACAACAACCGGGTGTCCATTCCGGCAAAACACAGTCACTTGACTGAAATAAAACAACTGCTAGCTCAGACCAGCCTGACTAAGTAGTACTGACGTTTCTCTAAGTTGAGCTTATCTTCTGGAGGTGGCCTCCTGCTAGAAGACTCACTCTTGCTCTTCAAAACTAGTACTACCAGTCTACCCCTGTTGAGTACTCAACGTAACATATTCCACTTGGGGAGAAAATGAACAAAACACAGTTCCACTTGAAAATGGCAATTAAGGTTTTCCAAAGTTTGGGGCAAAACTAGTTTTAGAAAGAGTTTTAGGTTTCGAGTAAAACCGCCCCTTGATTTGCAAATAATTTATTTGTCTGAAATGAGAATGGAAATAATCCTCAATTGCCTTTACAGAAATGAGTGACCATGCACTGTACATTTGGCTTGCCATAAAAAAAGTAATTTTTCATCAAACAGGCTTTATGCAGGAGCTTACTTGATCCTTGCCTACAACAAAGGTCTCCAACAGCTGACCTAACCCCGCATAGGGTAAATACAAACCACATTCAAACTCAAGCCAAATACTCACTTTCTCAAATAAAACCAACTCAGCTTACTACAATCATATCCCTAGTGTCCCAAGCTTTAAGGCTCAATAATAAATAAAAACGGTTTATAAAATAATTCTAGTTTGATATTAAAATAACTAGAGTTTGGAAAATAGGTACAAAAAGTTGAAGGTTTAAATCTTGCTAAAAATAAATTATGGTTTATTTGAAAAAGGGTCCAAGGTAGTATTAGGTAAAATAATGGTTTATTAATAATTTAGTTGTTAGAAAATAATTGATAGCTAAAAGTTGTTGAAAATAAATTTAATGAGTCTTGCCGGAAAAATAATAAGCAAACCCTTAATGGGTTTTGATTAAAAGATAATAATTAATTTTTTAGTAATAAATGTTTTATTAATTATAATTATTTCCATAAAAGGCTTTAATTGATCTTATCATTTTAAATAATATATATATATTATTATATATCCAGCAAAAACTGTTATTTATTTAACTAGAATATCACTATTTTATATAAAAGACCAAATCCACATTTTCCCATGGTTTTCAAAATTTTACTAGAAAAATCATATTATTAAATATTTTATTAATGAAATACAGATTAGCTTAGGGACAACTAGATCATGAACATATTTCTATGGCTAACCACAAACATGAACATATACAACCCTTCAATTCATCAAATCATCCAAATCATGCATACAAGCATAGATCTCAATTTATCAAAATATGATCTAACCCTTACTAGCATAAATATGATCATGGCTTCAATAATCCAACATGAATATAAATCCTATTCACCAAAGGTGACATAATCTCTAGCATACTTCATCACAAATACTACCTATGACATGCATCAACCTCAAATCATCACATAATCATCCAAGATAATCCTTCCATCCATAAATCCCATCTCTTTCACAATTATACATATATTCATGCTTGAATCTCAACAATATATATATATATATATATATACTTAAATCCTATCGCCATCCACCTACTATCATCATCATCCTAGAGACATGAATCTAGAGTTTAAAAGAAAGGTTGAATGGACTTACTTGGTTGATGAATGCTTTGAAGGAGTTTAGAGAAGATCTCAACTCCTAGATGGCTAATCTTGTTCAAGAAAGGTGGCGGAAGCATGTTCATGGGAGAAAAAGTCATCCGGCCAAGAGAGGGGAATTTTCGGCCATGAGAGAGAGAGAGAGAGAGAGAGAGAGAGAGAGAGAGAGAGAGAGAGAGAGAGAGACCATTAGCATGCTTATTAACATAGGCTCTCACTAGAGATCAAGATTGGAGAAGATGAAGTTGTTAGAATAAATTTACCTTGAAGGTGTTCTTGACCTTAACAGAAATTTCTGGTTTTTTATCTAAAAGTGCAAGTTGGATTTTGGAGTTTGAAGTTAAAAATGGTACGGATGGACTCACAGCAATGAATAGATGAAGTCTGGAATTGTTAGAGGTAGTTTGAAGTGATTTGGAGAGGTATTAGGTGAAAGGAAGTAGTAGGTGTTCTTGGTGTAGTGTGTGTTCTTGAAGGTTGAAGAAAATCGAGAGATGGTAATGTGCAGCTGCTGAATTTTTGCGAGAGATAGGGGTGGACGAATTTCTGTAGGGTTTAGGAGGTTGATTCTCTGATTTGGAAGGGAAAAAGAAAGGTTAGTTGTTACAATCTTTGAAGAATATTTTTAGGAAGTGAATTTGGAAACTAAATATTCCAAGAATATCTTGGTTGTTGGATAGCTTTTGGAAATCTGCCATGGTCGACTGTTTGAGCAGAATTTCTGTGGAATTAAAGCTGACTTATGGAGGCTTGTGGTGGCCGAAAGTAGGGTGTAAAATGATGAAGAGGAAGTATGGTCCATTGAGCAAAATATTATGGAAGGTTACTAAATAAGATGGCTGAAATTTTGGAAACCAATCAAGCTAAATTGCAGGGATTTGTTTGAGATATTTTTGGACAGCCATTAATGGAATTTTGTGCAGAAGTTCAAGGGGATTAATGGAGTTCTATTTATGGAGGTTTAAGGAAGGTTTTGACAGCTTAATATTGGTGTTTTGGCTGGAAGAGAGATAGGAAACAAGCTGGACAAAAATCTGCACAGAAATTTCGCTGCACAGTGATTTTTTTGGCAGATTTTCGTCTGCTTTTCAAAGCCATTTTGCAGCGAGTTTTGAAGGGGATTTCAGGGGTATTCAAGTCTATTTTTCTATCCTTATTTATGGAGGAAAAACATGGCTAAGGTGCTGCACAAAATCTGGGAGAAAACAGCTTGGTTTGGAGCTCTCAAAGCTGATTTTCGTACAGGAATTTTTCCTGTTTTGCTCCAACTTGTGCAGTCCGAAATTGGACAAAAAATTTCAGGTTTCAAACTGATCCTAAAGACCATTTTTCTGGTAGCATTTGGGAGGGAATGTTGGCTAAAAATTTTGACCCTTTGAAGGCACAACAAGCTGGAAAATTCCAGTTCATTCTATGAAGAAAGATTAACTAAGCTAGAGGAAAATTTCAGCAAGCTTACTAGGGGGATTTTTCCTCTTGAAATTCCTCACAACTCTTCCATATTTTTTAGACCATAAGGAGTCTTTTACCAAGACATTTCGATCCTAAAAGACCTCAGTACTTTACTGAATTTTCTGGAAAGAAAAAGGTTAGAACATCTTGATCAAACCAATGAGTTGAAACTAAGGAAAACTAAAGATCAAGGAAGAATGATTTTCCCTATAAGAATTTCGAGAAGAGTAAAAGGAGTGGAATGAGGTTACTTCCATCATGTCTCTCCTAGAACATCATCACCACATTAATCTAGGCCCTTAAGGCCGAAACCATCATTTCCCAAGCAAAATAAAATTTACTCAAGCTAAAGCTTCTTTGATAGACTTTGAACCCAAGACCTCAAGAATTAATTCCAAAGCTCTAACCACTACACCACAACAACTCGTGTTGCTATTTCTACTAGAAAAATTATTTCTTATTCAATCCACAAGCTATCTCCTTATTTTCACCTCGGGCAAAAATTACCATTTTGCCCTTCTCACTCAATAATCATAATCAAGCCCTCTAGACTATAAAACATAAATTCAATGCACATAAAATCATATAAAAATATATTTAAACGTGCAATAAAATATGATATGCATCCCAACCCCCTTACTCTAAGGTTAGTTTTGGCTGGGGTTTCACATGGCCTCTAGAACGGAAATGGCCGATATTGAGCAAGCAGGTGAGATAAATCGATACGGATTTTGGGGCATGAATCAGAAGAGGCCTAGGGGGTCCCGTTGGCAGAGAAAGAGGAAGCTGCAATAGAGGGGAGGCCCGACTAGCCTGATGGGGGGATTGCCCTCATTTGAATGCTTCAATTGTGGGGAAATGGGGCATAAGATTTTAAATTGCAATTGCCCTTGCCCATGAAGGATAGGAGGATGGAATCGACCTGGAAGCAACATCCAAGGACAGAGGTCAGGATTTGGATGAGGAAACCCAAGGCAGGTCTCTACCTCCAGAATTGGACCCCCTCCCAAACTACAAGTAAATGCTCAGGTGGTCGCATTGAAGAAGACAAATGATCAGACTGCAGTGGTGAAAGGTACACTTCTCATTTTTTTTATCATAATGCTAAAATATTGGTAGATCCTACTTCTATGTATTTTTGTTGCCAATTCATTTCTTGATTCTATAGGGATAAAAGAGGAAGAAATTTCATATGAAATGATTGTTAGTACCACATTGGGAAATCAAATGAATAGTGAAAAAATATATAGGAACTGTAAGGTCTTGGTAGGAGATAAAGTTTTGGAAGGAGATTTGATAAGATTGTCCATAGAGGATTATGATGCTATTTTGGGCATGGATTGGCTTTTTCAGCATCATGCTCAAGTTGGTTGTAGACATAAGATAGAACATTTCCATCGGTCTAGGAAATCTATATTAGAAACTATAGATGATGTTGGAAGGAAGAGTAATGTTTTTGTATCAAGACTCAAGGTTCGGAAGATGATTAGAAATGAATGCACAAGATACTTGACCTATGTAATTAATAAGCCAGGAGAGGTTAAGAAGCCTGAAGTTGTACCTGTTGTGAATAAATATTTAGATGTTTTTCTAGTGGAATTGAAGGAATTGCCATGGGAGAAGGAAGTAGATTTTTCCGTTGCTCTAGTGCTGTCAGCAGAACCAATTTCAAGAACCCTTTATAGAATGGCACCTATAGAATTGTAATAGCTTGAGAACCAACTGCAGGAATTGATGGGGCAACAGTTTATTCGACCAAGTGCTTCACCATGGGGAGCATTTGTATTGTTTGTTAAGAAGAAAGATGGGTCATTACAGATGTGTGTAGATTATCAAGGACTGAATACAGTGATGGTAAAGAATAAATATTCATTATCCATGGCTGATGAACTGCTCGATCAGTTGCGAGGAGTTAGATATTTCTCGACATTAGACTTAAGGCAAGAATATTTCCAGGTCCAGATTCGGGAAGAAGATATATCGAAGACTGTATAAAACACTTGATATGGATATTTTAAGTTTGTAGTAATGCCCTTTGGTGTTATTAATGCCCTTGCCATTTTTATGGACCTGATGTACCAAACATTTTGACCGTACTTAGGTAATTTTGTGGTCATATTCATAGGTGACATTCAGGTGTACTCCAACTCCCTAAGGGCAAGAACAGTACCTTCGAAGAGTCTTAGGGAAGTTTAAAGAGCCCAAATTGTATGCGGAATTCAGCAGGTGTAAGTTTTGGTTGCAAGAAGTAGCATCCTTGGGACATGTGATATCTAAGGATGGGATTATAGTAGATCCTGCAAAAGTTGAAGCGGTGCCAAATTGAAAATGTCTCGAGACTCCGATCGCAATCCAAAGCTTCCTGAGATTGGCAAGATATTATCGAAGATTTATTGAGGAAACTCCCTAAGATAGTTTCACATTTGACTCAACCCATCCAAAAGGAAGTTCCCTGTATTAGAACCAAGAAGCGTGAGAGAAATTTCCAGGAATTGAGAGAAAGAACGCATTCTGCTCCTTTTCTAATATTGCCAGTGATAGAATCATTCGTTACCGATATCGGTATTATATCTTGAAATAGTTTGCAACGAGACAAGATGTTTTAATGAAGGCACCCCAAAGTAAGTATACTATCCATCCAGGAGCCGTGAGAATACATCAGGACTTGAAACGGCATATTAGTGGATTGGCATGAAGAAGGATATCTCAGATTTTGTAGCTCGATGCTTAACTTGTTAGCAAGTGAAAGCCGATCAGTAATGGTCTGAAGGGTTATTGCAGTCATTACCAACTCTATCATGGAACTAGAGTGAAATTACTATGGATTTCATTACGGGACAACATCAAAGTTCAGTACAGCAGCGCACCCACAAACAGATGGACAAACTAAATGAGTGAATAGTGTTTTGGAAGATATGTTGCGGGCTTACACTTTAAATTTTGGAACTAAATGGGTTGATAATTTAGCATGTACAGAATTTACCTACAATAACAGTTATTAGTCAACTATTAGAATGACCCCGTCTGAAGCTTTATATGGAGGAAAATGTTAGTCCCTGTTATATTCGGAAAGTTTAGGACAAAGAAAGGGCGAACAAGATGCTTTTGATCATGAAAAGGTCTGACAGATAGTAGAGATTATCAAAACCAAGTTAGAAGTAGCCTAGAGTAGATAAAAAAAAAAAAAAGGAGGTATACAGATCGACGTGGGAGAGATTTGAAATTACTGAAGGGGATTATGAATTCTTGATGTTGGCTCCACAACGAAAGTTAGGAATTAAAGAGTAAGAAAAGAAATTGGCATTTAGGTACGTTGAACCATTTCTTATTGTTAAAAGAATTAAGAAAGTAGCCTATCGATCGGAGTTACCAGTAAAACTTCAAGTTATTCATGGCATGTCATATGTATCTCAATTTCGGAAGTAGGTGGCTGATCCTACCAACATTTTGAATGAAGAATCAGTTGAAATGACTCTAAGCTTGAAAAAAAAAAAAGAGGAAAAGCCTATTAAGATCTTAGAGCATACTAAAAAGGAATTGTAGAATAAGAAAATTCCACTTGTACAAGTATCGTGGAACCAGCATGACGTACAAGATGCAACTTGAGAAAACAAAAGTGAAGGTGTTGAAAAGGTACCCAAAACTATTCTAAGTGTAAACCAATTTCGAAGACGAAATTTTTTGTAAGGAGGGAAGAATGTAATACCCCACTTTTTACTTTCGAATGGCTACTATTTGTAATAGGACGAAGGTTTGAATCAATGACCAAAAAAAAATTGATTGGTGTAATGAGACGAATATTTTGGTATGATAATACTTGGGCAGGACATGGATGTAATTATTGGATTTGTTCTACCTGTACCCAAAATTTTCAGAAGGCTATTATTATTAAAAAAAATAAGAATTTGAGGGTACGTTGAGAAGAGAAATTGATAAGTGCGATGAAACACGCGTCTTGGTATGAATTATGCTACCCGAGGTATCGGGGGTATTTTCGTCATTTTGACCGCACCTGCGACTTTGACTTCAAATTTGATCAAGTAGAGAAAGAATTGAAGAAATTATGTATTACCAATGGATTTCGTGGAATTTTGGGAGTTGAATGGTGAAGTAAAATATTTTTCCGTTCCGGATCCGATTTTGGTCACTTCTGAAGAAAATTCTAAAGCGAGGTCGACATTAAGACAAGCGGTGTAATATGATTGGAGGATGAAAACAGGTGTCAAAATCCCATTGGGGAAGTAAGATATTTATGGGATTATTTTATTTCAAAAGCTTATTGAGTAAGATTATTAATTAAAGAAATTAATTAAATCAACCAGTTGGAAAATGATTGAAAATTGAACAGCCCACAAAGGTTGACTTTGTGGCCAATATTGGTCACAATTTGGACCAAGAAGTCCAAGAAAGTGGCGGTGGAAAATGGCTGAAGAAGAGCTTGAATTTTGGTACAATGAAGGATGAAAAGAAAGGAGAAAATAAAAGAAAAATAGGAGATTTTGCAAAAACTTTCAAAGGGAGATTTTGACCAATTAATGAATCCCTTGACCATGTAATATTTGGTCATGAGAATGGCAATGGAAGCTGTATTTCAATAGCTAAAAATAGGCATCAGCAATAAGAAAGAAGAAAGAAAGAAGCGAGGAAGAAAAAGGAAAGAACAGCTAGAGAAAATTGAGAGAAAAAGGAAAAAGAGAGAGAAAGCTTTCCAAGAAGAGAAAAAGGAAGCAACTTGGAGCATTTTCAGCCTAGAGAAATCAATAAATAAGGTAAAAGTCAATGTTTCATGAATTAAAGTTGAAGCATAAAGAATAGGGGTTGTTTTGATATGAATTTTATTGAGAAAATTCATATGAATTGTGATTTTTGTTTAGAAAATATCTATGTGTTTGGGGTTGTTGTATTTGCCGTGCATGGTGGTGCATTTGGAGGCATGTATGCTGTGTTTGATATGATATTTGAAGGTTTTGAAGATGGTTTATAGAGTTGTTCATGGCTACAAAAATGGAAGATGGAAATAAGATAACAAATGGTATAATTGTTGAAGAAAATGGAATATTGTTGTTATTATTCCAAGCCATTGGTTTTGTAGTCGTTTAAACATGAAAGATACTGATTGTGCATTACTGCAATCTAGAAGGATTATGTGATGTTTAGATGATAAACAAAGGATTGTAATGATTAAACGACTTATGTATTAGATAGGAAAGAAAAGAGAATAGATTAACTGAAGGAAATGAGCAAAACAGAAATACTGTTTTGGAAGAATTTCGTGCAGCTCTGAAAAAGTAATAAACTGAACAATATGGCTGGTTGTATTGGAATCCTATAACCTGAAACTTGGAGCTAAATGTCTTAGGGTCGTTTTGGGACCAATTTTGCATGATTTGGAGTTGTGAACAAAAAGTTATAACCATAGGTTGTCATTTCAGTTACGAGATTGAAGTACTGAGATATTATGGATAGAACTGAATGAAACAAAAATGGAAATGAGAATTTTATGAATTGGAAATCATTAAGGAAGATCTTGAGGGCATTTTGGAATTAGTTTGGCATCAATCAGAGTTGTAGGTTGAAAGTTATGTCCAAAATCATGTGTCAAAGCATCAAACTTCCTGAATTTTGCTTTGTAAAATGGTCGAACTTAAGAATGATTAATTATGTGATTTTGGATGAAATAATTGGGAAATATGATGTGAATCCCTTGTTTATGAAGGGAGAAAGGATGTTGAAAAAGGAAAACGAAAGAATCTAACAAACGATGAAAAAACAACGAGAATGGAAATTGAACGTTTTCCTTGACCGTTGGCTAACTGTCGGCCCCGTCGGCTAAACATTGGTTATTCGTCGGGCACATCGGCTAATCATCAGCTATTTTTTAACCGAATACAATTTGACCTAAAAATGATGTTTGGTGTAGGATTGTCGGTAAACGGCCAACGGAACGTTGAAAATTGTGGAAACAATGGTTAAACGGCCGTAAATTGAAAGAGTTTAGTTAGGACACGAGATAAGTCCCTTTGATTTCTAAAACCTTTGAAAGCTAGTGTGCTTCACTTTTCCATGAAATGCTTTGTTTTATACCGTTTTTGAAATCCCTGAATATGTATAAGGCATATCTGTGCAAGAATTATTCTTATGCCACTTTTGGCTTGAATGAACTTCATATTTGGCTTAGAAACCTTAAAGGACGAATTAAGCATGAATTTGTGAATTTAGTCCCTTTTGGATTAAAAAACTTGGAATTTTCGAGAAATGGTAAATTTTGGAATCGGGTATTCATAAATTGACTGGAATGCCCTTATTGGAACATTTTATAGAAATGTGTTTGTAAACTTTGAATTTAATCCTCCTTTGGGATTAGAATTCTGAATTTCTTGAAATGTGTTCCTTTTGGAATCGAGTATTTGGAAAATGATCTAAATGTCGTTATTGGAATGTTTATGAAATCTTTTGGAATCGGGTATACGGTAAATGACCAAAATACCCTTATTGGAACTTTTGTGAATATTTTTCAAATCAGGTAAGGGTAAAATGACTTGAATACCCTCAAAAAGTCTTTCGGAATCGATCATGGGTAAAATGACCTGAATGCTCTTGGAAAAAGACTTTGGTGATCTAGTACAGGAAAATGACTCGAATACTCTTGGAGACATATTTTTATGTGTGAATGGAACTCTTTATCCTATTTCAACATGATATTGGAATATGATCTCTCCTGATGAGATTGACTATTTGAAAACGACCTTTTGATCCCTGAAATTATTTTATTAGCCTGATGTGCCGTGGAATGAATTGATTGGCTTTACGGAGTCTATGTGAATGATGATCTGACTTATGAGTCAGTGGGATCAAATTCTAGAAAATGTTGTTTTGCCCTAAAAATATTTTGATTTGAAAATCCTATAGGATCAAATAACCCTCTGGCCTGATCAGTTAGACAAGGTTGGTATTTTTAATGTTGAGTACCCAGTAAGGACCTTGATCTTTGTACTAGCTCATGTTGGAGTTAGATGGCCCTAAGTAACCTAGCTAGTTTTGTGGATTGTCTTACTCCAAACAGGGCTACAGGACATTGAGATGAGTCGTCCTGGCTAGCCGTTTAGCACTTGACAATTGCCGCGTCTGTAGGCACTTCTTGATTTTGAGTCATTCGCTAGATGCCAGTCGGGGACACTCGGCGCGTTTGACTTCTTGCTGCCTCGATGGTTATTGATGTCAGGATTGGAACCCCTGGCTTATGGTTGCAAGTAAAAGATTTTTCAGCGATGCACGTATCGAGTACTATAGGCTATGGTCTCGGTACAATGACACGGTGCAAATTGGTGTGCTTATCCGGCGACGCATAGATCGAGTATTGGAGGCTTCGGTCTCAGTACGATAACACGGTGCAAGTCGGTGTGCTTATCCGGTAATGCACAGTTAAATGCTATAAGGCGGAGACATTTGGATAATAAGATCGTGATGCCGAAGCGAAGCCTTGTGAGCTTTGCATATAGGCCGACCTTCTGTTGAATAAGTGCCTATAATTTAAAAATTGGGACAATATTTTGAAATTGAAATACAGTTTTCCAAAAATGATTGAGTTTTGAATAAACTCTTCGTTAAAGAGTTTTGGAATTGTTTCCAGTAAACAAATGATATGCTATTCTACAAAAGTTTTATGTACTATGTCTCTTTGATAAAGCACTAGCATACACGTGACTCACTGGGTGATTTTTCAGTCACACGTGTCTTTTATCTTACCCTTTTTGTAGGATCCGGAGATGAGCAGACCTACAGATAGAGGACGATACCACAGTGATGGTAGAATAGGTTCGGACGTTTCCTTTTTGGATAATGTAGTTTATTACTGATGTTGAATGGAAAATTTTATGTATGAGATTCTTTATTATATATGTGCATGTGACCATCGGTATAGGTTGTTGTATGGATCTGGACCTTCCACACTCTGTTGGTTTTTTTTTCGTTATAAAGACCCTTTATCTGGGTGACTGGACGAGGCAACACCCGGTTTTGATATGCTTCCATTGTTACCTTTAGTAGGTGTGTTACATTAAGTATACCTTAACTCTTGTAAAATATCTAAACCTATACATCTCTATGTCAAGGTAAAATTCTTTAAATGATTTTCTATGGATTAATTTTACCTAGTTAAGGATTAATGATTTCAAAAATTTCCTTTTCGAACTTGTAAGAGACTTTGGTCTCAAGTTTTATTTAAGAAAAAAAAATTTATTGTAAAATAAATTAAAATAGTTGTTCGTTTTAACTCACAAAAATATCTGAATCCAAAATATTCTCTATGTGAAGGATAAAATCCTTTAAGAGAATAACCAAGTATTAATTTTTTCTCTTAAGCTAAAACAAACATTTAATTTGAAGAAAAATGTTTTTCCTTTGTCAAAAAATTTACAAAGACTTTGGTCTATGAGAAAACATGAACATAGGTTCACCAAAAAAAAAAAAAAAAAAAAGCACGCCAGAAAACTGTAAACATTTTCGTGTTTTTCTATTCTTTTAACCTAGGTGTCCAAATAATATGATTAAACGCATTAATTAAATAATTAATGGTCTTGTTTAATTCTAAATTCCTTTACTATTATTTTTCATGCAAAATATTCCAAGAATATTAACTATAAAAATAAAAATTACCTAGTATGGGACCCAAAACGGAAAATAAAAAAGTAAGAAAATTACAAAAAAAAAATTAAAAATTCCCCCGGTCTTTATGCACCCGCCATATCGGATCACAACATGTGAAATGGATTACCCTATAGATAAAACCGATAACTAGTGACCAGTTGAGAAGAACCGAACTGTGGCCTAGTCTCTTAGTAGCCACTACTGGCCCCAGGCATTTTGTGCATGGAGCCGTGCTCGGCTAGTGCCTAGCCATCCGCGGCTCAGGCACAAGATTGTGCCTTGAGTGGTGGTTTGTTAATGCAACTCGTGCATGTTAGGATTGTGCCCTAGAAGCAATCATTTATACAATGTATTTTGTATATTAAAATAATAAAAGGCATTCTTTATCGTTTAGTTTATTTGTTTCATATGTTTATGTATATAAAACTGTAAGATAAAGTCTCAAGTACAATACTGTGTTAAGTAAATCATGATAGAGATCATGATGTGAGGTTCCTACTACACTAGACTGTGTTTGTGCTTAAATTATCCTTAGTCATAGCATTAATGAGATAGAATATAATTAATGCACTAAGACTAGCACGTGGTATACTTCTTGATTTGATCAAGTGGTGGTTCTCACATATGTAAGTATTGTGATACTTAAAGTTAACACATAGATACTTATTATTTGAACAAGTATATTGGATGGCCTAACTATGAGATAATCACATGGATAACTATTTAGTACCAGTGATAGAATCTTATTATAGAAAATGTTCAAGTATCCTTAGATTTGAGAATTCTAAGGTACTTAGTTTGTTAAGCGTTGTACTTTGATTCTAATCTCTGGAGTCCTTACAAGACCACCTATGGAATGGATATTAGGTACAACGTGAAGTAAATGAAAGTAGGTGGGAGGGTCAATAAAGGATTCACCATTCTTAAGTAATGGATTCTAGGAATAAGTACTAAAAATACTCGGGCCATAATTAATTAATATTTTGGAGGGAGTTGGCACTAATTCCATACTCTAAGTTGAATAAGATATTGTATGGTGAAAGGAGTTTATTGCACTGACGTTTCGCTGTTGAAAGGTTCGTGTCAAGCCACTTGACTTTTTAAATTTTCAGGTGGTCATGATGTATTGTTAGATACCGTTGATGATATGTGAAATATGGATTTATTAATTAGAGAATTAATAAATTTAATCCTAATTAGAATTAATAAAAGGGATATTAATTCTATTATGATAGAATTAATTCATATTAGCTACCAAATGACTAGAAAACCTAATAGGTCATGCACAATAGAGGAATTGGTAGTTAAAATATTATTTGATAATATTATAGGGTTGATTTGTATGAAGAAATAATTATTATGGGATTTATTTGGGGTTGACTTTGATTATTAAATCCCTATAGGAGAATTATAAAGTTGTTATGATTCATATGGCCTAATTGCAATTCTTGAAATTCCTAAGCCCATAAATGAAAAGAAGAACAAAAAAAATAAAATATATATATATATATATATATATTATTTGTTTCCTAAAAGGAGTTAAGAAACTGTACGTGTTCTTTTTCCTTTTCTTGTGGTGGTTATTTTGTGAAAAAGGAAATTAGTTTCCTATTCATAAAATAGAGAATTTTATTCTCTATATATATGAAAAATTGCTGCCGTAATGAAAATGGATTGAATACGCACAGAAAGAGTTTCTTCTTCTTTTCTTTTCAAAAGAAAAGAAAATAATTTTTTCTGAATTAAATTAATCATAAGGCTACCATGCATTAGTCTACTAGCATAGATTTTGGTGTTTTTGAGTAAGTTCTTTGTGTGGGTCAATATTAGAGAAATTCCCATCTTTGGAATTTGGTAACTCGATTGGATCAACTTTTGAAGGGGATTCGCACGGGGAAAATTTTTTAAAAGCTGCATTTTTGAGGTAATTAATTTTTCTTCCCTTCTCATGATCTATTTAATTACGTATAAGTGATGCTTTGCGTGGATTTCGTTTTATTACTGCGTGTAAACTGGTTTGCATGATCGAAAGCCAACAGTGGTATTAGAGCCATCTCGTATGTGTTTTACGGATTTTATTATTATTCTAAATTTTTTTCAAAATAAATTTGGCATTATGAAATAGTTTCATAAATATTGTAAAATTTTGAAATAGTTTCAAAATTATATTCGGGTCTATGAAAATTGTTTCATATAAAATTTTATTTTTGGAAAAAATTTGTTGTAGTGGGTTAAATATATAGGTGTATTAATACTGAAATTGGTTTCAGTAAATTATAGAAATTGTTTCCTTTAATTCACAAAAATTATTTTTGTGAAAAGAAGAAGAAGAAGAAGAAGAAAAAAAAAACAATGAAGTTTTGTTTCCTTAAATTCGTTAAGGAAATTGAAGCCGAAAAGGAAACAACTAAAAAGAAAAACAAAATTTGTTGAAACAGTTTTAGCTGAAAAGAAAAAAATTTAAAAGAAGTGGAAATTGTTTCTGCAAACCATTGTTATTTTAGTTGCATCATTGGGAGGGTGAGTTATAACCTTAGGAGGCTTGTGCCCAATTTTTATTTAATTAGTTTTTTTTTTTTTTTTTTTTGGTTGAAGCCTTATGACTAATGAACGAATGTCGTGCAAGGCCATGTGAAGTCAACGATTCTTGATATACATACATACATACATATATACATACATATATATATATATATATATATATATATATATATATTATAGTTTCAATCTTTATGCTTTGACCCCAGTTTTACTAGTTTTTTTTTTAAGCATCCATGGATATAATTTTATTCCAATAGGACCCCAAGATTTTTTCTAAAATTTGATTTTGGGATTAATTAATTAAATTTCTAAAATAATGGTTTTAGAATTTATTATTTGATGTTTGTTTATTTATTTATTTATTTATTTTTGCTTAATGTGGTTTAAGCATAATATTGGCATGTTGGATTGGTTGTGGACTGAGACCATATTAATTTGATTAATTTAAATTGTGTCATGCATTTTATCGATTTGCTTTGAATAAATAGGGTTGCGTGTTCTAACTTTCTACGTAATTCTCTTGTAATTTCTCTTCTCATCTAATTCCCCTCGAATGTAACTCAAGGTTTCTTCATTAGGAATTTATGTAATTAGATTACATAGGTTAAATAAGATTAGAAATTATCTTATGAATCTATAGAGATGGCAAGCAAGGCGAAGCAAGAAGATGGTAATACTTTCTTCTCAAAACATGCATGAACCCATAGGTTTTGACCAAAACTAATTTCCTCTTAGCTCAAGGAAATTAATCTAGAAAAAGTCCATAACCAAGCCATGTAATTGAGTATATTACAATTATATCAAAATGTTGATATTTTGCATGCCAAACGATGAGACTATTAATTAAATAATCAAAATCACTCAAACAATATTAAATCTAAAGCCTTCTGTTAATATAGCAAGAACGAGAGTTCTTTTTAGAGATTAGGTTGTTAGGCATACCCAAGCTTACATTGAGCATGTTCAAGCTATGGAATATTATTACAGATTAATGGGTTGGATTTAATTAATGTCTTTATCCCAGTTAGGCATGCCCAAGCATAAAGAATATTAGAGGCTAAGTTGGGACAGCACTAAGTGCTATAAGATTAAAAGATGTTAATCACCTAACGATCCGGTAGTTACATTTGATGTAATTGATATTAGATACCTACCATTGAACTTAAGAGTGGTTTGTTGGGCTTCCAACGGGCTTTCCTGAGTCAATAGTGATGGCCATTGATTTGAAAAAAAAATAGTGGGTTAAATACGCGTTTAATTAAAGACCTAATTAAATGTATTTCATGTGTGTGTACATAATCTAATATCTCTTATCTTTCATCTAAGTCATTTGCATCATGACAACAAATTTGAACTTATGTAGCATTTTGGAAACAAACAAGCTCACCGAATCAAACTTTTTGGACTGGTATAGAAATTCGAGAATTGTTCTCAAGTAGGAAGAGTTGCTCTACGTATCAGATGCTCCAATTCTTCTATCACCAGTAGATGATTGATAGGAGCTAAATTCATCACTAATTTCCTAGTTATTTAAGGCGAGATATTTTTGATATAATAACTAGAAATATTCCTTCCTAATTGATATTTTTCTTGTAGAAAGTGTTCTTGATGAATTTGTGCAGGAATTAGAAGACTTTGAGTAGACAATGTAAAATTCCAATAGCCACCTGGCACCAGGTTAAGCTACACAGCCCGACGCTAGGTCTACTATGGAAAAGTAAAGCAAAATTCGAGAGAAAACCATAAGCAACTTGGTGCCAGGCTGGTTGAAGTGACCAGCCACTGGGTTCATTCTGCCCAAAGTACGTGTGATTCTATTATCACACGAATTTGATATCTTCCAAAGGATTTTTGGTATTTTCTAAATTCTACTCGGACTACACTTCTCATGCCACGAATTTTGGTGTTAATAAGGATTATAAATAAAAGAAAAACATAAGAAAATGGTGTGAATCTAAGGATCAAAGTTGCTAATCACTCACAAAAAGAAGAAGATTCATCATTCAAGGGGCATTATTCAAGAAGTTTCTCAAGGTGAAAAGGATATGAATTTTGTGGATTTTTGTCAATGTATTGGTTTATTGGATGGGATATGTTAAGACTTGAGAATTTGGGTTAATCTTATTTATGCATTAGTGTTTGAATGTTATTTGATTCATCTAGTTTGAATGTAGGGAAAGTTGTTAGCTAACTCTTCTATTATGGGTTTACACTTTGCCTAACTTTAAGTTGTGATAAGGAATGTGAGGAGGATAAAATCTTTGAGTGCAAAGATTGTGAAAAAAAAAAAAAAACTGATTGTGAGTTGAAAAAATGAGAACAATGAGTTGAAAAAGTTGTTTCCTATTTGAAGGTGAAAACAAGAAAGCAGTTTTGTTTGATTATAGGGGCCAATATGGATAGTGAAGAGAAATCCACTTTCTTGAGGCTATTAATTCCCGATAGCAAAAGGAATAAAGAAAAAATGTTGAAAACATGATGAATGATGACTATAAAGGGGCCAATACGGTGCATGAAGAGAAATCTATTCACTTGAGACTATAAATCCCCGAAGTCATTGAAAAAAACTAATAGAAAAAAATGGAGTGTTTTCCTTAAATCATAGCTTGAGTTGTGCAATTTTTTAGATTTATAATGCTTGAGTTGGAAGGTAGCATGACTTGTATGATTCATGTTATCTACATTTTTGCTTGAAGGGTAAAATAATTTTCTTAGACTAAAATATAAACTTGCTTAATTTGACTTCAAGACTTTTGTTATGTCTTATCGAGTGCTTCAATTTGCAATTGTTTTCAAAGGGTTAAATAAATGGCAAAGTTAAATCTAAACTTTGAGGGAAGGTTATAAGCCTTGTTGTGATCAAAATTTTGGAACAATGAGAGCTTTTGTTTTCTTGTTATTTTCTTCTTGACTTAAGTGTTTTTCTTGAGGACAAGCAAAGATTTAAGTGTGGGGGAATGTGATAGGGGCAAAATTCATCACTATTTTTCTAGTTATTTGAGGCTAATTCGAGATACTTTTGATGTAATAATTAGGCACATTCCTTCCCATTTAATATTTTGCTTGTGAAAAGTGTTATTAATGAATTTGTGTAGGAATTAGAAGATTGTGAGCAGAAAGTGTGAAATACCAGTAGCCACTTGGCACCAGGTCAAGCTACGCAACCCAGCGCCAATTCTACTCTGGAAAAGAAGAGCAAAAAAATAGCAGAATTTGAGAGAAAACTAGAAGTAACCAGGCGCCAAGCTGGTCAAAGTGACTAGGTGCCAGGTCCATTCTGCCCAGAGTCGGTGTGATTCTGTTTTTGCTCGAATTTGTCCAAATAATTTTTGTATTTTTTTAATTCTCCTTGGACTAGACTTCTCAATGTATGAATTTTGGTGTTAATGAGGCTTATAAATACACAAAAAATACAATAGAATGATGTGAATCGAAGGATCAAAGTTTCCAATTACTCACAAAAAGGAGGAGATTCATCATTCAAGGGGCATTATTCAAGAAGGTTTTTAAGGAAAAGAAGAAGGGCTTGTCTATGAGTTTTTTGTTTTACCTTTGTTTTCTTTTTCTAGAATAATGATGTGATTAATGATTTCATTGTAATTTGACATTATTTCTGGGATTCATGATATCTTGAGTTAGTTGAGACTGTTGATAAATTAAATATTTGTCCTGGGATTTGATTACTTTTTTTTTATTATAGAATTGATTAATTGATTTTTTTTTTTGGTTAGTTTGTTTGAAAAAGGGGTTGATAATGACTTCAATTAATTAATTTCATATTTCTTATCTCTTAACTTGTTTGAAAAAAGGGATAAATTGTTAAGAACTTAGGTAATCAAAGGTTAGTTGATGATTGCTAGAAATCATGACTAATTTCATTTTTAAAATCACCTAGAATATAGAGGTTTATATAAGGATTGATTTTAATGCATCTTTTAGGTAAATAGGTTGAGACGAAATATGTTCACTAATTTAACTAGAAGATAGTGATTCTATAGATTACAAACGAAGTAGATCCATTTTGAATCCTTCATGAGACCACGATGATACTTAATTGTGATATTTTCTAAGTGATTCATTGTCTTGTTTTCAAAAGTATTTGTCTAAATTGCAATTTTTTTTTTTACATCCTTGAGTTGTATATATTTTTATTTATTTTTCTTTTTATCATCTTATCACTTTATTAGATTGGTTAAACAATAAATAAAAAGTCATTAGCATGTACCTGTACCATTGAGAATCAATACTCATTAATTCCCCATACTATGCTTGCGATGAGTATACTTGTTTGTATGTGTAATTTAAGATTAATATTTTAATTAAAACTTGGCTAGGGATGGATTTAAATTTAATAATTTTTATACACCCAAAATTTATGCATTAATGATGCTCTTGCTAAAGAGCATGAAGTCCATAAGAAGCATGAAGAGGACAGTGACATAACATCTTATATCATGCTGGTGTCAATGACCACTGAGCTTCAAAAACAGCATGAGCATATGGATGATCATACTATTATCTTCCATCTAAGAGAGCTTTTTGATAAACGAGCAAGAACGGAGAGATATGAGATATCTAAGCAAGTTATTCCGTTCTAAGAAGGTAGAAGGCACTTTGGTAGCCACTCATGGACTTATTATGCTAGGGTTAATTGAGAAGCACTTGGGTTTACTATGGATTACGAATTAAGTATAGACTAAATTCTTCAATCTTTGCTAGTTAGTTTTTCACAATTTGTGATGAACTACTAGATGAATAAGATTAAGATCACAATACCTAAGTTGATCAACTTTCTTAAGACTGTAGAGTCTTCTATGAAGAAAGAACATAATGCAGTCTTATTGGTTGATTCTTCCTCTAAAAGGAAGAAGAAGAATCTAATTAAATCTAAAGATGGTGTAAAGATGAAGGAGATAGCTACCAAAGGCCTATGTCACCATTATGGGAAAATGGGCCATTAGAGGCACAACTGCAAAATCTACTTGGAGACTGTTAAAGAGAAGAGGCAGAAGGAAAAGCTTGCAAGCACTTCTACTTCCACTCCTGGTATGTATATGATTGAGATCAATAATGCCTTTAATAATGAGATATAGGTATTAGATACCGGATGTAGATCTCATTAGTACAACAATTTACAGGGACTAAAGGGTAGTATGAAGTTGGAGAAAAGTGATGTGGACCTTCATATAACAAATAGAGCAAAGGTTGCTGCACTTGCCATAGGGACTTATCATTTATACTTGCCATTTAGATTAATTATAGAATGACAAAAATATTTTTATATACCAGTTTTACTTTAAAACATTATCTCAGTTGCTTATTTAGACTTGGTTGGATTTCATTTATTCAAGTTATTCTTTTTCATTAAATGATATCCATTATAATACTGCAACTTTAATGAACGGTTTATATGTTCTAGAAATGGAAATCAAGCACTCAATATAAATAATAAAAGGCCAAGAAAAGATAACACAAACCTATCTTACTTATGGCATTGTCGTTTACACCATGTAAATGAGAATCGCATTTCTAAGTTACATAAGTGTGGTGACTTAGGCTCATTTGATTTTGAATCATATGAGACTTATGAATCTTGCTTACTAGAAATACTGACTAAAACCTCTTTTTCTAAGAAATGGGAAATAGCTAAGCAATTATTAAAACTAATACATACTGATGTATGTGGACTAATGACATTGCAAGCAAGAGGGGGATATCAATACTTCATTACAATTATTGATGATTATTCTCGATTTGGATATTTGTATTCAATGAAATATAAATCTAAAGCCTTTGACAAGTTTAAAGAATTCAAAAAATGAAGTAGAGAAACAACTTAGTAAGAGTACTAAAACTCTAAGATATAATCAAGGAGGAGAATACTTAAACCAAGAGTTTTTATGTTATCTTCGAGATAATAGGATATTATCTCATTAGACCCCACCACATATACCTCAGCATAATGGTGTATCTAAGAGAAGGAATCGAATATTATTAGATATGGTTTGATCCATGATGGCTTTTGCTGATCTACCAAAATTGTTTTGGGGATTTGCGCTAGAAACCAATGTTTACATACTAAACAGAATTCCATCAAAGATAGTAGACACTACCCCATTCAAGTTATTTTATGGTAAAAGACCAAAGCTAACTAACATGAGAATTTAGGGATGTCTTGTTTATGTGAATAGGACAAAGTCAGATAAATTAGAAAATAAATCTAATAAGTATTTGTTTGTTGGATATCTAAAAAAATCTTATGGATATTATTTTTATCTCCATATTGAAAATAAAGTGTTTGTTTCAAGGCATGCTATTTTCCTAGAGAAGGAATTTGTACTTAAGGGAGATAGTGAGAGCAAGATTAAATTTAGTGAAGTTTAAGAAACCCAAGCAAACAATGATCAACCATTTGATCCCAAGTCTATTGATCAAATAGATGAACCTTCTACTACAAAAGAACCTCGTAGGTCAAGTAGGATATGAGTGGCACCTGAGAGATATGGATTTCTCATTACTGACCACAATGATGTATCGCCTATAGAAACAGATGAGCCTACCACTTACAAAGAAGTTTTGAATAGTTCAGAATCTAAAAAATAGCTTGTAGCCATGAAGTCAGAAATGGATTCCATGTGTGACAACCAAGTTTGGACTTTGGTTGACCCACCTAAAGGGATAAAACCTATAGAGTGAAAATGCGTTTTCAAGAAGAAAACCTGCATGGATTGTAAAGTGATTACCTATAAGGCGCGATTGGTTGCAACAGGTTACCATCAGAAATAAGGTATTGACTAAGATGAAACTTTTTCACCAGTAGCAATACTGAAATCCATTAGGATACTCCTAGCACATGCTGCTCATTATAATTATGTGATTTGACAAATGGATGTGAAAATAACTTTCCTTAATGAAAATTTGATTGAGGAAGCATCCATGACACAACCTGAGGGTTTCACATCCAATGATTACACTAAAGTATGTAAGCTGCGAAGGGCCAATTATGGACTAAAGCAAGCATGTAGGAGTTGGAACATCTATTTTGATGAAACAATAAAAGAATTCGGTTGCAAACAAAATATAGATGAACCTTGTGTATACAAGAAGGTTAGTGGGGGTGTTATTGTTGTCCTATTACTATATGTAGATGACATATTACTAATTGAAAATGATGTCTCTATTCTACAATCAGTCAAGATTTGGTTATCCAAGAAGTTCTCCATGAAAGATCTTGGAGATACAACATATATTCTTGGAATAAAGATATATAGAGATAGATAAAAAAGGTTGCTTGGTTTTTCACAGTTTACATACATAGACAAATTGCTAAAGAGGTTTAGCATAGATCAATCCAAGAAGGGATTCTGACCTATAACCCATGAGGTAAGCCTTTCAAAATCTATATGTTCTAAGACATAAGATAAAAGGGATCACATAAATAAGATACCATATGCTTCGGCAATTGGTTCTATCATGTATGCTGTGATATATACTAGGCTCGATGTATCTTTCTCTTAATTTGACGAGCAGACATCAATCAGACCCTGGAGAAGGCCATTGGATGGTTGTCAAAAATATCCTTAAGCACTTGAGAAGAACTAAGGATGTATTTTTTTGGTTTATTGAGATGGTGACTTACAAGTTAAAGGGTATACTAATGTCAGTTTCTAATCTGATAAGGATAATTACAAATCCCAATCAGGATATATATTCACTTTTAAAGGTGGGGCAGTTAGTTGAAAAAGTTCCAAACAAGATACAACTATCGACTCAACCATTGAAGCTAAGTACATAGCAGCTTCCAAAGTAGCTAAAGAGGCAGTTTGGATCAAGAAGTTCATTACAGAACTAGGTGTGGTACCTAGCATTATTGATCCAATACCCTTGTATTGTGATAACAATAGAGGCAATACACAAGCAAAGGAACTACGGTCTCATCTACAACCTAAACATGTACTTATATGCTATCACTTGATTAGAGAAATCATTGATAGAAAAGATGTAAAGATACAGAGAATTCCCATTGATTAGAACATAGCTGATCCACTTACAAATTTATTATCCCAAAAGAAATATGATGGTCATGTTCAGTTATTTGGTATAAGATACATGAATGATTAGATCTAGTGCAAGTGGGAGATTGTTAGGATTGTGCCATAGAAGCAATCATTTATACGATGTATTTTGCATATTAAATCAATAGAAGGCATTCTTTATCTTTTAGTTTCTTTATTTCATACGTTTATCTATATAAAACTATTAGATAAAGTCCTAAGTACAACACTGTATTAAAGAAATTATGATAGAGATTGTGATATGAGGTTCCTACTACATTAAATTGTGTTTGTGCTTAAATTATCCTTAGTCATAGTATTAATGAGATGGGGCATAATTAATGCAATAAGACTAGCACGTGTTATACTTCTTGATTTGATCAAGCGGTGGTTCTCACATCCGTGAGTATTGTGATACTTAAAGTTAACATATGGATACTTGTTATTTGAACAAGTACGTTGAATGGCCTAACTATAAGATAATCACATGGATATCTATTTAGTCCTAGCGATAGAATTTCACTATAGTAAATTTGCAAGCATCCTTAGACTTGAGAATTCCAAGATACTTTGTTTGCTAAGTATTGTACTTTGATTCCAATCTTTGGAGTCCTTAGTCTTAGGGACGGACATTGGGTACAAAGTGAAGTAAACGAATGTAATTGAGAGGGTTATTAAAGGATTCACCATTTCTATTAGTAGGAGCGAATATCTCATGTCCACTTGTATGAATCATTACTCAAGAAGTCCTAGCCCAAGGCTACTATGTGTTGGAAATAGTTCCAATTGATACACTTGATAAGTAATGTATTCTAGGAACAAGTACTAAAATACTCGGGCCAGAATTAATTAATATTTTGGAGGGAGTTGGTACTAATTTCACATTCTAAACCAAATGAGATACTGTATGGTTGAAGGTGTTTATTGCACTAATGTTTTTCTATTGAAAGTTCGTGTCAAGCCATTTGACTTTCTGGATTTTATGGTGGTTATGATGTATTGCTATATACTGCTCATAATCTGCAAAATATAAATTTATTAATTACATAATTAGTAAATTTAATCCTAATTAGAATTAATAAATTAATTCTAATTATTAAAAGGGTTATTAATTCTATTATGATAGAATTAATTCATATTAGCTACCAAATTACTAGAAAACCTAATAGGTCACACACAATAGAGGAATTGGTACTCAAAATATTATTTAATAATATTATAGGGTTAATTTGTGAGAAGAAATAATTATTTCAGATAATTATAAAGTGTTATAATTATTGGGGGTTGAATTTTGATTATTAAATTTATATAGGTGAATTATAAACTTGTTATAATTCATAGGGCCTAATTGCAATTCTTGAAATTTCCAAGCCCATAAATGAAAGGAGAAACAAAAAATGTTATTTGTTTCCAAAAAGGAATTAAGAAACTACATGTGTTCTTTTTCCTTTTCTTGTGGTGGTTATTTTGTGAAAAAGGAAATTAGTTTCCTATTCATATAATAGAGAATTTTATTCTCTATATATATGAAAAAATTGCTCCAGTAAGGAAAATGGATTGAAAACGCACAGAAAGAGTTTCTTCTTCTTTTCTTTTTGAAAGAAAAGAAAATAATTTCTTCCAAATTAAATTAATCATAAGGCTACCAAGAATTATTCTACTAGCATAGATTTTGGTGGCTTTGTGTATGTTCTTCGTGTGGATAAATATTAGAGAAATTCCTATCAGTGAAATTTGGTGGCTCAATTGGATCAACTTTTGAAGGGGATTCATGCAGAAGAAAAAATTTTAAAAGCTGTATTTTTTAGGTAATTAATTTTTCTTCCCTTCTCATGATCCATTTAATTACATACAAATGATTTTTTACGTGGATTTTATTTTATTTTTTCGTTACGTGTAAACTGGTTTGCATGATCCAACTCCAATAGTGCACACTGTTGTGCCTTGAGTCGTTGCTAGTTTGCACTATGCTGCAGCTAGCTAATAGCTAGCTACGGCCGAACTGGTGCAAACCAGGCCTGGTTTCACTTTGGTAGCACATTTCTTTTCCGTTTCTTTTCTGTTTTACTCCGTTCTAATTTTGTAATCTTCATCTTTGTAGCGGCTTTACGCATGATTTTGTTTACAGATTCAAAACAAAAACTAATCACAACAAACCACAACTAGCGCTTATGCCCTTTAATCACTGGGCTTACATGATTTCATCAAGTATTATCATTACAGATGCCTATGTCTCAACTGCAAGACTTACAACCAATCTACCTATACCAGAAAACATGAAGGATCTTTAACATGTAATCAACAGAAAGCTATCTGATTTTATTTATCCTAAGCATGCTCCCTACATTTGCCATAAAACTAACATGCTCAGAACCCTAGATTGAAGGTATAACCCGACAAACATACGTAAGCAATGGAAGCTTTTAAAGATTTGTTACCTCTGTGTTTTGGAGGACGCTTTGATTGTTTAGACTGTGTAGGCATTTTCTCTTCAGGAATTTCTGGTTAAACTAAAGCCCCAGGTTCAAGTTTTGTAATTCTCCTGCTGCGTCTCATTCACACCAAACCTCTGATTGTCCAAAATATGACCACTGCCTGACTAGTCGGTGAAAACCAAAAGAATAAGAAAATGGTTAGGGTTTCCTTGACAGTATGCTAATAAGTAGTATAAAAAAAAACTATCACTCTGTTTCTATTTTCTAAAATCTATAGAGAGCCCAGAGAACGATACAAGCTAGAGAGAATAACCAGAGAAAAATTAAAAAGCCAAAACTCTGTGTATGTTATGATCCGAGCCAAAATAACTCACGAAGTATATCCCTAGTTCCAAGCCTTATCTTCGCATATCTCCTATTTTTTTTTGGGATTAGATAAATCCCGTAGAATACATGTAAAAATCAGCCATGTAGTCCAGCGACTACCTAGCCGACAACCCTAGCCTAACTGGGCTTGGTTTGCTGCTTGGACCCTAGTCCATCATTCCGGGTTTAACTTTAAATTATTTATTTGTTTTTGGACCTATAAAAATTCCATAAATAAATAGTTCATTAAACCCATATAGACAAAAATAATATCTCAAAACTTTTTCCGATGTGATTGTACAAGATAATCTAACTAGTCTATGGCCTTGGGAAACGTGACAAAGTATGTACACTTTTGGGTAGCTCCCTGTGATAAGTGAATACATATTAGAAGTTGTGGATTATCGGACTAGCTTTTAAAGGATGGTATATGTTATTAAGAAAGGTGTTAGTGCATTTTTCCTATCTTAGTGACGAGTGTTACGTGGAGGGGTATTTTCGTCATTACCCCCGTAGGTCAAAGACACACCACTTGCAATATTATTCTCAGGGTTAATATTTTCATATAATGATAAATGGAGTACTTAAAATGATATAATATTGCTATTCGTTAGTGCGGGTATTTAAGTTATTTTAACAGCCAAGAATAACGTCTTTTGGTCCCCAAAGTATCTCAAATAACCTTAGTAAATTTTTTTGTTGTATGGGATTATTGTGTGAATTTGTTATTGAAAGGATTATTCTAAGAGTCTAATTAATTATTTATTTGGGTTAGAATAATTTAATTGAGCCAATTTAATTAATTAGTTTATTAATTAATTATCTTGAATAATTTTATATTGAGCCCAAGTAGATTAATTAATTAATAAGAGAGCTACTTAATTAGTCTTGGACTAATTAAGAAAAGCCCTGGCCTACCACGGTTTGTGTGTAGCAGAGAAAAAAGGTTTTAGAAACCTAGGATTATGCAACAACTGGAATAAAATAAGGAAAAGAAGAAAAATAAGAAAATCGGTTTTGTGCTTCTGAAGGAAAAAGAAAATCGTGGTTTTGTATATAAAAAGATCACACGAGATCTTTGAATGAGGTTAACCAAATTTTCTAAAGAGAAAACAGAAATAGCTTTTTAGTTTCTTCATGAACGAAACCAAGGCCACCATTTATATTGTCGTTCTTTCTTTATTAATGTTTAGCTCTTCCATTTTTCTTCCAATCTTCTTTATTCTAGTTCTACTTTCATCGGTAAAACTCCATAGGAGGTTTGAGAATACTCTAGAAGATAACGAGTTAGCTAACATGGTAAGTGTTTAATCTGAAGGAGTCGACGGAACAAGTAAACATTTTCAGGAAGTGCCGTCAAACCTGAATCCAACTCCAGCTATTAAAGTAAAATGCCCTAAAAGTAAGTATTCCTAGACTTTAGCTTGAAAAAAAATTTTAAAATTGAAATTTCCGCTCCGTATTTATTTTCCCGCGTTCATTTCACATGTAACCTATGGGAAGTAACTTATCGGCTCTATAAAAAAGCATATAATCCCTCATTCCCTTTCGGTACTTGAGAATATGCTTTATAGCTTATAATATTCATCCCCCAGATTTGATTGATACTTGCTAACCTTTCTTACTGCAAAGTAGATATCCGACCTTGTACAAAGTATGGTATACATGAGACTTCCCACTGCCGAAGCATAGGTAATCCTACTCATCGTTTTCCTTTTCTTTTAGTGTCTTAGGACACTGCTTGAAGATATGGTCAATTCGTGCCTAAAGAGTATGGTTACTCCTTTACACTAATCCCTGCTAAATTTAACCAATATCTTGTCAATATAAGTAGATTGGGATAAATCTAACATTTTTTGCTTTCTATCTCTAAGAAGCTTTATTCCAAGAACGTAACTAACTTCTCCCATATCTTTTATACTAAATTAACTTGATAGCCAAGCTTTTATAGATAACAATGTTCCTACGTCATTTCTAATAATTAGAATATCATCTAAATAAAGTATCATAAAAGATACGATGTTACCATTTATCTTCCTTTATATGCATGGTTTATCTACATTTTGTATAAAACTATAAGACTTCATAGTCTCATCAAAACCTATGTTCCATACTCGTGATACTTGATCAAGTCTTTAAATGGACTTCTTATTTTTACAGACCATATGCTCTTGACCTTTCACAATAAAGCCTTCAGACTAGGACATGTAGATGTCTTCACTAAGATAGCCATTAAGAAAAGCTCCATTGACATCTATTTGTCATATCTCGTAGTCATAATGACATGTGATAGCCAAGGGAATAGGTATGGACATAAGCATGGTAATAGGTGAAAAGATATCCTCATAATCGATCCATTATTTCTGAGTATAACCTTTCGCAACCAATCTTGCTTTAATAGTTTCCACATTTCCATCTACACTTCTCTCTCTCATGTACCCATTTGCACCCTATGGGTTTAATCCCTTTAGGTGTAGTGACAAGATCCCAGACTTGATTGAGATATATTGACTTAATCTCAGCATCCATTACTACTTGCCATTTGTTTGTATCAACATTAGTAATGGCTTCATCGTATCTAGTGGGATCTTGTTCATGATGGTCAGAGACTACCTCAAAGGCTTGTCTAGTTTATCTTTATCGAACCCTAGATTGAAGGTTTAACAAGACAAACATACGTACAAAGACAATAAGATTAGCAATGGAAGCTTCTAAAAATTTGTTACCTCTGCGTTTAGGAGGAAGTTTTGATTGTTTAGACTATATAGGCACATTCACTTCTAGAACTGCTGGTTACATTGAAGCCTTAGGTTTAAGTCTTGTGATTCTCCTACTATGTCTTATTCACACCAAACCTCTAATTATCCAGAATATAACCACTGCCTGACTAGTCGGTGAAACCCAAAAGAATAAGAAAATGGTCACATTTTTCTTGGCAGTTTTCTAATAAGTAGTATGAAAAGAAAAATTGTCACTCTATTTCTATTTTCTAAAATCTATAGAGAACCCAGAGAATGATACAAGCTAGAAAGAATAACCTAAGAAAAAGAAAAGTGCTCAAATTCTGTGTATGTTATGATTCAAACCAAAATAACTCACATAGTATATCCCCAGTTCCAAGCCTTATCTTTGCATATCTCCTATTTTTTTGGGATTAGATAAATCCTCATAGAATACACATAAAAATCAGCCATGCAGTTAAGCGACTACCTAGCCGACAACCCTAGCCTAACTTGGCTTGGGTTTCCTACTTGGACCCTAGTCCATCGTATTGGGTTTAACTTTAAATTATTTATTTATTGTTGGACCTACAAAAAACACATAAATAAATATATCAGTAAACCCAGATGGACTAAAATAATTTCTCAAAACTTTTTCCCTATTAGTTTAGGCCCTGGTTACTTTTCATTACCTAATCCGGGCCTAGGTCCTGAATAATTAATTAATTACCTAAACTAAATATTTATTTTATTCTCTCTACTGGGGCTTTTATTTTATTCTGACTAATAAATGAACTAGGCTACTTAAATAAAATAAAACCCGTTATAACCAAGACTAATTCCTTAATCCAAATTCATCAGGACTTATAGGTTATTTTGGAGACCAAAAGATACATCGTCTTGGCTACTAAAATGACCAAAATATCCTTACTATATAAATAGTTGTATTTTTATTTTAAATATTTTCTAATATTTCTAAAAGGAAATATTCACTCCAAGAACAATGCTGCGTTAGCAAAGTTTCCGACCAACAGGTGTTATGACAAATATACCCCTCTATGTAACCCATATATTTAGAGAGTAAGAGTGTACTAACACCTTTCTAAATGACATCTACTATCCTTAGATCTCTAGTCCAATGATCTATGACTTCCTAAAATGTTTTTTCTTTCCAAGGGAGTTACCCTAAAGCAAACATTCTAGTCATGTACCCTAGGGCCCTAGATTATTAGATCATTTAGACAGTCTGGAGGGGCGATATAGCCTAGATGTTATCTTGTATGAGTCTGTCTTAACTAACTAGTCATATATACCCAACATACAATTATATTGGCTATACGATAGAACCTCAACTATAGTATATCAAAGTATATGCTTCCAGCTTCGCCAGACCATCAACCCATACTCAAGCCGTAGGGTATAAGTCTACGTTGTAGCAGTAGTACTCTAGTTCTATTATATAGTAATTTTAGAAAGCACTACTACAGGTCTAGTTCTACGTATTCAAAATATTCTTATGTTATGAACTGAGAGGACTACTCACTGGCTAAAGGTAAGTCATTCATTACCTAGAATTTATAACATAATAATCTTATCATGATAAAATTCTTATTCTCATCATCCGGTTAAGAACAACAGTTTATATGTTAAGTAACCTATGATCCATACCTTACTGTGAAAGACCTCTATTCACATGGACCACTTACTTAAATATAATGGGCATTTTACAGCGATATTGTGCATAAATTAAAATGCAAAAAAATAAACAATTTATGAGAATAAATATTTTATTAATTTAATCGAAATTACATCAGAAATACAGTTTTAGTGGGCATACATTCTAACAATCTCTTACTTGCACTCTAAGACTATATAAGTCCATAGGTGCCCACCCCTATGGCGTCTAAGTGTTATCTAAAGATTCTTACTGCTAAAGGCTTGGTGAATGGATTAGCTAGATTGTTCTCTAAGGCTATTTGTTCCACCATGACTTTTTGTATCTGAATAAATTTTTGAATCGGTGGTACTTCCTCTCTATATGCTTCCCCTTTTTGTGGTTCCTCAGTTCTTTAGATTGCGGGACTACACCTATAGGCTTGTCTATAAATGGTATGACTCTAAGTTTTGTGACGAATTTGTGGAGCCAGATTGTTTCTTAGGATGCCTCTGAAGCTACAACATACTCAGCTTTCATGGTTGAGTCAACAATACAAGATTGCTTAATACTCCTCCGTGAAATTGCTCCTCCACCAAAATTCCAGCCACCATGATTTAACAACTTCCAATAAAATATACCTCAAACAACCAGACCTTCCCTTCACCATTAGACTCCTTAATTTCGGCCACCATTAGCCTCCTTCAACCAGCTTTCATCCAGCCAAAATTCTGCACAAGCAATCGGCCATGGCAGATTTCCAAGAGCTCTTCCATAATCAAAGATATTCTTGAATATTTAGTTTCTAAATTTGCTTCCTAAAAATATTCTTCAAGAATTCCAACAACTAGCCTTTCCTTTTCCCTTCCAAACCAGAAAAACCATCTACCTAAACCCTACAAACAAATCAGCAACCCTAATCCTCATAGAATTTCTGCAGCCTCCATCCAAAAGCTCTCTACTCTCTTCAACCTTCAAGAACACATAGTACACCAAGAACACCTACTACTTCCGTTCACCTAATACCACTCCAAAACACTTCAGACCTCCCCTAAAAATTCTAGATTTCATCTATTCATTGTTGTGTGTCCATCCGAACCATTTTTAACATCAAACTCCAAAATCCAACTTGCACTTTTGGATAAAAAAACCAGAAATTTTGTGAAGGCTCAAGAACACCTTCAAGGTAGGTTTGTTCTAACAACTTCATCTTCTCCAATCTTGATCTCTAGTGAAAATATATATGAATAAACATGCTAATGCTCTCTCTCTCTTGGCCGAACCACTCACTTGGCTGAATGGTTTCTTCTCCATGGCCATTCTTCCTTCATCTCATTTAGACGGATTTAGGCATCTAGGGCTTGAGATTCATTCGAAACTACTTCAAGGAATTCATCGATCAAGTAAGCCATTTTAACCCATCTTTTAAATTCTAGATTCAGGCCTTTAGGATGATGTTGATAGAAGATGAATTGCGGATAAGGTTTGAGTATATATTGTTGAGGTTGAAGCATGAATGTATGTATGAATATGAAGGAGATGGGATTTATGCATGGATGGATTATCTTGGTTGATAGTATGATGATTGAGGTTTAATGCATGTCTCCATGTCATAGGTAGTATTTGTGTCAAGTATGCTAGAGATTATGTCACCTTTGGTGAATAGGATTTATATTCATGTTGGATTATTGAAGCCATGATCATATTTATGTTAGAAAAGGTTAGATCATGTCTTGATATCGTTAGATCTATGCTTATATGCATGATTTGGATGATTTGATGAATTGAAGGGTTGTAAATGTTCATGATTGTGGTTAGCAATAGAACTATGGTCATGATCTACTTGTCCCTAAGCTAATTTTATTTCTTCAATAAAATATTTAATATTATGATTTTTGGCTAGTAATTTCAAAAACCCTAGGAGGGGTAGATTTGGAATATTATATATATAATAAGGATATTTTAGTCAAATAAATAATAGCTTTTGCTAGAAAAATAAAATATATAGATATTATATATAAAATGATAGTATCAAATAAAGCCTTTTATGAAAATAATCATAATAAGTAAAATATTTACTATTAAATTTTAATTATTATCTTTTAACCAAAACCTACTAAAATTTATTTAGTATCTTTCAATCAAGACTCATTAAAATTTATTTTCATTAAAATTTATTTTCAACTAATTTTAATTATCAATTATTTTCTAGCAATTAATTATTAATAAATTATTATTTTACCTAGTACCACCTAGGACTTTTCATCAAATAAAATCTAAATTATTTTAGCAATATTCAAACCTTCAACTTATCAGTACTTATTTCCCAAAACACTAATTATTTTAAATATTAAATTAACCTTGGCTTATAAACCTTTTTATTTATTATTTGGCCTTAAAGCTTGAGACACTATGATCATGGTTGTAGTAGTGAGTTGAGTTAGTTTATTTGTGAAAGTGAACCTTTGGCTTGAGTTTGATTGTGGTTTGTATTTACCCCATGCGGGGTTAGGTCAGCTGTTGGAGACCTTTGTTGTGAGCAAGGATCAGGTAAGCTCCTGCATAAAACCTGTTTGATGAAAAATGGTTTTTTTTTATGACAAGCCAAATGTAGAGTGCATGGTCACTCATTTCTGGAAAGGCAATTGAGGAATATTTCCATTCTCATTTCAGACAAATAAATTATTTGCAAATTAAGGGGTGGTTTTACTCAAAACCTAAAACTCTTTCTAAAACCAGTTTTGCCCCAAACTTTGGAAAACCTTAATTGCCATTTTCAAGTGGAACTATGTTTTGTTCATTTTTCCCAAGTGGGATACGTTACGTTGAGTACTTAATAAGGGTAGGCTAGTAGTACTAGTTTTGAAGAGCAAGAGTGAGTCTTCTGGCAGGAGGCTACCTCCAGAAGATAAGCTCAACTTAGAGAAACGTCAGTACTACTTAGTCATGTCGGTTTGAGCTACTAGTTTTTATTTCAGTCAAGTGACTGTGTTTTGCCAGAATGGATACTCATTGTTGTTTGGGTATAGAGAATGAGGAGTATCTTGCCCGGTAGGCCGATCACCTACCTTTTGTCAGTCTGCACAAAGTGTCGGCATTCTGAATGGCAGTATACACAAAGTGTGGCATACTGACCATGTGGACATGGGGCCCAACGTGTGGAAACCCATGACCACCCTTTTTGAGTGGTTGATTTTGTTGTGCACTTGTATGGTTTCAAAAAGAGGAAACACCACTCTTGCTTTTGACTAATGTTTATTGCTTGCCAATATTTCTCTTACAAAGATTTCACACTTTGCATCTACGAACTGTTTTCACTGAACACCCAAAGCACACACGGACTTACTGAGATTTCTGTCTCATCACCTTTTTACCATGATTTCAGGTCGATCCTGCTGTGGGGATGAGTAGCTAGTGTTATCTACCTTGGAAGAGAATGTTGTCTTTTATTTTTATGTATTGCTTTGGGGAGTTGAGAGTGGATGATTTTATTTATGGATTTGTTTTTCTTTTGGGAATTCTTGGATTCATTCTGGGTTTTAATAAATTTTAAGTTAAAGTATTATTTTTATTCCGCTATTTTATTTGTGTGACCTAGTTATAAAGACCCCTTGTCCTTTGGACGGGGCGACATCCCCGGCCCTGGCGGGCCTAGGTAGCGGGGTGTTACACATGACGTACATAAGACTTGCCACTGCTAAAGCGTAGGGAATCCTACTCATCTTCTCTTTTTTTTCTTGAGACTTAGGACAGTCCTTTGAAGAAAAAGACAACCCATGTTAGTGAAGGATTAGTGCTCTATTGCATGAGTCCATGCTAAACTTTGCTAACATCTTGTCAATGTATATGACTTGAGATAAACCTAACATTCTTTACTTTCTATTTTTAAGAAGCTTAATTCTGAGAATGTAACTGGCTTCTCCCAAATCTTTCGTACTGATTTAATTAGATAACCAAACCTTAGTAGATGACAATATTCCTACATCATTTTTAATGAGTAGAATGTTATCCACATATAGGACAAGAAAAACCACTTTAATGCCTTCAAGTTTTCTATATACGCATGGTTCATCCTTGTCTAAAGTGAAATCATAAGACTTTGCAGTCTTATCAAAACGAATATTCCATGCTTTTGATGCCTGCGAACCATGATGTTAGATCATGTTAAGTAATTGGTATCTAGTGGGATCATGTTCCGATGGTCAGAGACTAGGTCAAAAACCTCTTCAGTCCATCTTTTTGAAACTCTAGATATCCTCCCACTATAACGAGGGAGGCTCTGTCTGTACAGGTTCCTGAGGCTGTGCCTCTTCTTGTTCTATAATCGAGCTAGAAGAAGTTAATTCAGAAGATAACTTCTTCTTGAGTTCCAATCTAGTTAAACCTTTTGTGAATTTACTTTGATCATCCTCCAAGTATCTAGTATTAGTACTTACCAGTACTTTTTGCTCATTAGGATGATAAAAGTAACCACCATTTGTTCTTTTTGGATACCCAACAAAGTGGCATAATTCTGACCTTGATTCTAACTTATCTTCTTTGATTCGTACATAAGTTGGAAAACCATATATCTTGAGATGATTCAAACTTAGCTTACACCCAGTCCATATCTCATAGGGTATCTTAGGTACTGACTTGGAAGGTGAAGGACCGTGTAAAAATTAAATAAATAGTGGAAGACAACAAATTAAATTTTTTTCCAAGCTGAAGTCTAGGAATAGGCACTTCTAGAGTGTTTTACTCGAATAACCAGAGTTTTGGGTTTGACAGTGCTTTCTCTACTGGAATGTCTACTTGTTCCAAAGGAATATTAGCTAACCGTTTGCTCATTCGGATCAAACACTTACCACATTCGTTAGCTCTTGACATTCTAGAGTATTCCTATTCTTTATGGACCTCTACCGGTGAAATTAGAACTAGGGTGAAGAAGATTGGAAGAAAAACGGAAGAGCTAAAACGGTAATGGAAAAACGAAGGTAAAATGACGAAGGAAAACAGTGGCTTGTTTCTGTTCCTAAGGAATGGCTGACAGCTGTTACTTTGTTTGTGACATTCAGTCAACTTATCACAGGCACACGTGATGCCTATTTTATAAATAGCTTCTTTTTCCTTTACAAAATCAAATAGCCGGCGTTTCCTAGTTCTTCTATTTATTTCCTATTCTTTTTAGCATATGCCGGCTACCATCAAACCCTGATGCGCCATGTTCTCTAAATTATTCAAATACTAATTAAATAGTTCTCTTATTAATTAATTAATCCACTTAGACCAAATATAAAATTATCCAAGATAATTAATTAGTAAATTAATTAATTAAATTTTTTTCTTTTATTAATTAATTAAACCACTTGGGCCTAATATAAAATTACCCAAGATAATTAATTAAATTGACCCAAGTAATTATTCTAGCCTAAATAAATAATTAATTGGACTCCTAGAATAATTCTTCCAATAATAAATTCACCCAATAAGCCCATATTGTAAATAAATTTACAAAGGTTATTTGAGCCACTCTGGGGATCAAAAGACATATTATTCTTGGCTACTAAAATGATCAAAATACCCCTACTAACAAATAGTAATATTTTTATCATTTTAAATATTCTATTTATCACCATATGAAAATATTAACCCTAAAAATAATATTGCAAGTGCAGTATCTTCGATCTAAAGGTGTAATAACAAAAATACCCTCGATGTAACACCCGTCATTGAGATAAGAAAAATGTACTAACACATTTCTCAATGACATTTACCATCCTTTGATAGCTAGTCTAATAATCCATAACTTTCAGTATGTATCCACTTATCACAGGGAATTACCAAAAAGTGTATATACTTAATCACGTCTCTCAGGGTCCTAGATTATTAGATTATCTCGGATAATCACAAAGGAGTGATTTCTTCACGTAATGAAGTATAGAAACTCTATTGTATAAGTCGTCTTAACTAACTAGAGTTATACAACTAATGTACAAGGTTATTGGCCTTGCGATAAGACCTCACCCAACATACATCAAAGTGTACAAGTCCCGCTTTACCAGACCACCAACTTATACTCTAGTCTTAGGGTACTCATCCATGCAGTAGTTGCGATAAACCAATCTTTAATTAATTTAGTACTTTTATAAAGACTATTATCGTGGTCCAGTTCTACATATTCCAAACATGCTTACACTATTAGTATGAGTGGACTACTCACTGGTTAAAGGTAAACCATTCGCTATTTAGAAACCATAGTGTAATGATCTAAACCTTGATGAAGTGCCCAGCTCTGTCAATCGATCAATAACATTTTTTTCCTCTTACATATTAGTAACCCATAATCTACACCTTACTGTGAAAGTATACTCAAATTATGTCGATTACCTACTAATGCATTTAGACCTTTAATGTGCAATATATGTAAATAAAAAATCATTAATGGATGAAACTTTTATTAATTTCTAAAATACAGAAATACATAGGCCATTTTGGGCATATATTCCAATAATCTTTCACTTGCACTAAATAAACTATAATAGTCTATATGTGCCTACCATTATAACATCTAAACATCTTTGAAACACCTTCTCTGTTAAAGGTTGATTAATGGGTCTGCCAAATTATTTGTATACAAAATCTGGTCAACCACTATCTCCTGTTTTTGGATAAACTCCCAGATCAAATTGTATTTCCTCTGAATATTCTTACCCTCCTGATGGTTTCTTGGCCCCTTACATTGTGACATAGCTCCAGAATTGTCAAAATATATAATAATGGTGGCACAACTCCAAATCCTATAAGGAACTTCTAGAGTTAAACAACTTCTTTAGAAGTTTCTGAAGCTACCACATACTCAATTTCGATGGTAGAATTAGCAATACAAGATTACTTGACACTCTTCTATGAAATAGTTCTTCCAGACAAAATGAAAATATATCAACTAGTGGATTTTCTTTCATCTTTATCTGCCTAAAAGTTTGAGTTCGTGTAACCATGCCTACTGCAAAGCAGATATCCAGCCTTATACAAGACATGGCATACATGAGACTTCCCACTGCAGGGGCATAGGGAATCTTACTCATCATTTCCTTTTCTTCCAGTATCTTAGAACATTGCTTAGAAGATAAGGTCAATCCATGTCTAAAGTGTATGAATGCCCTTTTACACTGATCCATGCTAAACCTGTCTAATATCTTATCAATGTAAGCATATTAGGATAAGCCTAACATTCTTTGCTTCCAATATCTAAGAAGCTTTATTCCAATAATGTAACTAGCTTCTCCTATACTTTTCATGCTAAATTGACTTGATAGCCAAACCTTTATGAATGATAATGTCCCTACATCATTTCCAATGAGTAGAATGTCATCCACATAAAATATCATAAAACACACATTGTGGCTATTTATTTTCCTAGATACACAAGGTTCATCCACATTTTGTATAATACTAAAAGACTTTACATCTCATTAAAACGTATGTTCCATGCCCGTGATGCTTGCTTAAGTCCATTGATAAACCTTAGAGAGGGTGAATAAGGTTTATGGCAAACAAATACAAATTAAAAATTTGATGTCTTGTGCTAAGGAAGAATTGAATGACAGAGTTGTTTTGCATCTTTAGGAGTGTAGGCAGAGATCTCTCAAATTAGTACAGAATAGTGAAAGAAAGGTATGAAATAAAAATTGGTAGTTGAGCTATTAAGGATAAGCATGCTATAGAATACAATGAGCTTTTTACTGGATCAATAATTTTAGAGAAAACGGTAAGGCATTTAAGATTTGATAACCAATGAAAATGCAGAAAGAAATTCTGACAATGTGCATAAGAGTGGACCTAACGATTTATAGTGGTTTGAACCTTAAATGATTTACATCCACTATCTTCAGCTCACACTTAAGTATTTCAGCATAGCTCACTAACAACCTTTTTCCTAAATGCATGGTGGTAGGTGACACTAATCCTACCCACGAGATCACCACACTTAGTTTTACCTCAACTTTTTTAAACACAATAATCATATCTTACCCCAACTGGGTTTTACCTCATTAACCTTGATACAAAGCAGATTTAAGAAAGAGTATAGATACAGCTCACAAATTTAACAGAATATGAACAACTAAGCACCAATACCTTTTACATTTGCAAAAATTTTGTTTCAATTTGAAGCTCAAATAAAAAGGGAGATTTTTGTATTCTAAAGTGTAAGAATGTTTCTGAGAGAGATAGCACAAAAATCTACTTCAAAATCGAGTTTTAGAGGCTTTTATAAGAGCCAATACCAAAGTCACAATGGCTAGTAATAATTAGTTACTACTGTTAGGATTTTTAGGGTTTTGGATTCAAAATGTGGAAAGATGTTCGTCCAAAAGGGGAATCCAAAATGGCACTTTTCACAAAGAGATATATTTTGAAAGATTAATAGATGGTGTTTTGGATTAAGAGGTCCATCCAAAACCTCTTCAACTGAAAATTTAGATTCAGAAATATCCTTTTTTTTTTTAAAATCATTTTTAAGTGCTTCAAAGTAAAACAAAATTGATTATAAGATAAAGAGACATAGCAATTTACAATTATGACCTTGATAACAATTCCTAGTCTATGATTCTTCTCAATGAGTTCTTGGTATGCAATCTCTTAAGTTGGTACTTGATCAACCACTCTTGGATTCTATTGCTCAAGAGTTACTTAGCAACTCATTTGCATGCCTTAGAAGAATTTAGGTCAAATCACAATGATAGGGGCTAAATTAGTCATATTTTTCCTAGTTATTTGAGGTACTTTTATGATACATTCTATTCAATAACAGAGCAAAAATCGTCATATTTGAGATTTTACTCTTGGAAAGGTATTTTATTCATTATTTCAGAGTTTAGGGATAAAACAAACCAAAAATATCTCCAAATAGAATAGAGGCGGCACTGGACAGGGCAGAGGAACTGGCGCTGGCCATGTGCTGATGACACGAACTTTGAGGCGACAAAAAATTGTGAAACAGGACCAGAACATAACTAACCCGGTGCCGGCTCTAGTAGCCAAGGTGGCGCTGGCTGTACTCTGGACTATATTGTGTTGAAATTGAGAAAAATCGGCGAACGACAGAAGAAACATAACACAACCGGTGGCAGCTCCAGCAGCCAAGACGGCGTCAGTTGTGCTCTAAGAAAAAGATGGGATTTTGATTTTTGCACGTAGTTTTTGGTAATCTGTGGAGTTTCAGTATCTTCTTACTTCTACTCGGCCAAGAACATTGTACCAATGAGTTTAGGCACTTCCTAAGCTTATAAATAGATGGAAAACACAAGAGAAAAATGGGGATTTCATAGATCATCATAGAAAATCACTCAAATCAAATGAGAAAATCTTCAATTCAAGAAAGGGTTATACAAAAAGGTCTTCAAATGAAGAAGAAGGAGGCACGTCTATGAGTGCTTTATTTTACTTTGTTTTCTTTTTCCTAAACAATGATATGTTAATTGTTTTACATAAATTTGTTATTATTTTAGATATTTATGATATTTAGAGTTATTTGATCTTTTGATTAGTAGATTGTTCTTCTTGGTATTTAATTAATTGAGCTTATTACAGGATGAATTGGTCGGTTCTTTCCATTAATTTGTTGAGACCAAAGGGGTTGATGGTGGTTTCAATTTATTGATTCCATATTTATTGACTATTAACTCGCCGAGACCAAGGGGGTTAATTGATGAGGACTAGGTAATTAAATGTTAATTGATGTTTTCCAAGACCAAGGATTCATTGATTAATTTCATGTTTTAAATTTGCCAAGACCTTGGGAATTTAATCAAGGATTGTGTTTAATGCATCTTTTGGATGAGTTAGTTGAGACGAGACCAAGTGATTCTAATTTATCTAGAAGGTAGTGATTTCATGGATTGAAAAAAGAAGTGAATCTATCTTAATCCTTCATGATATCAGGAGAATAATTAGTTATGATAACGATTAAGTCCTTTAAGATAATGATTGTCAAAATAATGGTTTAAATTACATACTTCCCCATCCTTGACATGTGTGTATTTTTATTTTTACTTTCTTTTGTTTCATTTTATTTCATTTTCACTTTATTGAGTCGGTTAAACAATGATAGAAAAGTGATTAATGTATACTTGTTCCTTGAGGACCGACACTCGTTTGAACCTTATGCTATGTTAATGATGAGTACGCTTGCTTATATGTGTAATTTGGAATAAACGTTTTAATTTAAACTTGATTGGGACTGTGCTTAGTTTTTTATACCCAAATAAAAAAACACATCAAGACATATAGATTACACATGTTAATCCTCATCAATGTTTGTCATAAATCAAAACACAGGAGAATGCCCTTCGGGCTAACAATCTCCCCCTTTTTGAGTGATGACAAACTTAATAAGATTGTGGCATAAAAAAATAATATAGACAGTATGGATATGTTAGACAGAGAGAGATCAGAATATATTTAATTTTAATTGTGTTCTCTCATTATTGGATTTAAAGAGTGCATGCGAGATTAAGATCAAGAAAATTTAATCATGGTCTTATAATCATGGCTCAATGAGCCTATGGGCTAACCAACCTCCTTATCCTTCTTCATTCCATAAAGAGGACTATTTCTTATAGACATAGCCAAATAACAGTCATAAAAACATGTAAGTATTTATATGAAGAGGAGTAAAGGATAAAGTATCAACAACAATACTCCCCCTATGTATTTGCATTTATGAACAGTAGATAAAAAGATTCTAATAATGAAGTGTGTTGAAAACTAACTGGGATTTGAGATTTTGGACTTCCAAATCATGCATCCAAAACAGGTTAAAATAAGATAGAAGATCACTTCTTGTAAAAGCAGTTTTGGAATGGGGTTTTGGATTGACAAATTGAGGATCCAAAACTCCCCATGTGTATGTGCTGGGAAAAAGAGAATTTTCACAAAGATAGATTAATGGTTTTGAACTGAACCCAGTTTTCTCAAGGTATTTCAACACAAAGAATTTTTTATGCAACTAAAAAGAAACAACACAGTTATGATAACCATAACTATCTTCATTATCCAAATATTTGGCATAATACGCATCACAATTATTATCATGATCACATTAGATAGTGCTAAGATACATAACAGATTTTAGGTTCATAATACACATTGATGAGGATAAAGACAGAGAGAGAGATATCATTTAAATCATTCAACCAAATCATAACATAATGAGACAAAAAATCACAAGCACATTTTTTGTATAGTGACAATGCCATTTCCTTAATCCATATAACCTGAGTCACATCAAGTTATAAAGCCAAAATCACAGTCCATATAACCCAAGTCATAATAACACATATTTCATAATCATAATATCACAGTCCATATAAGTCACAATCCATAATTCATATCACAGTCTAAATAACCCAAGTCACAATCCATAATTCATATCACAGTCCAAATAACCTAAGTCACAATCCATAATTCATATAATGCATATTTATTTTTCCCCTTTTGGCATCAATAAGAAAAGAGTATAGCAGAAAAAAGCAGTAAAGAATTAATCAGGAATTAAAACAAAAATACAGTAAGCATTTGATCGGATAGATCACAGAAGTGTTAGTTCAAGAGTAAGATTTTTCATGCAGAAAACATAAAGCAGAAATTATAAAATTGTTCATTCGAGTGAATGCTGCATAAAAAAAAAGCAGTAGGCAACAACTATCATAGGCAAATCAGGAAATGTAAATGGTCTTAGGCTTAGTACTGGCACCCTTCTTGGAATGTGGTCTCTTGACTACCACATGTTTCACCCTGCATCCCGAAGAGCTACCCGGTGGAATTGGCTTGTCCTTTATAGTGGTAGTGGGGTCAATGGAGGGTGCAGGAGGCATCATTTTACTGGGCTTAGATAGAGTTGGTTTAGTCATGGGTGTTATAGTAGGTGGAGCTAGAACTTCTTCAATGATAGGGGGTGTTCAGAGTCCTTTGCAAGCTCATCTTCTTGAGGAGGTAGAATAGCTTGTTCTTCAAAGACTTCTGCAGTAGTCTTTTCTTCCTTCTTTCCCTCCACATTACTTAACTGACTTCCCAAGTTTTGCAATTCCATCTTATCTTCTGTACTAAATCCATCAAAATTTTCAGCCAAAGTATTTAAAGCATTTAAGATGCTCTAAGTCAGTCGACTTCCCTCAGTCCTCTGCTTGCCTTTATTAGAGGATTCCTCCGTTATTTCACATTCCTTTTTATTCCCATTGATGCAACATGTGCAGTTTTCTTTTCTTCAGCCTTGATTTTGATAAGCTTTTCCCTTTCCTCATCCAAGACATCCCGAAGTAAAACCCATTGGTTGTTCACTTGTACAAACCCATTTTTTTCTAAAAGACTTTGTCCTATTAACATTAATCTTTAGGTGTCCAGGGGTACTCACACTAAGATTCATGTTAAAGTATTTGAAAACCTTTGTCAGAAGATTTCCATAGGGTAGGGCCTTATTAGAAGTGTTTTTTGATTGAAGCATCAGCTTCTTGGACATAAAAACAAAACTAATCTGTCTTCCTTCCAATAGGGACAACATCAGTATTATTTGCATGATACTCATAGATATTTTATGCCCAAAACATGGTGTCCACCATGCAGAATTCTTCCAAAACCATTCAACCACTTCGAATTTTGGTCATTTGAATTTTTAAAACTCCTCCCTCAAGTAATCTTCGCTTTAAACCTTCCCAGATCAAATAGGTTTGAATTTTTTGGAAATTTGCTCATTTCAAAAAATTGGATTCCTCTATCTTTGACTCCAAAAATTTGATTCGACATCCTACTATCAAATTCCATGTTTACATAGCCTACTCTAGAGGTGTACCTTTGAACCATAAATCCTCTACCAGTTTTCTCAAGCCTTCCTTTTCTCAAGTTGGAATAAAATTCCTAAACCAATGTGGTGTAAAATTTTTCATCTACTGATAGCAATGCCCCCCCAACCAAGAGTCTTAAACATATTCAAGATATCAACAAAGTTTAGAAAGTCCTTGGCATCGACCCGATATCCAGAGATTACAGTCTTATTCCTCGATAGCCAGTCATGAAACTCAAATTCACATTTCAAATCAAGAAATCAAGGTACTTGTGTCTCAGAGCCTTCGTGTACATCAAGCTCTTGTGATGAGTCAGACTACGAAGCTATTTCTTTAGCAAAAATCTTTTTGCCTTTCTGTTTCATGGCTGGTTAGGTGTCGACACCATACTTTGTTTTCGCCATTTCTTTACCTTTTGTGTCCTTTCTTGTATTTGATTTGCTTCCCTTGTCAGATTTAGGTAGTTTTGCCATGGCAGTAGCGAGAAGAAGGTGAGAGATTTTTGTTTTAGTGGAGAGGACGAAGATACGAAGTGAGAGATAGAAGTAGAAAGATCAATGGCGGTTTTAGATTTCAAGAAGAGAGAAAAATAGCCCTTTTTTGTGATTTCCTAGGTATTTGAGTAGATAAGTACAATCAAGTACCCTCAACAGAGATTTCATCATAGATAAGGTGAGCCTTTTTGAAATTTCAAAAAAATGGGTTATGGACTTATATGCTTTTTCATCCGAATATTAAAAAAAAAATGTGGGCTTTACACAATTATGGGCTATTGTTTTTTTGGACTCAAACTAAGTCCAAATTTATTCGTCCAAAAAATTACTCGAGAGATATCTTGTCGAGGGGATTTTAGATTCATGATTCTCAGATATTGTGTCCAAAATCAACATCCGAAAGTGTGTATCTTTAGATGTTATGCAAGAATGAACAAATAAATCCTTGGCAAAATTGTTAGTTATATAATTTTGGTAATTCCCAAACCTCTTTGCAAATGATTAAATCAATCTTCGTCCAGAGGTTTAGTAAAAATATCTGCAAGCTATTCATCAGTTGAATATATTCCATACACACATCACCCTTAAGCACATGATCTCTAATAAAATGATAGTTAATTTCAATGTACTTAGTTCTAGAATGCTGAATAGGATTCTTGGTCAGATTGATAGCACTAGTTTTATCACATCGGATAGGCACACAATTAAAATTTAATCCAAAGTCAAGCAAAGAGTTTTTCATCTATAGATTTTGCACCTAGAAACTCCATGCAACAAGGTATTCTAACTCAGTTGTTGAGAGAGAGACACAAGCTTACTTCTTGCTATGCCGAGAGAGTGTCCAAGAAATTGACAGTGTTCACTGGTGCTTTTTTCTCTCAACTTTGCACCCGACATAGTCAACATCCGTGTATCCTATAAGATCAAATGAATTAGTATTTGGATACCACAAGCCATAATCATGTATTATAATTAAGTATCTAAGAATCTGTTTTACAGAACATAGATGAGATTCCTTTAGACATGATTGAAGTCAAGCACAAAAACACACTAAGAACATAATGTTAGGCACACTGGCAGTAAGATAGAGAAGACTTCCGATCATATCTCTATATTTTGATTCATCCACTTTCTTACCTTTTTCATCTTTATCAAGCTTTAACGATGTGCTCATAGGTGTACTTATTTCCTTTGCTTCATTCATTCCAAATCTATTGAGCAGTTCCTTGGTATACTTAGCTTGATTTAAAAAGATCCCATCTTTGGTTTGCTTGATTTGAAGACCGCAGAAAAAATTAAGTTCTCCCATCATGCTCATTTCAATCTCTTGTGCATTGTCTTGGCAAATTTCTTGCATAAGGAATTGTTAGTAGCTCCAAAAATAATAACATCAACATGTATTTGCACAATTAAGATATCATTAGAATTTTTAGAAGTGATAAATAACGTGGTTTCAATTAAGCCTATTGAAAAACCTTTTGAAAGAAGAAAACTACTAAACTTTTCATACTATGCTCTTGGAGCTTGTTTTAAACCATAAAGGGCTTTAGAGAGTTTAAAGACATGATTTGAAAAATGTTCATGAGTAATATAAGGAGGTTGCTCCACATATACTTCTTCTTCAATAAAACTATTTAAGAAAGCACTTTTTGTAACACCCCGCTACCTAGGCCCGCCAGGGCCGGGGATGTCGCCCCGTCCAAAGGACAAGGGGTCTTTATAACGAGGTCATACAAATAAAATAGCGGAATGAAAATAATAAAAATAATACTTCAACTTAAGATTTATTACAACCCAAGAATAAATCCACGAATTTTCAAAAGGAAACAAATCTATAAATAAAATTATCCACTCTCGTCTCCCCAAAACAATACATAAAATCAAAAGACACATTCTCTTCCAAGGCAGATAACACTAGCTACTCATCCCCACAGCAGGATCGGCCTGAAATCAATGTAAAAAGGGTGATGAGACAGAAATCTCAGTAAGTCCGTGTGTGCTTTGGGTGTTCAGTGAAAACAGTTCGTGGATGCAAAGTGTGAAATCTTTATAAAAGAAATATTAGCAAGCAATAAACATTAGTCAAAAGCAAGAGTGGTGTTTTCCACTTTTTGAAACCATACCAGTGCACAATAAAATCAACCACTCATAAAGGTGGTCATGGGTTACCACACGTTGGGCCCCATAACCGGTCAGAATGCCTAACACTTTGTGCAGACTGACAAAAGAAATACTGGCAAACAATGAATGGTGTTCAAAAACAAGAGTGGCTTCTTGGCTTATCTAGCCGTACATAATTTATAAGATCAACCACTCGAAAGAAAGGATTATGGGTTACCACACGTTGGGCCCCATAATCGGTCAGAATGCCTAACACTTTGTGTATACTGCTGGTCAGAATGCCTAACACTTTATGCAGACTGACAAAAGTAGGTGATCGGCCTACTAGGTAAGATACTCTTCCTTCTCTATACCCAAACAACCGCCGGGTGTCCATTCCGGCAAAAACACAGTCACTTGACTGAAACAAAATAAACTGCTAGCTCGGACTGGCCTGACTAAGTAGTACTGACGTTTCTCTAAGTTGAGCTTATCTTCTGGAGGTGGCCTCCTGCCAGAAGACTCACTCTTGCTCTTCAAAACTAGTACTACTAGCCTACCCCTGTTGAGTACTCAACGTAATATATTCCACTTGGGGAGAAAATGAACAAAATACAGTTCCACTTGAAAATGGCAATTAAGGTTTTCCAAAGTCTGGGGCAAAACTGGTTTTAGAAAGAGTTTTAGGTTTTGAGTAAAACCGCCCCTTGATTGGCAAATAATTTATTTGTCTGAAATAAGAATGGAAATAATCCTCAATTACCTTTACAGAAATGAGTGACCATGCACTCTACATTTGGCTTGCCAAAAAAAGAATCATTTTTGCATCAAACAGGTTTTATGCAGGAGCTTACCTGATCCTTGCTCACAACAAAGGTCTCTAATAGCTGACCTGACCCGCATAGGGTAAATACAAACCACAATCAAACTCAAGCCAAAGACTCACTTTCTCAAATAAAACTAACTCAACTTACTACAGTTATATCCCTAGTGTCCCAAGCTTTAAGACTCAATAATAAATAAAAGGGTTTATAAAATAAATCTAGTTTGATATTAAAATAACTAGAGTTTGAGAAATAGGTACAAAAAGTTGAAGGTTTAAATCTTGCTAAAAATAAATTATGGTTTATTTGAAAAAGGGTCTAAGGTAGTATTAGGTAAAATAATGATTTATTAATAATTTAGTTGTTAGAAAATAATTGACAGCTAAAATTTGTTGAAAATAAATTTAATGAGTCTTGTTTGAAAAATAATAAGCAAATCCTTAATGGGTTTTGATTAAAAGATAATAATTAAATTTTTAGTAATAAATATTTTATTAATTATAATTATTTCCATAAAAGACTTTAATTGATTTTATCATTTTAAATAATATATATATATATTTTCCAGCAAAAACTATTATTTATTTGACTAGAATATCACTATTTTATATAAAACACCAAATCCACATTTTCCTATGGTTTTCAAAATTTTACTAGAAAAATCATATTACTAGATATTTTATTAATGAAATAAAATTTAGCTTAGGGACAACTAGATCATGATTATATTCCTATAGCTAACCACAAACATGAACATGTACAACCCTTCAATTCATCAAATAATCCAAATCATGCATACAAGCATAAATCTCAATTTATCAAAATATGATCTAACCCTTACTAGCTTAAATATGATCATGGCTTCAATAGTCCAACACGAATATAAATCCTATTCACCAAAGGTGACATAATCTCTAGCATACTTCATCACAAATACTACCTATGACATGCATCAACCTCAAATCATCATATAATCATCCAAGATAATCCTTCCATGCATAAATCCGATCTCCTTCACAATCATACATATATTCATGCTTCAATCTCAACAATATATACTTAAATCCTATCGCCATCCACCTACTATCATCATCATCATCCTAGAGACATGAATCTAGAGTTTAAAAGAAATGTTGAAGGGACTTACTTGGTTGAGGAATGCCTTGAAGGAGTTTAGAGTAGATCTCAACTCCTAGATGTCTAACTTTGTCCATGGGAGATGGCGAAAGCATGTTCATGGGAGGAAAAGTCATCCGGCCATGAGAGAGAGAGAGAGAGAGAGAGAGAGAGAGAGAGAGAGAGAGAGACCATTAGCATGTTTATTCACATAGGCTCTTACTAGAGATCAAGATTGGAGAAGATGAAGTTGTTAGAATAAGTTTACCTTGAAGGTGTTCTTGAGCTTAATAGAAATTTTTAGTTTTGATCCGAAGTAGCAAGATGATTTGTGGAGTTTGATGTTAAAAATGGTACGGATGGAGTCACAACAATGAATAGATGAAATCTGGAATTTTTAGAGGTAGTTTGAAGTGATTTGGAGAGGTATTAGGTGAAAGGAAGGAGTAGGTGTTCTTGGTGTACTGTGTGTTCTTGAAGGTTGAAGAAAATCGAGAGATGGTAATGTGCAGCTGCCGAATTTTTGTGAGAGATAGAACTGGACAAATTTCTGTAGGGTTTAGGAGATTGATTCTCTAATTTGGAAGGGAAAAGGAAAGGTTAGATGTTAAAATCATTGAAGAATATTTTTGGGAAGCAAATTTGGAAACTAAATATCACAAGAATATCTTTGATTATTGGAGAGCTTTTGGAGATCTGCCATGGACGAATTTCTGGGCAGTGTTTTGGTTGAATGAAAGCTGGTTGAAGGAGGCTTAGGGTGGCTGAAATTATGGAGTATAATGGTGAAGAAGAGTTCTGGTCAATTGAGTGATATATTATGGAAGGTTGCTAAACAAGGGTAGCTGGAATTTTGGAAACCAAATCAAGGTATGATTGCAGAAATTTTTGGAAATCTTTTAGGCATCCATGGCTGGATTTTTGTACAGAAATTTGGGAGGACAATGGAGTTCTGTTAATGGAGGTTTAAGGGTGGTTTTTCCAGAAAAAGGATGGAGTTTCGGCTAGAAGAGAAATAGGAACCAAAGCTGGAAAATTTTTCCTGCACAGTTTTCGCTGAACAGCAATTTTCTGGGCAGATTTTCGGCTGCCATTTCCAGCCAACTTGCAGAGTGTTTGAAGGGGAATTTCTGGGGTATTCAAGGCTGGTTTCCAGACTACTTCATGGAGGAAAAACATGGCTAGGGTTCTGTACAAAAACTGGAAGAAAACAGCTTGGTTTTGGACCTCGAATGCTACAATTTGTACAGGAATTTTTTCTGGTTTTGCACCATCTTTGTGCAGTCCGAAAATAGCCATAAAAATTCAAATTCTAAGCTGATCAAAAGGGCCATTTTCTGGCAGCATTTGGGAGGGAATAATGGTCAAGAATTTCGGCACCTTGAAGGCACACAAAGCTGCAAAAATTTCAGTTCTATGTACAAAGAGAAATGAACCTAGCTAGAGTGAATTTTTAGAAAGTTCACTAAGGAATTTAATTCACTTGAAATCTTTCCCCCTCATCCATTGTTTTGGTCCATATGATGTATTTTACTAAGACATTTTGAACCTTAAAAGCCACAACACATTGCTGGAATTTTTCTAGAATAAAATTGGTTTGAACAAATTGAACAAACTAATGAATTGAGAAATAGGAAGGATTAGGGTTCAAGAGGGAATGAATTCCCCTTAGAAATTTTGAGTAGAGTAAAAGAGTAGGATTTGAAGACTCCTATCATGTCTCTTATAGGACAACATCTCTACCCTACTCCAAACACCACTAAGGCCGAAAATGATACTTCCCAAGCAAAAATAAAATTTAATCATGCTATAGCTCTAATAATGGAATTTGAACCCAAGACCTCAAGAATCAGTTCTAAAGCTCTAACTACTAAACCACAAAAATGCTTGTTCTTATTTGCTCTCTAAAATTATTTTCCTATTTATTTCCCAAGCTATCTCCATATTTTCACCTCAGGCAAAAATTACCATTTTGTCTTCTCACTCAATAATCATAATCAAGCCCTCTAGACTATAAAACACAAATTCAATGTACATAAAATCATATAAAAATATATTTAAACATGAAATAAAATATGATATGCATCCCAACCCCCTTACTCTAAGGTTGGTTTTGACTGGGGTTTCACACTTTTGACATCCATTTTATAGAGCTTAAAAGCTTTGAAAAATGCAAATGCAAGCAACATTGTTATTGACTCCTAACTGAGCAATGGGAGCAAAAGTTCCATCATAATCGATGCCTTCTTCTTGATTGAATCCTTGGGCAACTAATCTACCTTTATTTCTAATAATAATACCATGCTCATCAAGTTTGTTTCTAAAAATCCACATGGTGCCAATTATGGAATGGTTAAGTGGTACAGGGACAAGCTTCTAAAGTTAATTTCTTTCAAATTGGTTCAACTATTCTTGCATAGCCATAATCTAAAATTCATCATGTAAAGCTGCATCAATACAATTCAGGTCATTGCTAGAAAGTAGAGCAAAATTGTCAACAGAATACTGTTGAGTTTTGACTCAACAGCTAGGATCACCAATGATTTGTTCTTTTGGATGGAGAGTTTTGTACTTCCAATCTTTTGGCAAGTCTTGATTCGTGGACTCTTTAGTCATTTTTTTTTTCTTTAGCTTGTTGTTCTTCTAATTCCTCTTCTTTAGCATGAATATGAAGTGATGGAGTTTGGTGCTTCTCACTACTTATTTCTTTTGTGATTCCAACATCATCATCATTATTTCTAGAAGAATATATATTTGATTCATCAAATATAATATGCACGAATTCTTCCACGCATAGAATTCTTTTATTACATACTCTATATGTCTTTTTGTTGGAAGAATATCCAAGAAATATAGCCTCATCAAATTTGCTATCAAATTTTCCATGTTTGTCTTGAGTATTGAGGATAAAACATTTGCACCCGAAAAATTTAAAGTAGGAAATGGATGGAACTTTGTCAAATATGAGTTCAAAGTGAGTTTTTTTGAGAAAAGGTCTTAGCATGACATGATTGATAACGCAGCAAGCTGTATTTACAGCATCAGCCCAAAAGTATTTTGGAAAGGAGTTTTCACAAAGCATTGATCTTGCCATTTCTTGCAATGTTCTATTTTTCCTCTCAACTACACCATTTTGTTGAGGAGTTTTGCTGCTAAAAAATTGTGTGAAACACCACTTTCATCACAGAATTTTGAAAAGTCATTGTTGCGAAATTCTCTACCATTATCACTTCTAATTGAAATTAATTTGCAACCAAGGAAATTTTGAACACATTTTAGTAGTTTTGAAAATCCAGAGAAGGCTTCCTCTTTTTTTTTTTTTTTTTTGTGAGAAATAAAGTCCAAGTAAATATTGAGAAACCATCCACAATCACATAGGCATACCTCTTACCACCAAGACTAGTGGTCCTCATAGGTCCAAACAAATCAATATGTATGAGTTCAAGAGGTTTTGATGTTGAAATCATCTTCTTGGGTTTGAATAAGGTTTTGGTTTTTTTTTTTTTTTTCAAAATTGGCAAGCATAACACACCCAGTTTTTATCAGATCTCATTTTAGGCAGTCCTCTAACAAGTTCTTTTGAGGATAATTTGTTTAGCAAATCAAAAGATATATGACCTAACATTCTATGCCAAAGATAGCTATTATTATAATTCATGGAGAGACATCTAATATCATGAGCCACAAAATCATCAAGATAAAGTACATAGACATTTCCACCACGGTTAGCAACAAAAATTGCCTTATTGCTAGAACTATCCATGATGATGCAAGAATCTTTTTCAAAAAAAAAACTTTGCAGTCATTATCACATAATTGGCTGATGCTAAGTAAATTATACTTTAATTCATTAATTAATAGCACTTGTTTAATGATGGTAGAGGATCCCTTACTAATATTACCTATCCCAAGAATATTTCCCTTCTTTTTGTCTCCAAAATTGACCAATCCATTATTTGTAACTTGAATGTTTTCCAGCAATCCAGCATTTCTAGTCATGTGCCTCGAGCATCCACTACCCAAAAACCACTTTGTGGAGCTCATCTTATTCCGATAAATATTCCTATCCATAAGATGGAAGAGTGATTTTTGGTACCTATATTTTCTTGGGTCTATGGGGGTAAGTTAGTTCCTTTTAACTTCCAAATTATTTTTATACCAGATTCTACTTTCTTCCTAACATGACACTTAGATACTTTATGTCCAGATTTTTCATAATATGTGCAATAATTGTATGTCAAATATGAAGTTCTAGTTTTTACAAAGTAGGGTCTACGATTTTGCAGTTTTGATTTTATGCCTATACCTAAGACCATTTTGGTTTTCTTCTATGTGTTGTGCACCAAGAAATTTTTCCAAGTTGTTTTTGCCATTTGTGAATTTCTCAATGCATGCGGTGAAGTTATCAACTCTATTTTTCATATCATTAAAATTGCTGACCATAATTTCAAGAGAAAGGACTTTGTCACACAAACATTTATTTTCCAGAGATATACAATGCAAAGTGCTTAGGATAACATCCTTTTCAATATTTGAGCATATAATAGAATCAAGTAAAACATTATTTTCATTTAACAGCTTTCCAGTCTCATCTAACAAGGAATCAATTTTCACTTTCATTTCCTTGTTTCTTCTAGCTGGCTTTTTAAGCTCATTAAGCATGTAAAAAAGCAGCTTATTCGGGTCATTAGGCTTCTTACAAATAGAATCATGCAATTTATATATCAAATTTGGAAAAGTGAGATTTACCTTATCCTCCATGGCTATAAAGCAATTGTTTGCTTTTTCATTTTCAGATTCACATCTTTCTTTACTCTCGGATTCAGCTTGGTCCCAAATTGCAATCAACTCTTTTCCTTTCTTTATCTTTGTGTCTTTCTTCTTCTTTTTGAATTGCTTAGCCTCATTTTCTTTCGCTTCAAGATAGTCAGCGACGAAGCGCTCCGTGCTTTTGCATTCAAAACATTAAGGCTTGAAGGAAAAAGTTTGTCCTTTATTTTTGATAATCTTTTCACCTTTTTTGAAGTGTCCTTTTCTAAATATTTTTCTAAACTTTCCAGTAACTATTGCCAACTCTTCTATAACCAAATCCGTACCATTATCGCTATCAGTTTGATTACTTTTAGCTTCTTCATCAACTGCTTTTAAGTCAGTTCCTCATTTACCTTTGTCATCATCATCATGCTCTTGAAACCTTTTAAGTTTTATTTCATGGGTTAAGAGAGAGCCAATTAACTCTTCAGTTGGTAAGCTATTTAAGCTTTTAGATTCCTCTATAGCTAAGGATTTTGGCTACCAACTTTTTAGCAAAGCATCAAGCAGTTTTTTGTTTTGCTCACTGAAGGAATATATTTTCCCATAAGCCTTCAGTCCATTCATGATATTTGTGAATCGAGTGAACATATTAGTTATGTTCTCACTTAGCATCACAGTGAATAGTTCATAGTCTCAAACTAAAAGTCCTAGCTTCGATTCCTTCACTTGATTAGTCCTCTCATGGGTGACCTCAAGTAATCTATATATGTTATGAGCAGAATCACAACCACTCACACGGTTGTAGTCATTCACATCATGAGCACAACATAGAATGTATATCGTCTGATAGTTTAAGGTCATTTTAGCAATGTCATCACTGCTGTATTCATCACTTTCTTTCAACACCATTTCGCCTTCAACAACTTTAGTTGAGATAAATGGTCCATTTCAATTAGATTCCACATCTCAAAGTTTATTGAGCAAATATATATTTTCATCCTATTTTTTCAGAATGTGTAGTTGCTTCCATTGAACAAAAGAGGCCTATTTATTGAAAACCCTTCAATGTAAGGCAGAGCAGATATGTTTGCCATATGGATCATTTCTACAAGGCTGTTAAACTAAAGATAGTGTAGGCCAACGCTCTAATACCAATTGATAAACCTTAGAGGGGGTGAATAAAGTTTATGGCAAACAAATGCAAATTAAAATTTTGATGTCTTTTGCAAGGGGAGAACTAAATGGCAGAGTTGTTTCGCAACTTTAGGAGTGCAAACAGAGATCTCTTAAATTAGTACAGAATGGTGAAAGAAAGGTATGAAATAAAGATGGGTAGTTAAGCTATCAAGGACATGCATGCTATAGAATACAATAACATTTAAATGGATCAATAATATTAGAGAAAAAGGTAAGGCATTTAAGATTTGATAACCAGCGAAAATGCAATAAGAAATTCAAACAAAATGGATAAGAGTGGACACAATGATTTATAATAGTTCAATCCTTAAATGATCTACATCCACTACCTTAAGCATACAATTACGGATTTTAACACAACTTACTAAAAAAATTTTCCCAAATGAATGGTGATAGGCGATACCAATCTTACACATGAGGATCACCACACTTAGTTTTACACCAAACCTCTTTAAACACAATAATCAAGGCTCATGATGCGGGTTTTTTAGTGTAGAAAATATTACCAACAAAGTCCACAATCAATTAATGAAAATGCTAACCACTAAAACCACACATATAAGCAAGTATACTCATCATATAGTATAGGGAATAGCAAGTATCGAATCTACGAGAACTTAGGCTCCCACCTTACTTTACTCAAATCTTTATTGTTTAGCCAATAAAATAAAAAAAAAGATAAATAAAACACTAATCTAATATACTAGTGAAAATGTCAAGTCACACAAGAAAAGTAACAAGAATAATCAATGAGTGAGAATAAGGAGAAAAGACATGTAAATAGATAGAAATCCTTGAATACACAGTAATGATTGACTAGCTATTCTCTCAATTTATTATTTTTTGGAATCATAAATGATTAAGTAGTAGACCCAGTTTATTTTGCAATCTCTGAAATCCCTGTCTTCTACTTAAATCAGTGAATTTATTCTATCTCAACCAATTTGCCCAAAAGATATGTTAAAATTAACCCTCACACAAATCCCTATATTCTAGGTGATTTAAAGCATGAAATTAGGTAATGAATCTATATTCTAGTAATCATCAACTAACCTTTGATTACTTAGTTTTTACCCTTAACCTCTTTTTCAAGTAAGTTAAGAATAACTAGTATTAAATTAATTAGTTGGCCATTCTCTCCTAACATCATTTTGCAGGTTAATTAGAAGAGAACTAATCAATCCCACAAGATATTATGCTCAAGTAATCAAATATCAAGAATAGCAATAAATTGATCAAAGAACTAAAATCAATACAAAATCATGAATTCAAAAGAATATCATCTAAAGACAATTAAAACATTAATCTCAAATTGTCAACAAATTACATAGAAGAGAAAAAGAAATCACTCATAGACAAGTAAGCCTTCTTCTTTTTCCTCGAAACCTTCTTGAGCAACCTCCTCTTCTTTTCCATAAATTTTCCTTGATCATCCTAAATATTAGTGTTTCTCTAGATGTTTTCCAAATATATTACATTGAAGAATTGAAAACTATGAAAACTAGTTTGTACAATATTATTCTCTTGTATTTATAGGAATTCTAATTGCCAAAAAGTGTGTACAAGAGTTATTGTTCGTGGTTGAAAGAGTTCCCAAAAGAGTCAAACTTAAATTGCCAAAATCTGGTTAGAAAAGGAAAATTCACCACCTCTGCACAAAGTGGACCTGGCGCTGAGTCACTTCGACCCACCTGGCACCGGGTCCATTCTGGTTTCTCCTCAAAATTGTACTTTTCCAGACTAGACCTGGCACATGGTGCCGTAGTTGGACCTGACGCTAGGTACAATATGGAATATTTCACTTTTTGCTCAAAATCTACTCAATTCTGCACAAATTAGTCGAAAGCACTTTTTACTTGAAAATTATCAAGTGGGAAGGAATATGCCTAGTTATTCCATCAAAAGTATCTCTAATAACTAGGAAAATAGTAATAACTTTAGTCCCTATCAATTCCCCCACACTTAAACTTTTGCTTGTCCTCATGCAAACAAGAATTAGACACTAAGAATTTAGAACAAGACAAAACAATTTCCAAAATTTTTTCTTACCAAATTCATCCATAATAAAGACATAACCTTTTTCCAACCTTAAACATAGATTCGTCATGCATTCAACCCTTTCAAAAACCTTGCGAACTCATATATCAAATCAAACAATCCCAATGCCATCAAAGTTAAGTTAAACTAGCTCATATTTAGTGCAAGAAAATTATTCCACTCTTGAAAGGAAAACATCAATAACATAAATCATACAAGTCAAGCCATTTAATGAATTACAACATTATAAACTCAAATTTACATAACTCAAGTTAATGAGATAAGGAAAACACTCCACTCTCTCATTTTTTTTTTCTATGACTTAGGAAATTAATAGCCTCAAGTGAATGTATTTCTCTTCACACACCGTACTGGCCCCTTTATAGTCATTATACATGTTTTTAGCAATTTTCTTTTTTTCTTTCATGCCTTTTTACCTTTTTGCCTTCAGGATAACCTCAAGAAAGTGCACTGAACAATACTTGCTACTTCTCTCCATATTAACCCCATTATCAGCAAAATGTCTTCTTTTTTCTTTCAAAGATAAAAGCATTTTTTTTTCAACTCCATGCTTCTTTTCAACTCATTTTTTTTTCTTTTCACTCAATTATTTTCCTCACATTCCTTATTCACAACTCAAAGTCAAGCAAACTTTAAATCTATAATATGGGAATTGGTCAACAACTCTTCCCATATTTCATCATATCATCCACATTCAAACTTAAAGAATAAAATGAAATTCAAATACCAAATATAACCCAGGTTAACTTAAATTCTCAAGACTTAGCAAAATCCAAGTTAATACACAAGTTTATTTTTTAATAGAAATCCAACCATAATGAATGACAAATCTATACCCAAAGTTAAAAAGAAAATCATAACTTCATTATAGACAAATAAACTCAATTTAGCTCCAAAATTTCCAAATTTTTAAATTTTCAAAATAAAAAATTTTCAAAAATTTTCTGAAGTAGTTCAATACAAAGTAGCTCAATACCAAGAAAACACCAAGATGATTGATAAAAACTTAGACAAAGAATATTACTAAACCACTCCCCCACACTTAAACTGGACAATGTCTACATTGGCAAAAAATTAACATAAGAGAGCATCTTCAAAAGGACCAAAAATGATAAAGGAGGTTGAAAGTTAAGTAATGCTCCTCAAGTGCAACAATGCTCCAAACAATATGACCTTGGAAAAGAAAGAAGAGCTTGTCCAATAAGACTTTATTCCTACCTACAAAAGAAAACACAAATAAAAGTACAAGGAAAATAATAACAAAATTTAGATGCACCTAAATAAAAGAAAACAAACTAAAAAAAAATAAAAATCATAACAAAGCAAGTAAAGACATGACTCACTCCCCCACACTTGAATTGGAAAATATTTTTCTTATTTAGAAAAGGAAAAACCAAACACAAAATAAAGGTACAAAATCTTTCCACTCATCATTCTTTCTCATCATCTATTTGCAAAAGAAATTAATGCTCATTGAAAAAGGTAAGGTTGATGAAAGTAGAAATAAGAGAGGTTTTTGAAAAATAGAGGGTTCGTGAGAATAATTTTTCTCAACAAAGCAAAACACATAAACCTCATTCTCTAACATTCCTTTAGACACACATATACTGTTGTCAACATATAAATGCACATGGTCTTTAAAGAATGCGTCAAACGGGAAATCACCATTTAACCATTCAAAAGATTTGTCATAATGAAAATTCCATTGAAAACTTAGCAATTGAATTCTTAAAGATGGGATCAAGAAATCCTTACTTTTCAATTCTTCTACAAATATCAAGTTACCTCCCCAAAATTAGAGTGAAGAGTAGAATTTGTCAATAACCTTCAAGGACTTTTTATGATGAATCATGGTTAAATCTAGCTCCTTGAGACATGTTAAACTCCATACATCATCATTTGGACCATTGTCCTCTAAGAATATAGAGGAACCTAAGAAATCATGTGACAAAGAGAGATTAGAATTATTAGCACCTAGAGGAGAATTGAATACCTCTTTTTTCACATTGGGCAATTGTTCCTCATATCCTTACTCATTTTCTTAGGGATTCTCTTGTTCAAGTGTATAGGCCTTTATGGTATCTTTAACCAACTTGGCTAGTTATGTTCTTGTAGAGCTCATTCGTTGGGAAGCTTATTTATGCCTTCAAGTGACGTCTCACTAAAAGTGTTAATCTAAGCATGCAACCTTGCCAACATATCATCATTATAGCTCCTTTGACATTGTGCCCATGAATAATTGTCCATGATGATGTTTTGAATCTCACACTCAAAGAAAAACAAAAATCAAATCGAAAATAAAAATAAAAATAAACAAAAATAACAGAAAATTAAAGAAAAGAAAAATACAAAAATTAGAAATATTCACAAACTTCCTAAACACAAAAGTTAGTGATATATATAAATACAACAAATGCCAAATCAACAAGATTCGAGTGTTTCCGATAGTGCCCATACTCGGTTACGGCGCCAAAAACTTAATGCATGTTTTTTAGTGTATAAAATATTACCAATAAAGTCCATAATTAATCAAGCTTTGATTAAAATGCTAACCACTAAAACCACAAATACAGGTAAGTATACCCACCATATAGTATAGGGAATAGCAAGTGTCGAATCCACAAAAACTTAGGCTCCCATCTTACTTTACCTAAATCTTTATTGTTTAGCCAATAAAATAAAAAAGAGATAAATAAAACACTGACATAATATACTAGAGAAAAGGTCAAGTCACACAAGAAAAGTGATGAGACTCCACTTCATCATGGAGGACAAGGATAGATGACTAGAGCGAGGACCAAGAAGCTTCAATGTGATTTTCAATTGACCATCAAACAATGCTTGAGGATGAAGGAGGATTGGAGGGTTGAGGAAGCGAGCTAAGAGTTCTTGTTGATGGCCATCCGCGAGGACCCTAACAAGAATTTAAGCCGTTAGCAAAAGGGGATGAAATTTGACAATGAAGGCTTCTAGAGGACAGCCGGCGCCGCCTCCATGCAGCTAAACCGGCACCGACTCCATTCTGTCCAAAACCAACACTCAAGCAAATGAGAACCAACCAAAGATAGAACCTAACCAGCACCAGTTGTGATGTTCCAAACCGGCGCCGGCTTGGCCCTGGGCAGTCGTCGACTGTTCCACTTTTTAATGCTTTTCTCTGATTTTCTTCACTTTTAATTGCTTGTAAAGACTTATTTTGACCCTAATTTGTAACTAAACCTCAAGGATTACTTAGCTAAGGTTAGGGTAGTATAAATAGCACCTTTATTTCTCTGACAAGACAATTCACTTGACTTTAATTCAAATTTAAGAGAGAATCTGGAGAGGCCAAGCCTCCTTGTTAATCTTGTTTAAGACCAATCTAAAGGGTTAGTCCTCCTTTTGTAAGAGTCTATAAATCTTTTGGATAATCCAATGTTGTTTTTTTTTTATGGGTCTTAGTTGCTTTGTTCTTCTAGGGTTCATTTGAAATTCAATATTTAAGTGCCTATTTTCTCTATTTTATATGTTCTTGCTTGCCTTTGTTGCTTCAAGGATGTTAGGGTGAGAATTTAGTAGAACTTTCTATTCATCTTTAGGGTCTTTGAGGCTTTGTTCTTCAAGGGTTTGAAAGAGTGTAGATAGTTAGGTTACCTTTCTCTTTGTCATAAGAACAAGTCCCTGTTTTGGTTCCTTTTGATTGAGTTGAACACATAGCCACCAAAGCACCACAACACCAAGAAAAAACCACCACAAAAAGTCATATCAAAGATTTTGGTATCAGAGCAAGGAAAAGCTTGATTCCCATCAAAGCTTGAAAACAGGAAAGGAGCCCCACAAAGTGAAGAAAAAGAAAAACAGGACAAATCCCGTAACTGAAAAATATGCTTCAAAAAGGTCATTGAATCTTTGTTATATCTTGAATATTCTGTTAGGAAATTGCTCCTTGATGTTGTTATAATCCTTGGGAACAAATTTGTCTTGTTTTTGTGGTGAAATTTGGCTTGAATATGGTTGAAATTTCTGATTGTTCTTAAGTGACGAGTTACAGCCAAGGTGTTTGATAAAAGTTCAATGAGAGTGTTTTTTGCTATAGTTGGGAACTTTGATTCTTAATTTTGATTCTTTGGATTGTTTTTGACTTGTTATAACACTCTAACGTTGAATTCTATGACCCTTGAACTTAATTTCTCTATTGTGCACTTGTGACCATTTTGTTCTTCATCATCCTAGTTTTAGTTGTTCTTGTCTCTTTGTTTTGATAATTCTTATTTTTTTCTTGCTTAGAATTGTTCCTTGTGTGCCTAGTGCTTGTTCTTGAGTTGATTGAATCCACATTTTCTTGAATTCTTGACCTAAAACTTGATTATTGAAGGTGCCCAACAAGTGTTTGTTTTAAATTCCCCTAAGACCCCCAAATTGGGAAATTCTCTTGATTTGTGTGACTCACTCAGCTGGACCAAATCTTCAACTATTAGGGAGAATTGGGATTGAACAAGACGGCTTGAGTGTTGAGAAAAAGGTAAGAGGGTGAGCTTATCATTAAAAGAGCCTAAGAGAGCAAACACGAGCGTGGAGTGATCAATTTGGAGAGCCATCACGCAAGGAGGTGAGTGAGGATCTATTTTTCTTCTAACCTCTTTATTTTGTAGGTGTAAGGCAATATTCCATCACCATGTCCCATGAGCAAGAGATCTCTAGGTATAACCCAAGAGAACGGAAATTGAATGTTTTCATTAACCGTCGGCTGGACGTCGGCTCCCCATTGGGGACGTCGGCTGGATGTCAGTTATTTTTTGGCCAAATATGAATTGACCGAAAAATGATGTTTGGTGTAGGTTTAGCGGTAAATGGCCAATGGAACATTGAAAACTGTAGAGACGGGGACTAAACGGCCGTGAACAGGAAGAGTTACTTAGGACACGAGGTGAGTCTCTTAGATTTCTAAAACTCTTTCTAAAGCTAGTGTGCTTTGTTTTTTCCATGAAATGCTATGTTATATACCGTTTTGGAAATCCCTGAATATGTTTAAGGTATATTTGAGAAAAAAAATTTTCATGCCATTTTAGGCTAGAATGAACTTCATGATTCTCCTGGAAACCTTAATAAATGATTAAAGTATGAGTTTGTGAATTTTGTCATTTCTGGATTAAGTACTTAGGATTTACAGAAAATGGTAAATTTTGGAATCAAGTATGCATAAATTGACTAGAATGCCCTTGTTGGAACATTTTATGGAAATGTGGTTGGAAACTTTAAATTTAATTATATTTTTGGATTAGAATTTTGGATTTCTTCAAATTAGTTTCTTTTGGAATCGGGTATTTGGAAAATAACCCAAATGTCCTTATTGGAATATTTTATGGAAACCTTTGAAATTGGGTATTCGGTAAATGACCAAAATATCCTTATTGAAACTCTTGTATATATTTTTTTCAAATCGGGTAAAGGTAGGTTGATCCAAATACTCTCGGAAAGTCTCTTGGAATTGGGCATGTGTACAATGATTCGAATGCCCTTAGAAAATGACTTTTGTGATTGAGTAAGGGGAAAATGACCCGAATACTCTTGGAAACATTTTTCTATATTTGAATAGAACTTTTTATTATGTTTCAACATGATTTTGGAAAATAATTTCTCACGATGAGATTGACTTTTGAAAACGTCCTTTTGATTCCTGAAATTATTTTATTAGCCTGATGTGCCATGGAATGAATTGATTAGCTCTGTGGAGCCTATGTGAATGATGATTAGACTTGCGAGTCAGTGGGATCAAGTTCTGTAAAATGTTATTTTACCCCAAAATTATTTTAATTGAAAAATGCTTTGGGATCAAATAACCCTCTGGCCTGATCAGTCAGATGGGGTTCGTATTGTTAACGTTGAGTATTCAGCAAGGACTTTGATCTTTGTACTAGCCTACATTAGTGTTAGACGGCCCTAGCAACCTGGCCTAGTTCTAGGGATTTTCTTACTTCGAACGGAGTGACAGGATATTGAGATGAGTCATTCTGGCTAGCCGTTTAGCACTTGGCAAATGCCGCGTCTGCGGGCGCTTCTTATTTTAAGTTATTCGCTGGATGCCTGGTGGGGACACTCGATGCGTTTGACTCCTTACTGCCTTGATGGTGATTGACGTCAGGATTGGGATCCCTAGCTTATGGTGACAAGTAAAAGATTATATGTTGCAGTATAGTAGGTATGCTGTAGTATACTCGAGGAGAAGTACGCTGTAGTGTATGTATTTCGACTACGCACAATTGAGTACCAGAGGTTGCGGTCTCAGTACAATGATATGTGGTGTTCAAGGCAAGGACTACGGGACTTGCATACAGGCCGACCTTCTGTTGGAGAAGTGTTTGTGATTTGAAAACTAGGGCAATGATTTGAAATCTGAAATAAAGTTTTCCAAAAATAATTGAGTTCTAAATAAACTCTTCTTTGGAGAGTTTTGGAATTGTTTCCAGTGAACAAATAATATGCTATTTCTAAAAAAATTTATGTATCCTATTCTTTTATAAAGTATTAGGACACATGGGACTCACTGGGTGATTCGTCACTCACACATGCCTTTTATCTTACCTTTTTGTAGGATCTAGAGCTGAGCGGACCTACGGATAGATGAACGATACCACAGAGTCAGCGATTTAGGTCTAGACATCTTCCCTTTTTGATCATGTATTATATTTTGTTATAAATAGAGATGGCATGTATGAGATTCTCTAATATATGTATATGTGTGGCCATCAGTATGGGATATTGTTGAGTCTGGACCTTGTATATGTATTTTGTGAAACCCCAGTCGAAACCAACCTTAGAGTAAGGGGGTTGGGATGCATATCATGCTTTATTTCATGATTAAATATGTTTTCATATGATTTCTATGTGCTTTGAATTTGATTTTATTAGCTTGAAGTCTTGTTGGTGAGTGATGTGTGAGAGGGGCAAAATGGTAATTTTTGCCCGAGGTGAAAATAAGGAGATAGCTTGTGGACTGAATAGGAAATAATTTTTCTAGTAGAAATAGCATCAAGAGTTGTTGTGGTTTAGTGGTTAGAGCCTTGGAATTAATTCTTGAGGTCTTGGGTTCAAAGTCCATCATAGAAGTTTTAGCTTGATTAAATTTTATTTTTGCTTAGGGAGGATTAGTTTTGGCCTTAAGAGCCTAGAACAAGGTGGTGATAATGTCCTAGGAGAGATATGTTAGGTGAATTCTCATTTCACTCTTTACTCTACTTGAAATTCTTGAAGGGAAATTCATTCTTCCTTGTTCTTTAATTTTTCTCAATGCTCAACTCATTGGTTTGATCAAGATGTTCTAGCCTTTTTCTTTCCAGAAAATTCAGTAAAGTACTGAGGTCCTTTAGGATCGAAATGTCTTGGTAAAAGACTCCTTATGGTCTGAAAAATATGGAAGAGTTGTGAGGAATTTCAAGAGGAAAAATCCCTCTAGTGATCTTGCTGAAATTTTCCTCTAGTTTAGTTCATCTTTCTTCATAGAATGAGCTGGAATTTTCCAGCTTGTTGTACCTTTAAAGGGTCGAAATTTTTAGCTAAAATTCCCTCCCAAATGCTACCAGAAAAATGGTCTTTAGGATCAGTTTGAAACCTGAAAGTTTTTGTCCAATTTCGGACTGCACAAGCTGGAGCAAAAAAAAAAAAAAAAAATCCTATACGAAAATCAGTTTTGAGAGCCCAAAACTAAGCTGTTTTCTTCCAGATTTTGTGCAGCACCTTAGCCATGTTTTTCCTCCATAAAGAAGGCTGGAAACCAGCCTTGAATACCCCTGAAACCCCCCTTCCAGCTCGCTAGAAAATGGATGGAAGTGGCAGACGAAAATCTGCCAGAAAATTCACTGTGCAGCGAAAATTCTGTGCAGATTTTCGTCCAGCTTGTTTCCTATCTCTCTTCCAGCCAAAACACCAACCTTAATCTGTCAAAACCTTCGTTAAACCTCCATCAACAGAGCTCCAATGATCCCCTTGAACTTCTGCATGAAATTCCATTAATGGCTGTCCAAAAATCTCTCAAACAAATCCCAGCAATTTAGCTTGATTGGTTTCCAAAATTTCAGCCATCTTATTTAGTAACCTTCCATAATATTTTGCTCAATGGACCAGACTTCTTCTTCATCATTGTACACCCTACTTTCAGCCACCATAAGCCTCCATAAGCCAGCATTAATCCCATGAAATTCTGCTCAAACAATCAGCCATGGCAGACTTCAAAGCTGTCCAAGCAATTAAGATATTCTTAGTATATTTACTTTCCAAATTCACTTCCTAAAAATATTCTACCAAGATTGTAACAACTAACCTTTCCTTTTCCCTTCCAAATCATAGAAACAACTCCCTAAACCCTACTGAAAATCGGCCAGCCATCTCTCATAGAAAATTCGGCAGCTGTAAATTCCTTCCCCCCCTCTCTCTCAATTTTCTGCAATCATCAAGAACACACATACTACACCAAGAACATCTACTTCTTCTCTACACCTAATACCCCTCCAAACCATCTCAAATACACTCAAAAACTTCCAGATTTGATCTACACATTGCTGTGAATCCATCAACACCGTTGTTAACATCAAACTCCTCCAAACATCTTGCTACTTCGGATCAAAACCAGAAATTTCTGTTAAGGTCAAGAACACCATCAAGGTAAACTTATTCTAGCAACTTCATCTTCTCTAACCTTGATCTCTAATGAGAACCTATGCGAATAAACATACTAATGATTTCTTTTTCTCTTTCTCTCTCTCTCTCTCTCTCTCTCTCTCTCTCTCTCTCTCTCTCCCTCTCTTGGCCGAATGACCTTTTCTCCCATGAACATGCTTTCGCCATCTCCCATAGACAAAGTTAGACATCTAAGAGTTGAGATCTACTCTAAACTCCTTCAAAGCATTCATCAACCAAGTAAGTACCTTCAATCATCCTTTTTAAACTCTAGATTCATGTCTCTAGGATGATGATGATAATAGGTGGATGGTGATAGGATTGGAGTATATATATATATATATATATATATATATATATTGTTGAGATTGAAGTATGAATATATGTATGTTTGTGAAGGAGATGGGATTTATGCATGGAAGGATTGTCTTGGATGATTATATGATGATTTGAGGTTGATGCATGTCATAAGTTCTATTTGTGATGAAGTATGCTAGAGATTATGTCACCTTTGGTGAATAGGATTTATATTCGTGTTGGACTATTGAAGCCATGATCATATTTAAGCTAGTAAGGGTTAGGTCATATTTTGATAAATTGAGATTTATGCTTGTATGCATGATTTGGATTATTTGATGAATTGAAGGGTTGTAAATGTTCATGTTTGTGGTTAGCCATAGAAATACATTCATGATCTAGTTGTCCCTAAGCTAATCTTTATTTCATTAATAAAATATTTAATAATATGATTTTTCTAGTAAAATTTTGAAAACCATGGGAAAATGTGGATTTGGTCTTTTATATAAAATAGTGATATTCTAGTCAAATAAATAATAGTTTTTGCTGGAATATATATATATATATATATATATTATTTAAAATGATAAAATCAATTAAAGCCTTTTATGGAAATAATTATAATTAATAAAATATTTATTACTAAAAATTTAATTATTATCTTTTAATCAAAACCCATTAAGGATTTGCTTATTATTTTTCAAGCAAGACTCATTAAATTTATTTTCAAAAAATTTTAGCTATCAATTATTTTCTAACAACTAAATTATTAATAAATCATTATTTTATCTAATACTACCTTGGACCATTTTTCAAATAAACCATAATTTATTTTTAGCATGATTTAAACCTTCAACTTTTTGTACCTATTTCCCAAACTCTAGTTATTTTAATATCAAACTAGAATTATTTTATAAACCCTTTTATTTATTATTAAGCCTTAAAGCTTAGGACACTAGGGATATGACTGTAGTAAGTTGAGTTAGTTTTATTTGAGAAAGTGAGTCTTTGGCTTGAGTTTGATTGTGGTTTGTATTTACCCTATGCGGGTCAGGTCAGCTATTGGAGACATTTGTTGTGAGTAAGGATAAGGTAAGCTCCTGCATAAAACCTGTTTGATGAAAAATGGTTTTTTTTATGGCAAGCCAAATGTAGAGTGCATGGTCACTCATTTCTGTAAAGGCAATTGAGGATTATTTCCATTCTTATTTCAGACAAATAAATTATTTGCAAATCAAGGGACAGTTTTACTCAAAACCTAAAATTCTTTCTAAAACCAGTTTTGCCCCAAACTTTGGAAAACCCTAATTGCCATTTTCAAGTGGAACTGTGTTTTGTTCAATTTCTCCCCAAGTGGGATATGTTACGTTGAGTACTTAATAAGGGTAGGCTAGTAGTACTAGTTTTGAAGAGCAAGAGTGAGTCTTCTGGCAGGAGGCCACCTCCAGAAGATAAGCTCAACTTAGAGAAACGTCAGTACTACTTAGTCAGGCCGGTCCGAGCTAGCAGTTTGTCTAATTTCAGTCAAGTGACTGTGTTTTGCCGGAATGGACACCCGGTTGTTGTTTGGGTATAGAGAAGGAGGAGTATCTTACCTGGTAGGCCGATCACCTATCTTTTGTCAGTCTGCACAAAGTGTTAGGCATTCTGATCGGTTATGGGGCCCAACGTGTGGTAACCCATAATCCTTTCTTTCGAGTGGTTGATCTTATAAATTATGTATGGCTGGAAAAGCCAAAAACGCCACTCTTATTTTTGAACATCATTCATTGTTTGCCAGTATTTCTTTTGTCAGTCTGCACAAAGTGTGGCATTCTGACCATTGTATGGTTATGGGGCCCAACGTGTGGTAACCCATGACCACCTTTATGAGTGGTTGATTTTATTGTACACTTGTATGGTTTCAAAAAGAGGAAAACACCACTCTTTCTTTTGACTAATGTTTATTGCTTGCCAATATTTCTCTTATAAAGATTTCACACTTTGCATCCACGAACTGTTTTCACTGAACACCAAAGCACACACGGACTTACTGAGATTTCTGTCTCATCACCTTTTTACCATGATTTCAGGCCGATCCTGCTGTGGGGATGAGTAGCTAGTGTTATTTGCCTTGGAAGAGAATGTTTCTTCTATTTTTATGAATTGCTTTGGGGAGTTGAGAGTGGATGATTTTATTTATGGATTTGTTTCCTTTTGGAAATTCATGGTTTTATTCGTGGATTTATTCTTGGGTTGTAATAAATTTTAAGATAAATTATTATTTTCATTTTGCTAGTTTAATTGTGTGACCTAGTTATAAAGACCCCTTATCCTTTGGACGGGGCGACATCCCTGGCCCCGGCGGGCCTAGGTTTCCGGGGTGTTACATATTTACTCTATTATTTCCGTTATAAAGGCCCTATGTCCGAGAAACTGGGCGGGGTGACAATCGATGTTGATATGCTTCCGCTGTTGTCTTTAGTTGAGGTGTTACAATTGGTAAGAAAGCCAGGTTTTAAGAACAGTGGTATCGTTATAAGAATTGATAGAACTCTTTTATTATGTAGGTATGGCGGATAGGAGCGATAAGGGAAAGCACACAATAGATGAGCATAGTGATGAAGGAAAGAAAGAGATAGGTGAGAGCTCAGGTGTGAAGAAATCGGGAAAGGTCTGAAAGATCTTTCAAGCAGGTGTGTCAGGATCTTTTCTTATGACAGGACCTGGACTCGATCGCTTTCATGCACCCCATCTCTCTGGGAGTAGGTTTGACCCAGTGGTACCTGTCATTACTCCGTTTGCATGAAATCTTAGTGTGGAGGGGACATCCACTCCTAAGAGGACATTATTACCACATGAGGAGAAGGGTGGCGATTCTGATGAGATTGATGATGAGGATGATCCGTACCATTAGGATGATGATAAGGAGGAGGATAGTATTCCCTATGGTACAATATTATTTGAGGATGATGAGAAGGTGTTTGGTGGGTATGTACCCAGGGTACTTGAGGAGGAAATACTAGATTTAGAGGTTGTTGATGCGGGAGCAGAACAGGAGATACTTGAGGTAAAGGCATTTGTAGCTGAGGAGCCTAAGGAGGATTTAGAGATGGACCTAGATCTATTAGCTTGGTTGCATCCAGATGTAGATGTAGATGAGGAGGTTGATGCGGCGGAGTCTTACACAGTTTCGACTGAGTCAGGACCTCCTGTATCGGACAGCGCTAATGACGAGTAGAAGGATGAGATGTAGATACATAGTATGATATGTACTATTTGACTGGTGTATATGACTGTGTGCGTGGCCTACACCTTTAGTACAGACTTTGTGATAAACGAGAATACTAGGGTGAATGAGGGTATGAGTAGGGAATGTCAGCAAAGTGAAGTTGAATCAAATCGAGCCCTTGACTGCTTTTGAAATTTCACCTCCGCAAGTTTAAGGGCGACCTAATTCAGAACAGAAGGCAATAAATTAGATTGAACAGATGGAAAAGATTTTTGCAGCCCTGAATTACTAGGAGCAAAGGAAGGTACAGCTTGCGATGTTCCAGTTGAAAGGACCTGCCCAAGATTGGTGGGCAAGGGAGATGAATCAATGAGAATGGGAGTGGGCAGATTTTAAGAACAATTTTAAGGAGTTAATTCCCATTTGGGTGGTAGAAAGAAAGGAGGATGAATTTCAAGCTGTTCACCAAGGAGGTCCTACGGTAGGACAATACGCTGCTGAATTCACTAGACTATCAAAATATTGCCCACTTTTAGTCCATTCAGAAGTAGACAGGGTTAGTTGTTTTGTGAAGGGCTTACAACCAAAGCTAAAGATAGTATTAGCTAGTATGGCTCCCGCCAGTTACAACGCTACAGTAGAGATGGCCTCTAGAAAAGAAATGGCTAATATTGAGCACGCATGTGAGAGGAACGAGGTGGATTTCGAGGCATGAATCAGAAAAGACCTGGAGAGTCCTGATGGCAGAAGAACGGAAGATGCAAAGGAAGAGAGGCCCGACTAGCTCGATTGGAGGATCGCCTGTTGGGTATCTTAGGCTCCTATCATATACGGCGCAGTAGAAAATAAAACGAGATACCATCTCAGGACCTATATATGTGTGGAAAACAAGACATAAACAAATCAAAGGTAACAGCTTTTTAACTTTCTTTGATCGTCCAAAGAACAAAAATTTCTTCTTCAAGTCGAGGCGCGATCTAGCAATCCTCTTGTGCAAACTCCACGAGAGTTGAACGCCTAATAACTATAATCACAGTGTGTGATTATCTCTAACAGTAATCCACACAGAGGATACACTCAAGCACGAAGTTTTCTATGCTAGCAGAAACACTAAGTGGCAGCTAGGGCTTCTTAAGAACAATTGAGAAAGAGAGAGAGAGAGAGAGAGAGAATAGAGAATGTCAAGTGTTGCTAGGGTTTCAGTTTTTTTCAAAACCTCAGCTAGGGTTTCCAGTATGTCATACATATAAACAAAAAAACCCTACTAAAATTGAGAATTCTAATCCTATAAGAATTCCCTAATTGTAATTAGAAACATCAGGTTCTCACAATTACAATTTAGGCCATAAATTATAACTAATTATAATTTGTCTACAACAACTTCTCTTTATCTCAATTAACTCCACTATGTTATCAAATAACATATTGAGCATATAATCCTCTATTGTGTGTGACCTATTAGGTTTCCCAATCAATTGGTAGCGAACATGAATTAATCCAAACATCTTTGAGATTAATAATCCATAATTAATTAGATTTAATCCTATTAATTCTAATCAGGATTGTTTTATTAATTTATCAATTAATAAACCCATATTCCCAGATCATGAGCAGTATTTTGCAACACATCATGGCCACCCAAAAGTCCAAGAAGTCAAGTGGCTTGAGATGAACCATTCAATAACAAACTTCAGTGTAATTAATTCCTTTCACCGTATAATATCTCATTCGATTTCGAGTACGGAATTAGTGCCAACTCTATCCTGAATTAATTCTAGTCCGAATACAATAGTACTTGTACTAGGAACCCACTACTCTAGATATGTATCAATTGGAACTATTTCCAATACACAATCGCCTTGGCCAAGGACTTCTCGAGTAGTAATTCTTACAGGTGGTCGTGAGATATTCACCCCTACTATTAGGAGTGGTTAATCCTTTGTTGACCCTCTCAACTACTTTCATTTACCTCAAAATGCACCCAATATCCATCCCATAGGCGGCCCTCGACCGAGCTCCGGAGATTGGAATCAAAGTACAATGCTTAGTAAACAAAGTACCTTAAAGATCTCAAGTCTAAGGATACTTGCACTTTTGCTATATTGAGATTATATCAGTAGCACTAAATAGTTATCCATGTGATTATCTCAAAACTAGGTCATCCAATGAATTTATTCTATTAACAAGCATCCATGTGCTAACTTTGAGTATCTCAATACTCATGGATATGAGAACCACCGCTTGATCAAATCAGGAAGTCTATCACATGTTAGTCTTAACAAAAAAATGATGTCCTGTCTAATTAATACTATGACTAGGGACTATTTAAGTACTAATACTATACAGTACAATAGAAATCTCATATCATGATCTTTATTATGATTTCCTTAACACAGTGTTGTACTAGGGACTTTATCGAACAGTTATATTACTTAAAAGCAAACAAAAGAAACTGTAAGATAAATCATGTCTTTTATTAAAATAAAATGTGTCATATAAAATGTACAAGTGATTGCCTCTAGGGCGCAACACTAACAAACTCCCACTTACACTAAAGCCAATCATTCATGTATTTAATACCGAATGGCATGTTTATTTTGGGATAGTGCTTCTGTAAACAGGTTAGCTATGTTCTCATCCATAGGAAATCTCTCTATATTTACATCATTCCTATCTACGATCTCCCGGATTAGATGATAGCGTCGCAGTACGTGTTTGGATCGTTGGTGAGAGCGTGGCTCCTTTGATTGTACAATGGCTCCGTTGTTGTCACAATATAATGTTATTGGACCAACAACACTAGGAACCACACCCAGTTCTGCCATGAACTTCTTGATCCAACAGCCTCCTTAGCTGCTTCAAAAACAGCTATGTACTCAACTTCTGTCGTAGAGTCGGCAATAGTCTCATCAATGATCTAAACACGTACTACGATGCTATCATCTGATCCAGGAGATCATAGATAGGAATGATGTAAAGATGGAGAGACTTTCAATGGATGAGAACATAGCTAACCCGCTTACAAAAGCACTATCCCAAAAGAAACATGATTATCATGTTGAGTTATTCAGTATTAGATACATGAATGATTGTCTCTAGTGTAAGTGGGAGTTTGTTAGTGCTGTGCCCTAGAGGCAATCACTTGCACATTGTATATGACACATTTTATTTTAATAAAAGACATTACTTATCTTAAGTTTCTTTTGTTTACTTTTAAGTAATATAACTGTTCGATAAAGTTCCTGGTACAACACTATGATAAGGAAATCATGATAGAGATCATGATATGAGATTCTTACTATACTGTATAGTGTTAGTACTTAAATAGTCCCTAGTCGTAGTATTAATGAGACAGGACGTCATTAATGCGTTAAGACTAGCATGTGTTAGACTTCCTGATTTGATCAGGCAATGGTTCTCATATATGTAAGTATTAAGATACTTAAAGTTAACACATTGATGCTTGTTAATGGAACAAGTTCATTGGATGACCTAGTTTTGAGATAATCACATGGATAACTATTTAGTGCCAGTGATATAATCTCAATATAGCAAATGTGCAAGTATCCTTAGACTTGAGATCTCCAAGGTACTTTGTTTGCTAAGTATTGTACTTTGATTCTAATCTCTGGAGCTCGATCGAGGGCCACCTATGGGATGGAAATTGGGTACATTATGAGATAAACGAAAGTAGTTGAGAGGGTCAATAAAGGATTCACCACTCCTAATAGTAGGGGCGAATATCTCACGATCACTTGTAGGAATTACTACTCGAGAAGTCCTTGGCCAGGGCATATATGTATTGGAAATAGTTCAAATTGATATACATCTAGAGTAGTGGGTTCTTGGTACAAGTACTATTGTATTCGGGCCATAATTAATTTTGGATGGAGTTGACACTAATTCTGTACTCCAAGCTGAATGAGATATTGTATGGTGAGAGGAGTTAATTGCACTAAAGTTTGTTATTGAAGGGTTCATGTCAAGACACTTGATTTCCTAGACTCGTTGGTGGTCATGATGTGTTGCTAGATACCATTCATGATCTTGGAATATGGGTTTATTAATTGATGAATTAATAAACCAATCCTGATTAGAATTAATAAGATTAATTCTAATTAATTATGGATTATTAATCTGGAAGACGTTTGGATTAATTCATATTCGCTACCAATTGACTAAGAAACCTAATAGGTCACACACAATAGAGGATTATATACTCAAGATGTTATTTGATAACATAGTAGGGTTAAGTGAGATAAAGAGAAGTTGTTGTGGATAAATTATAAGTAGTTATAATTTATGGTCCAAATTGTAATTGTGAGAACCTGATGTTTCCAATTACAATTAGGGAATTCTAATAGGATTAGAATTCTCAATTTTAGCAGGGTTTTTTGGTTTATTTGTATGATATACTGGAAACCCTAGCTGAGGTTTTGAAAAAATTGAAAAACCTAGCTGAGGTTTTGAAAAAAACGAAAACCCTAGCAACACTTGACATTCTCTCTTCTCTCTTCTCTCTCTCTCTCTCGGTTGTTCTTGAGAAGCCCTAGCTGCCACTTAGTGTTTCTGCTAGCACAGAAAACTTCGTGCTTGAGTGTATCCACTGTGTGGATTACTGTTAGAGATAATCACACACTGTGATTATAGTGGTTATACGTTCAACTCTCGTGGAGTTTGCACAAGATGATTGCTAGATCGCGCCTTGACTTGAAGAAGAAATTTTTGTACTTCGTATGATCAAAGAAAGGTAAAAAGTAGTTACCTTTGATCTGTTTATATATTGTTTTCTACACATATGCAGGTCCTGGGATGGTATCTCATTTTATTTTCCGCTGCAACGTATATGATACAAGCTTGAGATACCTAACAGTGGTATCAGAGCCTTGCTATGTGTGGTCTATGGACATTGTTTTGGCATGAAAACTATTTTCATGTATTCGTGTTTATCTTTGTTTGCTGTGAAAAATTGTTTTCACTCGAGTTGAAATCTTTTTGACCATTATGGGTGGGGTCTATAGCATATTATGATTGTGTAAAAGTCACAACGTGTTTCAAAAAGATGCTTTCTTTAGGTACTGATAATTTTCTGTAGAAAACCGTTTTCTAGGAACATGGTTGTTGCATTCCGTTTCATCTTACTTTTTTGTTTAAACTAATAAATTTATTGTTGTTTTGAGCTTCAAAACAGAAAATTCTACTGAGAATTGTTCTCACTGATCTGTTGCAGAAGATTAGGGCACCAGAAATTGTTTCTGGAAAATTTTCAAAATCACTGCCACTGTTCTCGACTACAGGCAACGCTGGCTCCAGCCTCCGAGCTGGTTCCGGTTCCGTGCTGTTTTGCGAACGTCCCAAAATTGTTTTTGGAAGATAATTTTTCTTATAACCAGACTAGAGCCAGTGCCAGCTCTGGCCTTCAAACCGGTGCCAGTTCTACTCTGTTTGTGACATTCTGGCTATTTAATTTTTTTTTCCTGGAATAGAATTTTGAAAGGGAAAAATCTCATTTGATGAGAGGCCGTAAAATAAAAATTTTTCCATTTTTCCACAGGGGCGCTGGTCCCTGACCCCTGCCCGCTAACCGGCCAACGGGACTGCCATTTTCATTACCAGAGATAGGACCCAAAAGCATTTGCTCAAAATTAGTTTTGAGACAAACAATTTTATTTTTCAAAATAGTGATTTTGAAAATTTAAAATTAATGTATTTTTCTAAAATATTGATTTTAGAATTTGTTTTATTTTTGTAAAATAGTGATTTTGGAATAATAAAAGTATATATTTATTTTGTTTAAGCATAGTTAATGGCAAGATGGATGGTTATGGACTAAAACCAATTATATCTGTTCATGCATTTTACAGTTTTGGTTTTTATGAAATATGGCCTGCGTGTCCTGCCTTCTCTAGAATTCTTGTATAATTCTCTTCTCATCTGACTCCTCTCGAATGTAACTTGAGGTTTTCTCTCTTTAGGAAATTATGTAATTAGTTTACATAGGTGAGATAGGAGTAGAATTATTCTATTCTAGAGAGGACAACCATAACAAGGTGAGAATGTAAGACCTTCTACTTAAATCATGTATGAACACATAGGGTTAACTATTTTAATTTCTTTTATGGCTTAAAGAAATTAATTTAGGGTAAAGTTCATAACCATACCATCTAATTGCTTTATTACCATGATTATCAAATATGTGATTTATTGATTTTTATGCATGTCATTCAATGAAATCACTAAAATGAACAAATCCGTCAACTAATATTAAACCTAATTCCTTCCGTTAATATAGTAAGAACGAGAGTCCTTTTTCGAGACCAAGTTGTTTCACAAACCCAAGCCTACTTAACATCGGGCATGTTCAAGCTATGTAGTAAAATTCCTTTGGAATTAAATTCCTGATTAATGGGTCGGGTTTAACTAAATTCTTTATCCCGGTTGGGCAAACTCAAGCATAAAGAAATTTAGAGGAAAGATTGGGATAGCCCAAAAGGCTTTAAGATTAAAAGCTGTTAATCACCCAATAATCCGATAGTTACATATGATGTAATTGGTATTGGATACCTACCAATGAACTTAAGGGTGCCTTGTTGGGCAAACTTAAGGTTATTCTTGAGGAATTTGGATACCAGTCCACTAAGAAAGCTTCCAACGGGCTTTCCCGAATCAGTAGTGGGAGCTATTGGTTTGAGTAAAATAGTGGAGTAAAAAAATGTGTTTAATTAAAATAAAATGTGTCATATACAATATACAAGTGATTGCCTCTAGGGCACAACACTAACACCGCCGTCCTTTAAGTGCTTGAATTGTGGTGAACTAGGCCACAGGAGTTTTCAATGCCCTCTCCCCCGGAGGATGGGAGGATGGAGTCGACCTAAAAGCAATCGCCAAGGACAGGGGTCAGGATTCAGAAGAGGAAACCTAGGATATGCTTCTACCTCCAGCACTGGACCTTCTAAACCACAAGTAAATGCTCAGGTAGTGGTATTAGAGAAAACGGACAATCAGGTTGCAATGGTGGAAGGTACGCTCCTTATTTATTTATTTATTTATTTATCATACTACTAAAGTATTAGTAGATTTCGATTTCACGCATTCCTTTGTTGCCAATTCATTTCTTGATTCTATATAGATAAAAGAGGAAGAAACTTCATATGAATTGATTGTCAGTACTCTATTGGGAAAGTAAATGAATAGTAAGAAAATACATAGGGATTGTAAGATTTTGGTAGGAGATGAATTATTAGGAGGGGATTTGATATGCTTGCCTATAGAGGATTATGATGCTATCTTGGGCATGGATTGGCTATCCTAGCATCATGCTCAAGTTGACTATAGACATAAGGTAGTGCATTTCCATTGGCCTAGGAAACCTATATTGGAATTTGTAGATGAGGCTGGAAGGAAAAGTAATGCTTTATATAGGGGCTCAAGGCCCAGAAGATGATTAGGAAAAGGTACACAAGATACTTGGCTTATGTAATTGACAAGCCAAGAGAGGTTAAAAAGGTTGAAGATGGGCCTGTTGTAAATGAATATTTAGATGTTTTCCAGTAGAATTGAAAGAGTTACTACCGGTGAGAGAAGTAGAGTTTTCTATTGACCTAGTGCTATCAGCAGAACCCGTTTCAATGACCCCTTACAGAATGGCACCCACAAAATTATAGGAGCTCAAGAAATAACAACCAGAATTAATGGAGTAAGGGTTTATTCGACCAAGTACTTCACCGTGGGGAGAACCTGTATTGTTTGTTAAGAAGAAAGATTAGTCATTACGAATGTGTATAGATTATCGAGGGTTGAATGTAATGACGGTAAAGAATAAATATCCATTACCCATGGTTGATGAATTTTTTGACTAGCTGTAGGAGCTGGATGTTTTTCAAGATTAGACTTAAGGCAAGGATATTACCAAGTTCAAATTTGAGAAGAAAATATGTCGAAAACTGCATTCAATACTCGATATGGGCATTTTGAGTTTGTAGTGATGCCCTATGGTGTTACTAGTGCCCCTGCTATTTTTATGGACTTGATGCACAGAACATTCCAATCGTACTTAGATGATTTTGTGGTTATATTCATAGATGACATTCTAGTGTACTCTAAAGATCCCCAAGAACATGAAAAATATATTCGAAAAGTATTTGGAAAGTTAAAGGGGGTTAAATTGTATGCAAAATTTAGTAAGTGCGAGTTTTGGTTACAGGAAGTGGCATTCTTAGGACATGTAATATCCAAGGATGGAATTATAGTAAATCCTGCAAAAGTTGAGGCGGTGACAAATTAGAAACGTCTTGAGACGCCAACTGAAATTTGAAGTTTCTTCGGATTAGTGGGGTATTATCAAAGATTTATTGAGGGATTCTCTAAGAGAGCGTCACCTTCGACTCGACTCACCCAAAAGAAAGTCCCCTATGTGTGGACTGAGAAGTGTGAGAAAAGTTTTTAGGAACTAAAAAAGAGGTTAAGCTCTACTCCTGTTTTGCCATTGGCAAAGATGGTAAACCTTATGAGGTGTACATGGATGCGTCAAAAGAAGGGTTGGACGGAGTATTGATGCAGGAAAGAAAGGTGATAGCCTATATCACTAGGAAATTGAAATCCCATAAGGAGAATTATCCTATGCAGGACCTTGAATTGGCAGCTATTGTATTTGCTCTTAAAAAGTGGAGGCATTATTTGTATGGAGCTGAGTTTAAAGTTTTCAACTATCACAAAAGTTTGAAGTATATTTTTACTCAAAAAGATTTGAATATAAGACAATGTCGGTGGATGGAGTTCCTAGAAGAATTTTGGTGTCCAATCAAGTATCGCCTTGGGAAGGCAAACACCGTAGCGGATGCCCTTAATCGGAAACTGGATTTATTAGCTCTCTGGATGTTACAAATTCTAGAATTAGAAACATTTGTCGTAGATGGAGAAATGAAGTTGAATAATATTTCCATTCAACCTACCTTTCTAGAGCAGTTGAGAAAGAGCAAGATAAAGATGGGGAGTTGCAGTGGTTAGTGCAAAAAGAGGTAAATAAATGAGGAGATGAATTTCGAAGGGACATTGATGGAATCATTTATTACTGAGATCAGTATTGTATCCCGAAACAATCTGCAACATGGCAAGACATTTTAACAGAAGCATATCGAAGTAAATATACTATCCATCCTGGAGCCATAAATATGTATCAAGACCTGAAATGACATTATTGGTAGATTGGTATAAAAAAGGATATCTCACATTTTGTAGCTCGATGCGTAACTTGTCAGCAAGTGAAAGCTGATCAGCAATTGCCTGGAGGATTATTGCAGCTGTTACCAACTCCATCATGGAAATGAGATGAAATTACTATGGACTTTATTACAGGATTGCCTATGGCAGTAGGATAGCGAGATACCATATGGGTAATAGTGGATCGGCTCACTAAGACTGCTCATTTCATCCCTATCAATCAACCGAATTCTCTAGAGAAGTTGAGCAAAATTTATACGGAGGAAGTAATAAGACTCCACGGAGTACCCTTTAGCATTGTATCGGATCCAGATCCTAGATTTATTTCAAAGTTTTGGACTAAGTTGCAACAAATATACGAGACAACCTTAAAGTTCACTATAGCAACGCACCCACAAACGGATGGACAAACTGAACGAGTAAATAGGATTCTAGAAGATATGCTGCCAGCTTGCGCTCTAGATTTTCGAACCAAATAGGTTGATAATTTAGCATATGCAGAATTTGCCTACAACAATAGTTATCAATCAACTATCAGAATGGCCCTATTTGAGGACTTATATGTAAGGAAATGTCAGTCGCCGCTATATTGGGAAAGTTTAGGATGAAGAATGGGCGAACAAGATGTTTTTTATCTTGAAAAGGTGAAGCTGATCAGAACCAAGTTGGAGGCAGCACAAAGTAGACCGAAAAGTTATGTGAATCGACGCAGAAGAGACTTGGAATTTGTTGAAGGGGAGTATTTAACACCCCAATGCCTACGTACCTATATAGGGCAGGATGTCACCCCGTCCAGAGGACTAGGGGTCTTTATAACGAGGTACCAAAATAAAAAAAAAATCAACTAAATAAAATAATGAAATAATCTTATTACATCCTAAGGTAAAACTTATACAAATCAGAGAATTCAAAACTAAAAAACATCTCTTGAAAGAAATACAAATCAAAATAAAATAAAATAAATGGAAGATCATCTCTTATTTCTTCAACCTACTCAATATAAACACTTCCCTGAAATTATGATTGAAAAGGTGTGAGATTGGCATCTCAGTAAGTCTCGCATGTGCGAGTGTTATATGCAGCCATTTCATGCATGCAAGTTTATCAAAATCATAAAATCATGTTCGCAAGTTAAATTCATCCATAACAATTATACGAAGGAGCCTTGCTCAAAGAGTCTAAACCAATTCACAATAAATCATCATATCATCATATTCATAACCTCATTAAGTAAGAATTAGCAATGATTCAAATAATAGTATCACAATCCATATCATGGCTACTACCGTGATAGCGTCTCAATGTAACATTTCAACAATGGGCAGTGGGGGATCCTCCCACTAGGGTGAGATACTCCTCCATCTCTACACCCAACACTTCGGTTGTCCAATCCGGATAAACATGTCCACATAGACCAATATGCTAGCTTGGATCGACCTGACTAAGAAGTACTGTCGTCTCTCCAAGTTGAGCTCATCCTCTGGAGGTGGCCTCCTACCAGAAGACTCACTCTTGCTCTTCAAAACTAGTGCCACTAGCCTACCCCCACTGAGTAGTTAATGCTCCCTATTTAGGGGTAGAATCGTTTTTCCTTATTTGAAATTCATTGATTAGCTTGACGGCAAAACGTGATTTTTCACAATAGCATTTCCAAATCGTTCAGTGATAGAGTAAGAAATCGTTTTTCAGTTTGAGCTGTTGAAATTTGACAAACTCATTTAGAAAATAAGACATCCACATTTCCAACCCAAGTATCAAAACATCATAGTATAATTCATCATGGTCAATCGATGTTTCAATCCTCTTGTCAAATATCATATTGATATCAATTCTATATAACATTATGAAAAGTGCTTATAAACATGTAACATTTATCAAAATAGTTATGTAGGGACTTACTTGGGATAAATCAACAGCTAGACCCAACTAAATTGATTGCCCTTACCTCCACTCCTTCCTTATCTAGGATCAACAATTCCAAAATCAAAACTCAAACTACAAATTACCTAACCACTATCAATTCATAGCATTTAAATTGATCAACTCATCAAATTACATTGATATTTTCCCTTTGTCATGCTATTGATCATAAATGTGCATTCATCCAAATCAAACAACAATATGACAACTCCTATATTCAACTAGCCTAAAATAATCATAATCAGCCCCATTAACATTAAAATTTCTAATCTTAGCCAACATAGCATAGATCTAGATTCATCACGACAAGATACATCAATGTTCTATTTCATACAAGCTTTGTCTATGTCCCGTATTATCATATTTATCATTTTAATCCATTCATGATTTCATACTAGACTCCATAAGCATTCAAAGGTCAATAATTTAATGATTAAATCCATTTAAATTAGCCAAGATAAGGTCTTAATTACCTCTTAGTGAAATAGACTTAAGAACACGACAACTTCTTGGTGATTAGCTTGAGTTTAATAGAGAGTTGAAGTGGGTGGTCCGCCTAGATGTTCTTAATCGAGATTCACCTAGAAAGGGAGAAAATTAGTCCCTTCTAGACGTGATTTAAGAGTGAACAAAGAGAAAGATTGAAGAGAGAGATGGATAGAAGGTTGAAGATTGTCTACCTTGTAGGTTGTTTCGGTTTTGGGTTTGTTCATAGAGTGTGCTGGCAGAAACATTGAGAGAGTAGAAAGCTGATTGTTTCATGAGTTTGTAAGGCTTAGAGAGTGGGGATTTTAGTGGTTTTCTGAATAGAAAAGATTGGGTTTTTGGTGTTTGAGTGGTTGGGGAAGTCCTACCTTGTTATGGACTTTTGATCACAATAACAAGTTGGACAGCTTTGGTCTTTTCTTGCTTAGCCAAAATTGGTCAGTCATTTGGAGAGGTTGCTGATGTGTTTTTGGTGCTTAAGGTCACTGAAAATTTGGAGAGAAAAGAGAGAGAATAATAGCTGGTTTTGGTCTTTGTTGAGGCGAGAATAAGAGAAGAAAAGAGGTTTTATGTGTAGCAACATTTTTGCTCAATAACAAGAGTGAGTTTGTGAGTGTTTTGGCCTGGAATTTTCTTTCATAATGTGTGTGTTGTGGCTGAATTTCAAGAGAAAGGAAGGGAGAAATTCTGGCGTTTTTCGGCTAAAACAAAGTCCTAATTGGTTAAGGTTATCTTGGACAACTTATCCTAGGTTTTTGGAAAGTTTAGGTGGGGCAGCATAGGGTTTATTTTCCAGAAAATTATATGAAGTAATTAAGTTATTCGATCAGAAAATAAATTAATTATCCACACATATTATTTAAATACCTGATAGATAATTATTTTACAAGATAAAAATCTAGTTTTCTTGAAGATGAAGCTGAAATTTTCCTTTATTCCTCCCTTAAATTTCGAAACCCATAATCAAAGGGATAAATGCTTAATTGAAAACCCAACATTTATCCTTTTATTTTCCCTTAAAAAATTATTTGAAGAAAATAAAATATAGAGACTTATCTCCTTTAAGTAATGGCGGCCACAACATTAAAATAAGATATTGCTTTATGTATTTTATTTCCTAATAAGATACTTAAAATTCCAGATTTGTAATATTTAAAATTTTCTAAACGATCATGAAAGGATATTAAAAATATGAATTTAATTTTTTTTTGAATCCTTTATAAGATAATCCCAAGATAATTTTTTTTTTGGACTCTAAGGTTGTGGCTACTCCGAGGGAATTTCGGCCAAAGCTTAGGGAAAATTAGGGAAAAGGAAATAAAAGAGAGAAAAGGATTTGCAATTGCTTGGATTCGAACTCAAGCCTACCAAGAATTAAATACCACGTCTTATCTACTAGACCTTAACTACTCTGGTTTAACTATTCCTCCAATAAATTCTCTTAACTCCCACTATCACTTCATTTCCTTCCTAATAAATTCCCTCAATTAAAACAAAAGCTCAACTAATGCAATTATATCATAATAAATAAATTCAAGAAATAGCAAACTCATGAAACTCATATATTTATGAGACTAGTTCAAATTACCAAATGCAATGTAAAATGTTATGACATGCATGACTTCCCCCGTAATAAAGGTGGTTTAATATGGGGTATTACGTCCTCTCCCCCTTAAGAGAACTTCGCCCCGAAATTCAAGGTGCTATCCCTCTAAAGCAAACTCGGATACTTTCTCCTCACCCAATCTTCGGTCTCCTACGTCGTGTCCTGAGAACCATGATGATCCCATGAAATCTTCACCATGGGTGCCTACTTATTCCTCAATCTCTTAACACTGCAATCCAAAACTTTAAAAATTGGTTTCTCCATGTAGCTTAGGTCAAGCTAAAGAATCAATGGCTCTTCTTTCAATACATGCTTTGGATCAGGGTTGTATTTCTTCAACTGGGACATATGGAACACATCATTCCTGCTAACCCTTCTGGCAGCTCCAACCGATATGCTACGAGTCCAATCCTTTCAATCACTAGAATGGTCCTAAATATCTAGGACTCGGCTTCCCTCCTTTAGGATGCTTCAGAATTCATCTACTATGAGTTATCTTTAGAAAAGTCCAATCTTCTACTTGAAGCTCCAGCTCCCTTCTTCTATTGTCGGTATAACTCTTCTATCGGCTTTGCGCTGCTTTTAGCCTCTCTCTTATCATCTTCATTTTGTTAGCCATTTCTTCAATATTCACCTCCCCAGACTTGCTAATTTGTCCATCCTCTATCCAATCCCAATACAATGGTACTTGACATTTTCGCCCATATGACGCTTTATATTATGCCATTCCAATTGATGCCAGATGACTGTTGTTGTAGTCCAACTCAGCATAAGGTATGCAATCTAACCGCTTATCCCCAAAATCAAACACACAAGACCTAAGAATATCCTCTAATATCTAGATGACTCTTTTGGATTGTCCATTTGTTTGCAGATGAGCAAAAGTGCTGAGCTCTAGAGTCGTTCCCATTAAATCTTGAAATTTGGTCCCAAAACTCGAGGTAAATTTGCGATCCTTGTTTGATACAATACTCAATGGTATACCATGCAATCTAACCACCTCCCGAATATAAGTCTTAGCCAACTTTTCCATAGAGTCCTTCATATTTACCAGTATAAAATGGGCAGTCTTGGTCAACCTATCAACCACAACCTACACAGCATCCTTCATAGTTTTCGACATCCGCAGCCTAGTGACAAAATCCATCGTTACCTCTTATCACTTCCACTCGAGAATAGGCAACGGTTGCAGTAATTCGCCTATCTTCCTATGCTCCGCTTTTACTTTCTGACACATCAAGCAAGTAGAGATGTACTGTGCCACGCACCTTTTTATTCCCACCCACTAGTGGGCCTTCTTCAAATCTTGGTACATCTTCACGTCTCCTGGATGAATAGTATATCTACTTCTGTGAGCTTTATCCATTATCTTCCTCTTCATCACTTGATTATTCGGTACACATATCTGCTCCCGAAAATATAACACTCCAGCCTCATTAGCTCGAATCTCCGTATTTTCTATCCTTGCTTCCTTTGCCGTAAAAGTTTGAAACTCTTGGTTATTCTACTGAACCTCACTAATCTTTTGCCTCAACTCAAACTCCAACTTCAAGTTGCTCAAGCTAATTTTCCCTTTCCTCACTTCTGTCTTTTGTCTCAAGAATTCTTGTACTACTTGAACTTCTTGCACTCTCAAGCTAGCCATCCTCACCTTCCGATTTAGTGCATCAGCTATCACATTAGCTTGTTGCTCAATACAAATAGTGTCACCATTTCTTCAAAGCAAACACTATCGTAGCCAACTCTAAGTCGTGCGTTGGATAGTTCACCTCGTGCGGCTTTAACTTCCTCGATGCATAGGCAATAACTTTTATGTCATGCATCAGCACCACCCCTAGACCTTCCTTAGTATCATCTGTATACAAGGAATAGGTTTTACTTTCTTCAAGTAAGCTTAACACTGGTGCTGTCATCAATCTCCTTTTAAGCTCTTGAAAGCTCTTCTCACCCTTATCATTCCAGACATATGGCATGTCCTTCCTTAGAAATCGGGTCATTGGCGTAGCTAGCATACAGAAGTTCTTAATAAAACGACAGTTATATCCTGTCAATCTAAGGAAACTTCTCAGTTACGCTCTTCGGTTGCTTCCAATTTGAGACTGCTTCAACTTTTGTTGGGTCCACCTTGATTCCATATTTAGATATTACGTGACCAAGAAAGGACACCTAGTCTAACCAGAACTCACATTTGCTAAATATAGCATAGAGTTTATGCTCTTTCAATTTCTCCAATACCAACTTCAAATGCTCTGCGTGCTCCTTGGGACTTTTCAAGTAGATCAAAATATTGTTGATGAATACCACCGCAAACTTATCTAGGTACGGCTGAAAACCCTATGCACAAAATCCATGAAAATGACAGGTGTATTAGTTACTCCAAATGGCATCTCTACGCACTCGTAATGCTCATATCTAGTGTTCAAGGCCATCTTAGGAATATCCTCCTCTTTGATTCGCACCTGATAATAACCTTGCCGAAGATCCAACTTGGAGAAGTAGCAAGAGCCTTGCAACTGATCAAACAACTCATCAATCAAGGGCAGGGGATACTTATTCTTGATTATGAGGTTATTTAGCCCTCTATAGTCTATGCTCATTTTTCTATACAAATAACACCAGGGCTCCCCACGGCTATGTACTGGGTCTTATATACTATTGCTTAACCAATTCTTCTAGCTACTCCTGCAATTCTTTTAATTCTACGGGCACCATCCGATAAGGAGTCTTAGATACCTGCTCAGCTCCAGGAACTAGATTGATAGTGAACTCGACTACTCAGGAAGGTGGAAGAGAAGTGAGTTCAGCCGGAAATACATCTGCGAAATCCTTCACCACCTTAATGCTTTTCAAAGTACACTGATCCTTGGGCTTATTGATTAGGTAAGCCAGATACCCTATGCAACCCTTCTTTCGCATCGTTCGTGCCTTTGCTCCTGCTATCAAAAATTTCAACTCTCTCACCTTTTTTTTCTGCTAAACTCTAATATATCACATCCGGGTCTAACAAACTGTACCATCTTGACCTTGCAATCCACTCTAGCTCCATCCTTCGCTAACCAATCAATATCTAGAATCAGACTGTAGTCGTCGATAAATAGGATTATAAGGTCCGCCATCAAAATCTCTTTCCCAACCATAATATCACACTCTTACACCACCTTACTCACATCCCTCTGCCTCCCCAAAGGTGTACTTACTAACATGGTATAAGGTAAATCTACCCCATCCCAACCCAATCGGCATGCACATTTATCATTCACATATGAATGAATTGATCTAGGTCTATTAAAATAGAAATAGTGACCTTGCATAGAAAGCATACCTTCAACTACCGCATAATCAGCTCTAACCTCTTCCTAGTTCAGAGTGAAGACCTTGGCTTTCACTTGAGGTTTTTAGCTTCCTCCTCCAGATGTCCCAGCAGGTGCTCCTCTAGGTACCCCAGTTAGTTGAGTCGAAGCTCCTTACCCCATTCTAAGTGGTCTTAGGCAATTATTCCTCAGGTGGTTTGGGTCACCACAGTTGAAGCATCTTTTCATCACTCCATTTAACCAGCAATCTATTTCAGCATGACCTCGTCTCTTGCAATTCCGACACATCAGCGCACTCGACATAGGACCTGGTGGTACTAGTTTCCCTACTACATCGGACCAACGGATCGCTTGTGAGTCGGGGGTCTTATCGATGGTCAGTTCAGCTGGAATGGCCAGTTCATCGGCCAGTTCCTATCCTCGTTTTCGATTCAGGTCGCTGCATCTATTGTGGCCGTATATATTACCAGTGGAGATGGTTCCAGTGCCTTCCTCAGATCCTGCCTGAGATCCTTCACAAATTGCTGTGTCCGTTTTTGCTTGGTATCCACCAGACACTTACAATACTTTGACAGTTGGGAAAATCATGTAGCATACTGAGCCTCAGTCATCCCTCCTGGCTTGAGGGTCTCGAACTCATCCTCCCTCCTCTCCGCTATCCAGTGAGGTATATACTCTACTTGGAATGCCTCTACGAAGTTCTCCCTCGTCCAGTCACTATCCTCCTTCTCCCAGTCTACCTGGACTCCCTACCACCAAGCTTGGGCAGGTCCCCTCAGCCTAAATGCAGCAAACTTCACCCTCCTTTTCTCGGTATACCGAAGAGTCACAAAGATATCCTCCATTTTCTCAATGCACTACTTCGCCATTTCGTCTTGCTCCACTTCTCCCTGAAACGTTAGAGGTTGGAACTTAAGGAATAATTACAGTGCCCCATCCTCACCCCTAAATGCTTTCATATCCACTGTATCCACTTTCTTGGCCAAGTTCTAAAGAATGGCAGCCATCTTGTCGAAGGCCTACCACATGGTCACCTCTCGAGATCGTTCAGATGTCAGTTCCCGTTCTTCCTCGAATTCCACTTCCACCTCTGGGGTGGACCGATGCATATGCTCGAACTTAGGGGTTGATGACTCACTCTCCTGAACAGTTCTTACTCACACAGTAGTTCTATACATTGGTGCCATCTACTTGCACCCAATATGAAAGTTCATGACATGCAATTGATCAACCTATAGATTTGAAATAACTTGCAACGCAATCGAAAAATAAATTTTACATCTGATTGGCACAAAATAAGGGTGTTTCCCACTAGGTGCCCCTTTTTATTCCAACTAAAAAAAATAGAAAAAAAGAATAAATTCTGAATCAAATAAATAAACAAATATCTTTGTATAAAACAAAGAATAAGTACTAAAGGTCCTAAAACTCTAAGCATCACTAGAGTTGCTGGAATCCTCGGAAGACTCTGAAGAAGGTTCTACTAGCTATCCCGCACTACTATTGGTGTGATCTATACCGCAATCTATATCACAATCTCTTGCAAAACCAAAGGATCTATACTTCTTCCCAAGCCAACCCAACATGAACTCTCCAGTGTCTCTACCCTTTAGCTTGTTAGTATTCATGGACTCCTAAACATGGAAAACATCCACGAATCCCTTTCAAGGATCCAAGTAAACGATTAAGAAGACCTTAGGTTTACATAATTACCTCTCTTCGGCATAATCGAGATCCTTCGATTCTTATTGTGCTGTCGTACGTGCAACCCAAACGATCACCAGATGCTGCAGTGTGCGAACGTCCTCTATAGGTACACACGGCAAACTAACTCATTGCTCCGAGAGTGCTAGCACCTAGGGTTTGAGAGTTTTTTTTTTTTTTTTTAGGTGAATGAGGCACGATTTTTTTTTTTTTTTTTTAACAGAACAGAAATGTTGAGAAGACAGCTAGGGTTTTCTTAAAACCTCCCGAATCTCTTAGAGTCCAAATTTGATAATATCTTATCATATTTTAATTTACATTGAAATTAAAATAAAACTAATATGATAAGATTCTGCCATTATCTCGGTAATTTAACTAATTAATTTACCGAGTCAGATTCTTATAATCTGGCCATTATTAAGATACATCGAATGTGGACATATTTCCAGATTTATTGTATCTGGTAAATTTTCTAGGTTCGATTAACTTAGACATATTTTCAGATTTATTGAATCTGGCTACCAGAAATATAACCTAACAAGTTCGCTTATAGTGTGACCCTATAGGCTCATTTAACACTGGCAGTGTGCCTAAATCATATTTAAATAGCCCATAAGTTATAAGCGGTTTCTAGAAAAATATTATAACTATCCAGGTTAAATGAATATCAGTGATCTTTTTGAACCAAACTACAATTTTATATTTAATCCTTTTGTCACACGATATCCAGATTAAACATAAAGCACGGAACATGTCATCTTTATTAAGTTTAATCAATTATATCTTGATTTCATAGTAGACTATTCAAAATGATATCAATATCTTTGATTGATATATTTGAGCACGGCTATCAGTTTAATAGTCTAACTTATTAAGGGGCCTATGGATATCTCTCCCATAATTGGGATGTGCAAATTCCTTTACTATCAATCATATTCCTCTCCTTGATTTATTCTATATCCAACAATAGTCTAATTGATTATCTGGTTAAAGATAATTTTAGACAACATCAAAATATAGAATTTATCAAGTAGGAAACTATGATGAATTTAGATCGAAGGACTTTTAATATCATTATGGCTAGAAAGTACTTATGACATGTTCTATGAAGTACTCTTACAGTGGGTCATGCCCAATACAATATTCTCTAACATTTATTTATCTTTTGACTTGATATCACAAATATCCATAACTCGTAAAACATAGTCATCTAGTCACAAACATACTAATCATAATTTGTTATTGTTCCAATAATAATAATTAATTAGGGACTATTTTAGAATAGTCATTGTATTTATTATTGGGTTTTACTATCAAGTCACGTACTTGATGACCATAAAACAAAATGCACTATTCATAGAAAGGAAAACCTCATATTATTATATAAAACATAACGAAAATAGTATAAGTATATATTGACTCTAGGGCATATCCCTAACAGTCTCCTACTTGCACTAAGACCAATTTGGCATAAGCCGTAACCCCATTGATCTAGTTTGACTATCATGCTTAGACGATAGGAGAGGCTTTGTCAGTGGATCTGCAACATTGTCATCAACTGATACCTTGCATATTTTGACATCTTCTCTATCAACAACTTCTCGAATGAGATGAAAACGTCTAAGTATATGTTTGGATCGTTGATGTGATCTTGGTTCCTTAACTTGTGCAATGGCTCCATTGTTGTCACAATAAAGATCTACTGGGTTCACAATACTAGGAACTACATCTAGTTCTATAACGAACATTTTAATCCAAACTGCTTCTTTAGCTGTAGCTGAGGCAGCTACATACTAAGCTTCTGTAGTAGAATTTGCCACGGTGTCTTACTTTAAACTTTTCCAACTTACAGCACCTCCATTCAAACAAAATAGAAAACCTGATTGCGATCTGTAATCATCTATGTCGGACTGAAAACTAGCATCACTATAACCATTTACAACTAGCTCGCCTTCTTGTCCTCCATAAACTAAGTACATATCTTTAGTTTTTCTTAAGTACTTCAGTATGTTCTTGACAGCAGTCCAGTGTGCCTCTCCAGGATTTGACTGGAACCTACTCATCATGCTCAATGCATATAACACATCGGGTCGAGTACATAACATGGCATACATGATAGACCCTATAGCAGAAGCGTATGGTATCTTGTTCATGCGCTCTTCTTCATCCTTCGTAGAAGGACTTTGAGTTTTACTGAGCTTAATACCATGTGACACTTTGACTTAATACCTCTTTTAGAAACTTGCATACCGAACCTTTTCAGTAGCTTGTCAACGTATACACTTTGACTTAGTCCAATTAGCTTTCTAGATCTATCTCTATAGATTCTTATGCCTAGAATATAGGCAGCTTCACCAAAGTCTTTCATTGAGAAACAATTTCCCAACCATGTCTTTACACTTTGTAAAGTTGGGATGTCGTTTCTAATGAGTAAGATGTCATCAACATAAAGTACCAAAAAGACTATTGCATTCCCACTTGTTTTCTTATAGACACAAGGCTCATCTTCATTTTTTATAAAGTTAAAATTTTAATTGCTTCATCAAAATGAAGATTTCAACTTCGAGATGCTTACTTCAATCCAGAAATGGATCTTTGAAGCTTGCACACTTTATTAGAATTCAAATGATCATCAAAACCCTCATGTTGTGTTATGTACACATTCTCAAGTAAGTTTCCATTGCGAAACGCAGTTTTGACATCCATTTGCCAAATCTCATAATCACAATATGCTGCTGTGGCAAGAAGAATTCTAATAGATTTAAGCATTACAATTCGTGAAAATGTTTCATCATAGTCTATACCATGAGTCTGTCTATAACCTTTTGCTACCAGTTGTGCTTTGTAAGTTTGCACATTTCCATCCATGTCTGTTTTCTTTTTGAAAACCCATTTACACCTAATGGTTTTTGAACCTTTAGGTAGATTAACCAAAGTTCAGACTTGGTTATCATACATGGATTGCATCTCAGACTTCATAGTCTCTAACCATTTTTCAAAGTCAGAACTCTTAATGGCTTCTAGATAGGAAGTGGGCTCATCATTAACTATAAGCTCCACATTGTGATCATCAGTGATGAGGAATCCATATCTCTTAGGTTGTTGACGAACCCTATCAGATCTTTGAGGTCCTTGTTCTATAGAAGTAAGCTTATCTTGGACTTGTGAGCCATCTAATCGAGGTTCATTATTTGATTCAGGTACTAATTGTGGCTCTTGAATCTTATCAAGATATATTTTACTCCCACTGATTCTTTTGGAAATAAATTCCTTTTCAAGAAAGAATCCATTTCGAGCAACAATTACTCTATTTTCTTTTGGGAGATAAAGTTGATATCATTTAGTTTCTTTAGGATACCCTACAAATATGCATTTATCTGATTTAGGTGCAAGTTTATCAGATAATAAACGCTTTACATAAACTTTACAACCCCAAATCTTGAGAAATGACAAACTAGGTTGTCTCCAATTCCATTTCTCATATGGCATTTTCTGAACTGATTTAGATGGACCTCGATTTAGTATGAATGCAGTAGTCTCTAGGGCATAACCCCAAAAGGAGTTTGGAAAATCAGTTTGACTCATCGTTGATCGAACCACATCTAATAAAGTCCGATTTCTCCGTTTAGATACACTATTCCATTGAGGTGTTTCAAGTGGAGTTAATTGGGAGATAATTCCACAATTTTTAAGATGCTTGTCAAACTTATAACTTAAATATTCACCACCTCTATCTGATCGAAGTGTTTTGATACTTTTGCCAAGCTGATTTTATACTTCATTTTGAAATTATTTGAATTTCTAGAATGATTCAGATTTGTGTTTCATCATAAACAGGTAGCCATATCTGCTGAAATCATCCATAAATGTAATGAAGTACTAAAATCCTCTTCTAGCATGTGAATTCATGGTCCACATACATCAGTATGTATTAGGCCCAATAAATCAGTTGCCCTTTCATTTTGCCTCTTAAAAGGAGTTTTAGTCATTTTACCTAATAAACAAGAATAACATGTTTCGTAAGATTCTAAACCAAACGAATTTAGAAGCCCATCATTATAAAGCCTTGTTATGCGTTTCTTATTTATATGGCCCAAATGACAATACCAGAAGTAAGTCTGATTTAAATCATTGGATTTCAATCTCTTAGTATTAATATTATAGATAGACTTGTTTGAAGATCCATGAAGATTGAGAATATAGAGCCCATTTGATAATGAGGCATCTCCATAAAAAATGTCGTTTTTATTAATGGAGCAAATGTTATTCCTACTAACAAATTCAAAACCTTCTAAATCCAAACAAGAAACTAAAATAATATTCCTACTCATAGCAGGAACATAAAAACAATCAGTTAGTTCTAAAACAAGCTTACTGGGCAAAATTAATTCAAAAGTTCCTACAGCTACTGGAGCAACTTTTGCTCCATTCGCAACTCGTAGGTCCACCTCGTCTTTTGCCAAGGCTCTACTCCCTTTTAGACCCTGCACATTTACACAAATATGAGATCCACAACCGGTATCCAATACCCATGAATCAGAAGTAGATAAATTAATTTCTATAACATAAATACCTGAAGCGACAGTCTCACTGTCCTTCTTTTTCTTTGTTTCCAAATAGAGCTTGCAATTTCTTAACCAATGTCCTTGTTCTCCACAATGGTGGCAAGCTCCCTCCTTGGGTGTCTTAGCCTTAAGTTTGGGCTTGAACTTGGACTTTGCCTTGTCTTTACCCTTACTAGCCATGACTTTGCCCTTTTGGTTGTTCTTTTTCCCTTTCCCCTTTTGAACCATTAGAACACTAGGGGTATTCTTCTTAATGTTTAGTTTAGCTTATTTTAGCATCCCATGCAATTCAATAATAGATTTCTCCATATTATGCATGTTAAAATTCATGACAAACTGGTCATACTCAGGAGGTAATGAGCCCAAGATCAAATCCGTGGCCATGTCATGATTAACAGGAGCACCAAGCTTATCAACATGATCAAGATAGCCCTTCATTTTAAGGACATGAGCACTTACCGAGATGCCAGAAACCATCTTACATGCATTTAGTGCCATGTGAGTTTCAAATCTCTCTTGTCGTGCTTGCTCTTGGAACATTTCCTTGAAATGTACAATCATGTCATATGCCTCTACTTCTTCAAATTGTTTTTGAAGTTCAGAGTTCATGGTTGCTAGCATGAGGCAAGTAATATCGTTAGAGTCATCTTTGTGCTTACTATAAGCATCTTTTTCAGCTTTTGAGGCGTTATTTGCTGGAGCAAGGGGAATAAGATTTTTAAGAACATAGAGCTTTTTTTCTTGCTTAAGAATAATTCTTAAGTTTCGTGCCTAATCAAGAAAGTTAGTCCCACTAAGCTTGTCTTTCTCGAGCACAGATCGCAATGAGTTATTCCAACTGTTTGTTGCCATTATCTACATACAAAATATGCAAAGTAATAAATTTTGAGGCTTTAATGAAAACTCCCACTAAAAGCATTTAAACTTTTGAAAATTCAACATTTTGATGTTTCGTAGTGGGTAAAAAAAAAATTCATAAATATTTTATTTTAATCATAAGTAAGCTTTGGCTTTAATCTTATAATTAAATAAAATTCACATTTTAAATGAGATAGACATCATATGTCCCGGCTAAAAATATCTCATATAATGTCGTAGGCCCAAAACCATTTTGATAGCCCAGTTATGTCAAACCATATCAAACATATGGAAAACCATTTTCCATCTTGTCTCACTTAGATAATCAAAAGCATCCTACTTTGGTAGGAATGTCCATATGATGATCCAAGTAATAACAAGTGTTTGATTTTGGAAGGCATTTAACACTTAATTTTTTTTAAAAAAAAAAAAATTGATTGTAGTAAGCATGAAATAAACATATCAAATATGCATGCAAGATATAAATTAAAGTGACATAGCATGGCCCATAACCTATTTTCATCATCACGAGCAAAGTGAAGATCAAGGTGGTCAATCTAGGTATATGAACTCCTTAAGTATTCTCTAATGCCTTGAGCATACTCCTCCTTGGTTGTAAATGTAGGCTGCTGTCTTCTTTTACATTGGATAGTAAAATTAAAATAATTCCTATTCTAGGAAAGCAGTACAATTTTACAACAATGAAAAATGACACGTAGGCCGTATTTAAAAATTACAACATAAAACAACCAGAATGTAACCTGCCAATCACATTGGGATAAAACAGGCCATGCTATGCACTATCCAAAATAATCCACAACTACAATAAAAAACATAAATGAATAACACACAACGAACAGTTAGTCGGGATTCCAAGGGGCAGTGCCCCTGAAGGAAAAACGATTTTTTCTTCTCTCATTGAATGAGATTTTGCCTTCCGATTTCTAAATATTAATCAAATTAACGTTCGGACCCCTTAATAACCATCGCCGTGAAATTTTCATATTACAGACAATCTGCGTTCCCTTTTAATCGTATTCCTATGGATAACATATTATTATGGCCGATTAATGCAAACAATTCGCAAATATAGAACCATGGATAGCATGTTTACGATACCATATCATATTAAAACAGACCAATTTACAAACAATCTACAAATAATCTGGTCTGATTAAACAACTAAGACGCACAGATTAAACCTAATTCAAGCAGTCTGCATGCTAAGTATTCTAAAATCATAATCCTGTGAACATGCAAATATACACCGTTTAAATTCACACACACACACACACACACACACACACACACACACACACACACACATATATATATATATATATATATCATACATATATTCAACAATAATATTAACACAGATAAATCAACCTAATTATTTTTCTATCAAAACTATTATTTATTTGACTAAAATATCCTTTATATATATACTAATCCAAATCCACCCTTCCTACGATTTTTTTCGAAATTAATAGCAAAATCATATTATTAAATATTTTATTCATGAAATAAAAATTAGTTTAGGGATAACTAGATCATGATCATATTTCCATGGCTATTCACAATCATGAACATATACAATCCTTCAATTCATCAAATCATCCAAATCATGCATACAAGCATAGATCTCAATTTATGAAGACATAATCTAAATCGTACTAGCATAAATATGATCATGGCTTCAACAATCCAACATGAATATAAATCCTATTCATTAAAGGTGACATAATCTCTAGCATACTTAATCATGGAGGCATGCATTAAACCTCAAATCATCATACAATCAACCAAGATAATCCATCCATGCATAAATCCCATCTCCTTCATATTCATACATATATTCATGCTTCGATCTCAACAATACATACTCAAATCCTATCCACAATCCACCTTCTATCAACATCATCCTAGAGACACTAATCTAGAATTAAAAGAAGGGTTAAAAGAAAGATTACTTGCTTGATGAATTCCCTTGAAGGAGTTTTGAATAAGTCTCAACTCCTACATGTCTAAATCCGACCAAAGAGGGTGAAGGAAGCATGACCATTGGAGAAGAAACCATCCGGCCAAGGAGGAGAGAGATTCAGCCAAGAGAGAGAGAGAGAAGGAGAGAGAGAGAGAGAGAGACCATTAGTGGATTTATTCATATATATATTCATTACAGATCATGATTAGAGAAGATAAAGTTGTTAGAACAAACCTACATTGATGGTGTTCTTGAGCCTTCACAAAATTTCTGGTTTTTTTATCTAAACTGGGAAGTTGGATTTTGGAGTTTGATGTTAAGAATAGTGTTGATGGACTCACGGCAGTGAGTAGATGAATTCTGGAGTTTTTAGAAGTAGTTTGAAGTGATTTGGATAGGTATTAGGTGAAAGGAAGAAGTAAGTGTTCTTGGTATGTTGTGTGTTCTTGAAGGTTGAAGGGAATAGGGATTTTTTGGATGGAGGCTGCTGAAATTCTGAAGAGATTAGGGCTGGTCGAATTTCTGTAGGGTTTAGGTAGATAATTCTCTGGTTTGGAAGGGAAAAGGAAAGGCTAGTTGTTCGAATCCTTGAAGAATATTTTTAGGAAGCAAAATTGGAAACTAAATATTCAAGAATACATTTGATTATGGGAGAGCTTTTGGAAGTCTGCTATGGCTGAATTGCTGGGCAGTGTTTCGGCTAGATGAATGCTGGTTGAGGGAGGCTTAAGGTGGCCGAAAATATTGAGCATAATGGTGAAGGGAAGGTCTGGTTGTTTGGGGTATATTTTATGGAAAGTTGTTAAATCATGGTGGCTGGAATTTTGGTATCCTAATCAAGGCATGATTGCAGAATATTTTTGGAGCTCTTTTAGGCAGCCATGACTAGATTTTTGTGCAGAAGCTTGAGGGGGATAATGAAGCTTAGTTACTGAAGGTTTAAGGGTGGTTTGTGCAGAAGAAGGATGGAGTTTTGGCTAGGGTAGAATTAGGAAATAAAGCTGAAAAATTCCTGCACAGAATTTCGTTGCTTGCTGGAATTTTCTGGGCAGTTTTCGGCTGCCCTTTTCCAGCTAGTTTGCAGGGAGTTTGAAGGTGATTTTTAGGGGTTTTCAAGGCTAGTTCCCAGCCTTCTTCTTCGAAGAAATACATGGCTAAGGTGCTAAACAAAAACTGGAAGAAAACAGCTTGGTTTCGGACCTCAAAAGTTGCGATTTGCCCAGGGATTTTTCTGGTTTTGCACCAACTTTGTGCAGTCTGAAAATGGACAGAGAAATTTAGGTTGCAAGCTGATCCAAAAGGCCTTTTTTCTGCCAGCATTTAGGAGGGAATATTAGCTAAGAGTTTTGACAACTTGAAGGCACAAGAAGCTGGAAAATTTCAGTTCATTCCAAGAAGGAAGATGAACCTAGTTAGAATGAATTTTTAGAAAGTTCACTAAAGGGATTTATCCCCTTGGAATCTTTCACATCTCCTCCACATTTTCAGACCATTAAATGTCTTCCACTAAGACATTTTGATTCTACAAAGCCACAGCACTTCACTTGAATTTCTGGAAAGAAATTGGCTAGAACAATTTGAACAAATTAATGAATTGAGAAATAGGAAAATTAAGGATCAAGAGGAAAAGAATTCCTCTTAGGAATTTTGTGTAGAACAAATGAGTAGGATTTGAAGATTCCTGTCATGCCACTTATAGGACAACATCTCTATCCTACTCCAAACACCACTAAGGCCGAAAATGATACCTCCCAAGCAAAAAAGAAAATTTAACAAGCTAAATCTTCTATGATGGAATTTGAACCCAAGACCTCAAGAATTAATTCTAAGACTCTAACCACTAAACCACAACAACTCTTGTTCTTATTTTCCCTCATAAAAAAAAAATATATATATATATTTGCTTATTCAATCCTCAAGTTATCTCCCTTTTTCCACCTCAAGCAAAAATTACTATTTTGCCCTTCTCAAGCAATACTCACAACCAAGCCTTCGAGATAATAAAACTCAAATCCAAAGCATAGAAAATCATTTAAAAATATATTTAAACATGCACTAAATTATGATATGCATCCCAACCCTCTCACTCTAAGGTTGATTTTGACTGGGGTTTCACATAAACCCTTGACATTTTTCAGCTATATTTGTGGTCAATTTGTAATATTTAAAAAGTATTTCTGTTCAAGAACAGAATACTATTATATAGGCTTTGTATTGTATGAACAAAAGAACATATTCCATGTTTTTAACATGAATGAAGCATTCAACTTGAGGATTTGAAGCAATGGAGAGATTCCCTGTTCAACTTCAATCTAAGACCAACCTAAGGGCTGAGTCCACCCTTAAGTAAGTGTCTACAAACTCAAAGGATAATTCAACTAGGAAATCGACAAGGGTTCTTCTTGTGTGTCATTAGGGTTCTTGTTGCTTCTTGTTTGAATGCCCGCAACTCCTTATCCTTTTAGTTCTTGATTTCTTGCTAAGTCAAGGGTTCTAAGGTGTTGTAATGGTAGACCTAATCTACTAAATTTGGGGTTCTAAAAGCTAAGTTCTTTTGTGGCTCTTTGTTTGTAGAAAATGTTTTTTCTTTGTTACTTTCTTTGATCTCTTTATGTCCTTTGTAGTTTTTCTAGCTTGTCTTGTTGTCTTGTAGTTCTTTTCCTTTACAAAAAGTCTAAAACAAAAGCTACTTTTAGATCTAGAAAGATTTCCTCCCTCAAGCTCATATCAGCATGTCCTATGACGAAAAACAACGTGTAATAAAAAAGAAAAGAAAAGGTAAGAAAAAGAAAAAGAAAGAAAAGCAAAATAAAAGCAAGGGATGCAAAAAGGGCATTCAAGTAAAATCACTATAAAAGTATTCTCTTGTAAAAAGAAAAAAAAAATGGTGAAAATATGAGAGGCTCTTACTTTGCCAATTCAAATTAAATTGTATTGTTGTATTATTGTACCAAAGCATAAAGTCTTATTGCATTAAACATAGCATTTGTAATACTTGTATTTTGGGAAAGCCACGAAACTTTTGTAAGTCATTGCATCCTATCTTATATAGATCACTTGGTTTGAAATCTTGATTGGAGAAGTAGAGTGAATCGTATTTATTTGGCATAAACTTGTTTAATTTCACTTTGAGGTTCTTGGTTGTGTCTAGCCTAATATAAGGGTATACATGGAATTAACTTGGATAGATTGGTGTTGAGATGAATTCTAAGGTGGAGGATGAAATAATGTCTTTGCCATTTTGACTTTATTGCATATTTGCTAACTTGTTTTGGTAAAATCACCTAGAACGCAATGTAAAAATTTGCATTATACTTGTAAATTAGTTATTCGTAGTCTTTATGAAATAATGTATTTCTCTTGATTTCTACACTACTTGAGTTGTGAATAAATGTAGGATGCTACATGTGTATTTTAGTAAATTCTTTGTCTATGAATAAGTGTGGTTTGCTTGAGGACAAGCAAAGGTTTAAGTGTGGGGGTGTGTGATGAGGGTTCATCACATACATCTTTTTTAGTATTTTTTATGCTTTAATTGTCGTATTTCCTTGTTTAATTCACTACTCACCACAACATTTTCATCTTGTTTTGTAGGAATAAAGAAAATAAGAATTGGAGATGAAAATGAAGAATAGGAGGAAAATGGAGCAAAAATGAAGAACAGTTGAAAAATCACACATGAAACAGGCGACCTAGGGCAAGAAAGTGGCAGCCGAGGGAAGCTTAATTTCCCTTGGCCACCTAGCATATTTTCTGTTTTTATTTTATATAGGAAGCTAGTGACCAAGGGAAGTTGGTCGCCTACTTCATTATATATGTATGATTAGAAAATGGCGGCCAATGAAACTTCCCTTGGCCGCCCAGTAAAAATGTTGTGTGTGCATTGTGTTTTGGAGATTGCGGCCTAGAGAACATTAGCTTCCCTTGGCTGCCTAGTGTATTGCATGTGTGTTGTGTGTCTTCAAGCTGGCGGCCTAAGGAAATAAGAGTACCCTAGGTCCCCTACCTCAATTGTAATATATATATATATATATGTTTGTATATATGTATGTTGTATTTTTTAGGTGGCAACTTAGGGAGGTTTTGGTACTCTAGGCTGCCTACTTCATTTCATGGGCACACCAGGTAGAAGCCTGGCACCCTCCACTTTCCTGCATCGCCCATTTGCCCCAGAACACTTAAAAACGCACATTTCACCATTTTTTCTGATTTTTCGTTCTTTCTTTCACTTGTACACTATAAATCGGCTATTATAAACCCTAAGCAGTCATTCTATGTTAGCTAGTAGCCTAGATCCCTGGAGAAACACACACACACACACACACACACACAAGAGAGGAGATCTATGGAGAAGAAGAATAGATTGTTCAAAGGAGGCTAGGAGAAGATAAAGATGAAATCTTGTCGTTAGTTTTTCTTGTTCCCTTCTCTTAATTTGTTTTCCTTTGGGCAATGTATATATTTATATGTTTTAATTATTTTTGAAGGGATGAATCCTAATTTATTTTTGTATTATTTCTACTCTGGATTTGTTGATTTTCAATTCCTAATGATTGGTTACTTACTTTTCTTGTGTTAGGTTTGTTATTTAGGTCACTTTTACTTAATGATTTTGAGAGATGGGGTTATGAGTTGAGTTCCATCTAATGGGTCCAATGTATGTTATCCTTTGATTAACTCGAGAGAGTGGTTGGGGATTCGAACATGGAAATTGTTGAGAGTTTGGTATCACCTAGAGATAGGGGTATTGGGTTCTTTCGGATGATATAGGGGTTTTTGCTTAATGCTTCTTAGGTCAATTGGGGAGGTAGAGATACTCTCTAATTAGCCCACGAATAGGGAATCCATAACTCAAGGGAGAGTTTCTTCCACATTTGTGCCTTCTACCGGTATTAGAATTGGAAATTTAGCTATCTTAGGTTTGATTTGGTACTTGGTGAATTTAGGGGGATCCTTGACAAGTTCATGTCAATTACTCTTTTTTCCTGTCCTTGATTTTCTCATGGCCAATCTTGTGTGGGGTTGTACGAATTCTCTTGGTTAGTCCTAGTGTAATTAGTTTTGTTTACTTTATCTCTTTACTTATTTAAGCTAGACAATGAGATTAGAGCTTAGTAGTGATAAGTGCTAAGTTCTTGTAGATTCGATACTTGCTATTCTCTATGCTATGTGATGGGTATACTTACCCTATTGTGTGATTTTAGTGATTGGCATTTTTAATTTAAAGCTTGGTTTTTGTGGATTGTTTATACTATTTCCAATGCACTAAAAATGCTCCATCATATTTTACATAGCATTCTAGGTGAGTTATCAAGAACAACTTAGCATATATGCAATAAGGTTGAAATGGTAGAGAGATTATTTCTTCCTCCACTTAGAATTCATTTCAAAACCAATCTATATTAAGCTAGACACAACTAGGTACCTCAAAGTGAATATAAACAAGCTTATGACAAATAAATATGATTCGCTTAATATCTCCAATCAAAATTTCAACTAAAGTGATTCATATGAGATAGGATCCAACAACTCACTCAAGTCTCGTGGCTTTCCCCAAGTACAAGTATTATATATGTTATATTACAATACAACAAGACCTTACACTTGTATAATAATACAGTAATACAATTCAATTTGAATTGGCAAAGTAGGAGCCTCTGATTTTTCATCATTTTTTTTGTATATAGGGAATGCATTTATAATGATTTTACTTGAACACTCTTTTTCCATCCCTTGTATTTTCCTGATTTCTTTTCTTTTCTTTCTTTTTCTTTTTCTTTTCTTTTCTTTTTCATCACACACTATATTTTGTCTTAGGACATGTATTTTACATTCCTAGAGCCTTTTCTTTTCTCCTCACTTTGATAGGTGCATTAAGCAACCTACTTCTTGCTCCCATTTCCATTTTGTTAAAAAATATAAAAAATCATTGAAATTTTTTATAATACAACATACAACACACAATGAATGAATGAATGAATGGGAATTAGCCATAAAACTAGAAATAAGTCTACGACCCACATTCTATATTTCATCACTAAGTTTCCTTCTATTCTCAAAGAATCAAGCTTCACAAACATTTTCAAAGGCATAAACAACATTAACTTACTTATCCAAACTTATTCTATATCATGCCCAATATATAAGTTTACATAAAAATAACTTTCCTAGAAAAGTCTTAAGTAGAATGCCTAAGCAAAAAGATAAACAATAACTCTACCAAACTAACACATACTAACAAGTCTTGAAAACTAACCCAACAATGCGAAAAAATTCAAAAAATAAAAAAATTAGCCAAAATGTAAAAATAAAAAATTTAGCCCAAAAAATAAGAAAATTCCAAAATAAATAATACAAAATTGTACAGAAAATATTATTCAACCTCTTATCCACCCTTGAATCGGACAATGTCCTATTGGCCACAAATCAAACAATATACACATTTTCAATATGACAAAAGAAATAAAAGGGGGAGAAAAGTAAAGTAATACTCCACTAAGCATCTTAGAACTCAATTATTTCATAGGGGGAAAGGAAATGAATTGGTGTCCAAAAGAAGAACGTCTTCCATCCTGCAAAAAAAAAAAAAAAAAATCCAACAATATACCCTGGCTAAAGAAATAGTAACATGAAGAATACAAAAATAATAAGCAAAGAAAATAACTCAAAAGCAAATAAAATTAAAAGGAATATAAGGAGTTGTACAAAAATACATTAGTATCAATATTAATAACTGAAAAACCTTAGAAAGGGGGGGGGGGGGTGAATAAGGTTTTTGGCAAACTAAAAATTTTCAGATCGTCTGATGTACAGAATAATAATGAGCATCAAGTTTCTTGGACCGACTTTATGGTGACAAAGAAAGTTATCCAAGAACTCTTTGAGATATATTCAGATTTAGACTAAAGAAAGAAATACAAAGCAGTCAATGACATATGAAAAGAAATAAGACACAGAATGTATAGTGGTTCAATCTACCAAGATCTACGTCCACTACCTTAAGCTCTCACTTAAGGATTTTCAACTAGATTTCATTTACTCCACTTAATGAAATCAAATTGTATCACATACAAGAGAGGATCACCACACTTAGTTTTTCAAAACCTCTCAATCAAACACTCTCATCAAGGTTCACCCTAAATGGGTTTTACACCATAACCTTGTACTACAAAGGAGATTGAATATCAATAAAACAGTAAAAGCTCACTTGTTTGAGCAGATGTTCACTAAGGTACAAAGCACAAACACCTTTACCTTTGACACAATATGAATTCACTTTGAATCACTAGATAAAAGGAGATTTTTGTAAACTGTTGAGCAATAGTATTTTTTAGAAGAATGTCACAAAAATCTTGTTTAGAGGCTATTTATAGAGCTAAAAAGTGAAATATCAACGGCTATAATTTTTCTGTTAAATTTATCCATGTTTTGGACTCAGGTTTCGGATGACGATGCATCTAGAAGGTAAGTCCAAAATGGCACTTTTTCAGACAGAAATATTTTAACACTGTTTACAAGATTTTGGACGAATCTTTTGGATGCAGAAACATCCAAACTTCTTAATCCAAAATTCTGAGATTTTGAAAACTTTGAAATCTTTTTAATTGTGTGCTTCAAGGTAGAAATCAATTGAATCAAAAGGTAAAGAGACATAGGAATTAAGGGAAATACCTTAATGACACTTCCTAGTCTAAAGTTCTTCTATAAGGACTTCTTGGTATGCAATCTCATATACTTTGAACTTCTTTTTGATCTTCCATACTTGAATTCCATAGCTCAAGAGTTGATCAACAATCATTTTTGAATGCCTTAGAAGAACAGAGGTCAAACATATCCTATCACATATAGATTATACAAGTTAGTTCACGTCAATATTTGTCATAAGTCAAAACATAGGAGAAAGCCCTTAGGGCTAACAATAACAAATAAATCATTATATAATAGTAGTAGTAGTAGTAGTAGTAGTAGTAGTAGTAGTAGTAATAATAATAATAATAATAATAATAATAATAATAATAATAATAATAATAATAATAATAATAATAATAATTATTATTATTATTATTATTATTATTATTATTATTATTATTATTATTATTATTATTATACACAAGTATTATTAACAAGTCATAAAATCAACTAATATAACTAGAACCAAAATAGACATTAGTACTAAGAATTATACTACTACTAATACAACCAAGCGACAAAACTAATGAATAACACAATATTTACAATAAAGATACACTAAATCAATGTATACATTCTAATATCTCTAAATCAATAACTATACTATAAATATACAACAAAACACTAGTATATCATACAGTAGAACTAGTATATAACATATACAATATAAATTCAATGAAATTCAAAGAAAAGTGAAAAGGTCAAGGATTTAGTGGTTTTATTGAAAAGAATCTTAAAAGATTTTCACAACTACAATCATCAATTCATGAATACCACACCTTCCAAAAACACCAAACTATCTCCCAAACAATAATAAAAGAATTCGCAAAAGCATAATAGCAACTCTATAAACCCATCAACTCCGCAATTTATTCACCATTCGTATAATCAAAATTTCAACCTCCACAATATATAGTACAACAACAACCAAAACTATCAACAATCCTCTTATTTTCAAAACTCTAGCACCCATACAAAAACAATGAAACAAATCCTATTGTACAACAATCAATCACAAATAGCAATTATGCAACAAATTTCCTCAACAACACAATAATATCCAATTACAACAACACTTCTATCCTAAGAATACTAACACAATAAAAAAAAAATACAAAATGCCCCAACAACAACAACAATAGTATACAGCAACAAGGCCATATATTAAAGCAAAAATTAAATCCCAAGTATCTACTATATATACAATTTTCATGATAGCTACATACAACAACAACAACAATAGCATAATAATAATAATAATAATAATAATAATAATAATAATAATAATAATAATAATAATAATAATAATAATAATAATAATACAAACATAATGATACAACACATTAGAACCCAAAAAATTTATTTATCTCAAAGACAAAAAATAAAGAATTGAAACAATATACAAGCAACATATAAAAAGAAAAAGAAGTCTGTACAAGTAATGGTTAATACTATACATGAATAGGGAAAAAAAACAAATTTACTGATAAACCATAGAGGGGAGGTGAAGAAGGTTTATAGAAAACAAATGCAAATAAAAAAAAAATATTTGATGTGTTTTCAAAAAAGGTTGAATGTTGTGTGAGTTAACAAATGCAAACTTGCTTCACAGCCTTAAGAATGCAATCACGGATCTTTTTGTATCATCACTAAATGATGAGAAGATGATCTTTATTTAAGATGGATAGTTGAGATATCAAGGACAGACATTCTATAGAACATAAAGATCTTCAAAAACTGATCAATAACAGTAGAAGTGCTTTGCAAATTTAAAGGTGCTTTGCGATTTCAGGAGTGCAGGCAGTGGTCTTTTAACTCAGCACACAATAGTAAGAAAATATCATTAAATGAAGATGGGTAGTTGAGATATCAAGGATAAATTTAAATAATAGTACAGAGGTCACAAATGAGTTATTGAGTTTAGAAGAAAGGATGCAACATTTAAGATTTGAAGATAATGAAAAAAGTAGCAAAGGATTTTGATAGAATAGCACTAGAGAATGCTCAAGAATTTATAGTGGTTCGATCCTCAATTGATTTACATCCACTACGTTAAGTACCCACTTAAAGATTTCAACACAACTACTAAAACCTTTTTCCCAAATCAATGGTGGTAGGTGACACAAATCTGACACAAGAGGATCACTACACTTGATTTTACACCCAACCTCTTTAATCACAACAATCAAGGCTTACCCTAACTGGGTTTTACACCACAACCTTAATACATTCGCCAAACAAGGCTCACCCTAGCTGGGTTTTACACCACAACCTTGTTACACAAGCTGATAAAAGATAGAGTACAGAAATAGCTCACATATTGAGTAGATATGATAGCTAACCATAAATACAGCAATTTGATTTCATTTTGAGGCACAATAAAAAGGGAGATTTTTGTATTCTAGAGAGTAAGAGTGTTTCATAGAAAGATAGGACAAAAATTTGTTTTAAAATGAAGTTTTGAAACCTTATATAAGAGCAAAGAAGTAGAGCTCCAATGGCAAGAAACGGCTAGTTTCATGCTGTCAGATTTTCTAGACTTTTGAACTCAAGTATCGGATGAGGGTGCATCTAAAAGGTAAGTCCAAAATGCATTTTTTTAGGTAGAATCGATTCGACACTGTTCACAGAGTTTTGGACGAATCTTTTGGATGCAGAGTCATCCAAACTACTCAATCTAAAATTCTGAAAACTTACTACATTGAAATCTTATTGCTTGTGTGCTTCAAGGTAGAAACAAATTGAATCATTTAGGAAAAGAAGATATAGGAATTTACACAAGAAATACCTTAACAATGATTCCTAGTCTAAGGTTCTTCCCTAAGGACATCTTAGTATGCAATCTCTTAAGCTTGGTCTTCTACTTGATCACCCATTCTTTGATTCCATTGCTTAAGAGTTGTTTAGCAATCTTATTTGCATGCCTTGAAAGAACTGAGGAAAACATGTCCTATAAATTATCTCATTACAGGACTGAAAGAGTACTTATGAGATTAAGATAATAATATTTAAGCATATACTTACAAACATGGCTTAATGAGCCTATGGCTCAACCTACTGCCATATCCTTCTCCCTTCCATCACATGACTATTCCTTAAGAGAATAACCGCAATTAATTAAAAAAATCTATAGATTTGTACACAAGGAGATATAGAATATAAATCATAAGATGTAATGTTCCCCTTTAGTATGTGCATATATGAATCACAAGATATAGAGCCATGAAATGTGTTTGAGAATCAGATGAGATTTCAAGATTTTGAACTTCCAAAACGTTCATCCAAAATGGGGTAAAATGAGGCAGAAGCTAATCTTTTAAAAACTTATTTTTGGACTGGTCTTTTAGATTTGTAGAAATGTGAGTCCAAAACTCCCCATGTGTATGTGCAGAGTAAACAAAATTCTCAAGTGTATAGATTAATGTTTTTTCTTGGAATTGTTTGAACTCATTTTTCTCAAGAAAAATTCAGCATGAAAATTTTACATAACAACTAAAAAGAGGTAAGACTAATTTCATAAGTATTCACTTGAATAACCTCATTATCTAAATAAACATTTTGCAAAATGCACATCATAACCATATTAAAAACAAATCATTCAACTAGATCTTAATCAGTCAGAATGTACAACAAACTTATACCCACACTTCAATCTCCTTAGTCCATACTAATAACAACATCTCAACATAGTTTCCATCAAGTCACTCAATTCTTCACAGTCTGCATTTTCAAACAATAACCATAAACAGTTATAATTCATCTTAAGCCATATGAATTTATAATCCTCATAAGCAACCACAATCATAATCCATATTTATAAGGGGAAAAACCAGTGAAAGAGATATCATGAAAGAAAATAAGTAAATAAATTATTGCACAGCACAATGTTTGATCAAATTAAATCCCAAAAATGTATTTCACATAATCGCAAGCTTCTAAAGAAATTTTCTGTTTCCACATCACAATCTCCTCCCACATCAAAATCTCCCCTTAGTCCATAGCACAATCTCCATAACCGCATCAAATCATCAAATTCACAATCCCCTAATAATATATTTTCTCCCCCTCTGTCATCAGTAAAAAAAAAAACAATAAGTAATTATATTTGGAGAATGCCCAAAATAGGGATAGCAATAAGTAGTAAGCAATATCAGTCAATAAGAAGAAGCAGTAAACTAGTAGTAATATCAGTCCAAGACTACGATAAAGGAGTTCATAAAAAATATAGTGCAGAAAGTAGGAAATTTCGCAAGAATAAAATTGTGTCATCAAGAATAAAGGTTGGCAGAAGAGGTTATCATTTAACGGTTGTTATGTGCCATATCTCATGAAAAAAGGATAGTCATATGGTTATCATTAGCACCCTTCTTTGAATGTTGTCCAACTATTTTGCTGGACTATAAATAATGTGATATCTCTTGAAAAACCTTTTGAAAGAAGAAAAACACTAAGCCTTCATATCATGCTCTTGGAGCTAGCTTTAAACTATAAAAGGCTTTGGGGAGTTTAAATACATGGTTTGAAAACCGTTCGTGAATAAAATCAAGAGGTTGCTCAACATAAACTTCTTCTTCAATAAAACCATTCAAGAAGGCACTTTTGACATCCATTTGATAAAGTATAAAACCTTTGATTGATGCAAACGCAAGCAACATCTAATGGATTCTAATCAAGTAATAGGACTAACAGTTTCAACATAATCAATGTCCTCTTCTTGATTGAATCCTTAGGCTACTAATCTAGCTTTACTTCTAATAATAATGACATGCTCTTCAAGTTTATTTTTGAAAACCCACTTGGTATCAATTACGGGATGGTCAAGTGGTCTAGGGACAAGCTTCCAAACTTGATTCTTTTCAAGTTAGTTAAGCTTTTCTTACATGGCCATAATCAACAAATTCATCATGTAAGGTTGCATCAATTCAATTAGGTTCAACGCTAGAAAGTAAAGCAAAAAAAACAACAGAATATCGTCTGATTTTAACTTCGTAGCTAGGATCAGTAATGATATGTTTTTTAGATGGATAGTTTTGCACTTCCAAACTCTTGACAGATTCTAATCAATGTGCTCAACACTTCTTTGCTCACTATCTTCAACTTATTGTTCCTCTTGTTCTTCTTCTTTGGCATGGTTGTCAAGTGATGGAGCTTCATGATGTTCAATGCCATTTTTCTTTGATCTATCTGTATCATTGTCATCTTTTCGTGCAAAAGATAAGGTCCAAGTAAATCTAAAAAAAAAAAAAATCATCTACTAATACATAAGTATACCTTTTACCACCAAAACTTGTGTTCTTCATTGGTCTAAACAAATCCATGTGAATGAGTTCAAAAAGTTTTGATGATGCAATCATTTTCTTGGGTTTAAAAGAAATTTTTATTTGATTTCCAAATTGGCAAGCATCACATAAATGATTTTTGTCAAATATCACTTGAGTAGTCCTCTATCCAGCTTATTCGAGGATAATCTTACTTAGTAAATCAATAGAAATGTGGCCTAACCTTCTATGCCAAGGGTAGCCAATATCATCATATATGAAAAAACATTTTTCTTCATAAGCAGTAGGATCATTAAGATATAACACATAGGCATTACCAAGGCAGTTGACAACAAAAATGATTTATCACTAGAATTATCAATGATAGATCATGAACCTTTTTGAAAATTAACCTTACAACATTTTTCACACAAAAGACTAATATTAAGCAAGTTGCACTTCAATCCATCAATCAATTATACTTGCCTGATAATGAAGGAGAATTCCTTACCAACATTACCTATACTATGTATTTATCTTTTTTTCTTATCTTTAACTGTGACACATTCATCATTTGCAGCTTGAATGTTATCCATTAGTACTCTATTTCCCATCATGTGTCATGAGCATCCACTATCCAAGAATCATTTTGTAGAGCTCAATTCTTTGTAAGCTGATGTATCTATTCATGAGATGAAAGAATGACTTTTGGTACCCACATTTTCTTGTGTCCACGGGGGTTAGTAGCGGTTCCTCTTATTTTTCAAACTGTTTTTGCACTGGATTCCACTTTCTTCTTAACATGATACTTTGATGATTTGTGTCTAAATTTTTCACAATATGTGTAACAATTATGTGTCATATATGATAAGGTAGCTTTTACAAAGTGAGGTTTGTAATTTCCCACTTTGATCTCTTGCCTATAGCCTAGATAATTGGATTTCAAGCTATGTGTTGTGCACTAAGAATTTTTCCAAATTATTTTTGCCATTTGTAAACTTTTTAATACATGTAGTGATATTATCGACTTTATTTTTCATATCATCAAAATTGCTAATCATAATTTCAAGAGAACAAATTTTATTACATGAGCAGTTATTTTTTTAGAGACACATGATGCAAGGAATTAATGATAACATTCTTTTCAATATTTGCACACATATGTGACTCAAGTGAGATTTTGTTCTCATTCAACTGCGTTGCATTCTCATCTAACAAATAGTCAATTTTCATCTCTATTTCTTTATTTCTTCTAGACAATTTTAGCATCATGAAACATTTCAAATAGTAATTCAATAGGATTACCATTGCTTTTCACAATCAGAATCATGTAAATCAGTTATCAAATCTGGAGAAGTAGAATTTACCTTATCCTCCATAGCTATGAAGCAAATGTTGCTTTTTCTTTTTCAGAATCACATCTTTCTTTTGTCTCGAATTTAGCTTGATCCCAAGTTCTAATCAATCATTTTCTTTTCTTCTTGTTGTGCTTGGCTTCTCTTTCTTTTTCTTTTGGTCAATCAGAAATGAAATGCTCCCTACTCTTGCATTCATAGTACTGAGATTTAAAAGACGAAGTTTGTCCTTTCTATTTGACAAATTTTTTACCTTTGCTGAAGTTACTTTTTTTGAACATCTTCTTGAAGTTTTTAGCAACCATGGCCCATTCTTCATTGTCCAAATCAGTGTCACAATCAATTTCAGATTGTTCACTAATTGCATCATCATTTGCAGCTTTTAAGGCAGTTACTCTTTTGCCTCTATCATCTTCATCATGTTCTTGAAACTTTTTCAATTTCATTTCATGGGTTAATAGATAGCCAATAAGCTCTTCAGTAGGTAGGCTGTTCAGATTTTTTGATTCTTCTATAGCCAAGGTTTTTGGCTACCAACTTTTTGGCAGAGCATTAATCAATTTTCTATTTTGTTCTCTGAGGGAATAGATTTTTCCATTAGACTTTAGACTATTCATGATGTTTGTGAAACGAGTGAACATATCAATGATGCTCTCACACGGCTTCATTGTGAACAGCTCATAATCGTGGACTAATATTCCCAACTTTGATTCTTTCACTTAATTTGTCCCCCCATGGATGACTTCAAGCAATTTCCATATGTTATGGGCTAAATCACAGCCACTTACTCTGTTATATTCAGTGGCATCAGGGACAAAACATAGAATATTCACAGCATGAAAATTCAATGTCAATTTGTCATTATCTTTATCATCATGTTTGTCACTCTGTTTCGAAACTATTTGACCTTCAACACTTTTAGAACGACATATGGTCATTTTTCAATCAAATTCCACATCTCAAAATTAATTAAGCATACCTATATCATCATGCATTTCTTTTCAAAATGTGTAATTGCGTCCACTGAACAAAGGTTATCTAATTGTTGAGGATCCTTCAGTGTAAGGCAGAGAAGATCTGTGTGCCATCTGGATCTATCCTACAAGGTTGTTAAACCAAAGATAATATAGACCAACGCTCTGAAACCAATTGATAAACCTTGGAGGGGTTGAATAAGATTTATGGCAAACAAATACAAATAAAAAAAATCTTTGGTGTGTTTTCGAAAATGGTTGAACGGTGTGTGAGTTAAAAAATGCAGACTTACTTCGCAGCTTTAAGAATGCAATCAGGGATCTTTTTGTATCATTACTAAATGATGAGGAGATGATCTATATTTAAGATGGACAGTTGAGACATCAAGGACAGACTTTTTATAGAACATAAAGGTCTTCAAAAACTGATCAATAACAGCAGAAGTGCTTCACAACTTTAAAGGTGCTTTGCGATTTCAAGAGTGCAAGCAGGGGTCTTTTAACTTAGCACACAACAGTAAGAAAATGTCATCAAATAAAGATGGGTAGCTGAGGTATCAAGGACAAATTTAAATAATAGTGCAGAGGTCATAAATGAGTTATTGAGTTTAGAAGAAAGGATGCAACATTTAAGATTTGAAGATAATGAAAAAAGTAGCAAAGGATTTTGATAGAATTGCACAAGAGAATGCTCAAGAATTTATAGTGGTTCGATCCTCAACTGATCTACATCCACTATCTTAAGTACCCACATAAAGATTTCAACACAACTACTAAAACCTTTTTCCCAAATCAATAGGGGTAGGCCATACCAATCTTACACATGAGGATTACTATACTTGGTTTTACACTCAACCTCTTTAATCACAACAATCAAGGCTCACACCAACTGAATTTTACACCACAACCTTGTTACACAAGTTGATAAAAGATAGAGTATAGAAATAGCTCATAGATTGAACAGATATGAACAACTAAGCATAAATACCTTTTTACCTTTAAAGCAATTTGATTTTACTTTAAAGTACAATGAAGATGTAGATTTTTGTATTCTAGAGAGTAAGAGTGTGTCATAGAAAGATAGGATAAAAATTTGCATTAAAATTGAGTTTTAAAACCTTTTATAAGTGCAAAAAGTAGAGCTCCAATGGCTATAAATGGCTAGTTTCAGGATGTCAGATTTTCCAGACTTTTGGTCTCAAGTATCGAATGATGGTGCATCTAAATGGTAAGTCCAAAATGCACTATTTTAGGTAGAATAGATTTGGCACTATTCACAGAGTTTTGGATGAAGCTTTTGGATGTAAAGTCCTCCAAACAACTCAATCCAAAATTCTGAAGACTTAATACTTTGAAATCTTTTTGCTTGTGTGCTTCAAGGTAGAAATAAATTAAATCTTTTAGGTAAAAAATACATAGGAATTTACACAGGAAATACCTTAACAATGATTTCTAGTCTAAAGTTCTTCCACCAGTACTTCTTTGTATGCAATCTCTTCAGCTTGGTCTTTTACTTGATCACCCATTCTTGGATTTCGTTGCTCAAGAGTTACAGTGCAATCTTATTTGCACGCCTTCAAAGAACTGAGGCAAAACATTTTCCATCACATGTAAATCACACAAATTAATCATCATCAATGTTTATCATAAGTTAAAACACAAGAGAATGCTCTAATGGCTAACATTTACATATTATTTACAAATATATACATTGCAAAATCAACAAGACTCAGGGGTTTCATGATATTGCCAATCCCCGGGAACGACGCCTAAAACTTTATGAGTGGTTTTACGTGCATTGGAAATAGTATAACAAAAACCATAAATTATCAAGTTTTCAATTAAAATGCTAAGCACCAAAACCACACATATGAGTAAGTATGCCCATCACATACTATAGGGAATATCATGTATCAAATCCATGGGAATTTAGTAATTCCACTATTTTGCTCTCATCTCATTGTCTATCTAAAATGAATATAGAAATAAAGTAAATAAAACTAACTAAACTAACCTAAACTAGTATAATAGAAAGTACATTGGACCCACGTTAGAAATGTCCCAAGGATTGTCAATGAGTAAGAATACGAGAAAGCTCATATATAAGAAGAAATTCTCCTAAAATATGTCATGTTAAGAGATCATCACTAAGTTCATTAAATCCCAACTTGAGCACCGGCATGAGTTTTCAAGAATAAACCTCACTCTCTCGCGAATTATGAGATTCATTTCTAAAGGTTCATTAATTGGCATCTCTACCTATTCAACCTGACCCAAGGAAGCATTACACTTACCCATCACCTAAAAGGTACCCAGAAGCCCTAATAGCTCTATCTCTAGGCACTTTTGAAAATCCATTAACTACTAAGTTCTAATTCTTCAACTTCTCTCTCTAGTTAATCAAAGAAAAACTAACATTAGACCAACTAGTTTTGGTGTTCAACTCCTAATCCCATCTCTCAAAATCATTAAGAGTGAACCAATTAGTTGAATAAATCAATTAAGCCTAAATAATTAATCCAACACAAAAATACCTAAGTAGTCAAATACAAGAATAGGAATTCAATAAATCATAATAACAACTCAATATAAGAACAATAATTAGGGTTCATCCCTCAAATACAATTACAATCGTATAAATGTTAACATTGTGAAGTGTAATACAAAGAAAAAGAGAGGACTTCACTTATAGACAAGATCTTAAACTCCTTCTTCCTTGGATTTCCTTCAACAACCCGTTCTTCATCTCCTTGTTTCTCCATGACCTTCCCTTCCTTGGTGAATCTTTTGAGTTCCCTAAGGGGTCACTTGGTTGCTAGCTAACTAAGGATGTATTTTTAGGGTTTATAATAGCGTATGTACAATGTACAATGAGAAGAATTAAAAAATCACAAAAAAATGTGCATCCACGCATTTCTGCAAGTGGAACTTCCTTGGGCCGCGAGGTTTCTGCCTGGCGAACAATACTAGGCGGCCTAGGGAAGTTAGGCCGCCCTTATTCTATGCAAGTGAACAGTACCAGGTAGCCTATGGAAGTCTAACTTTCCTAGGCCACCAGGCACTATTTTTTTCAGAAATTTTGATCCTAGGTGGCCTAGGGAAGTTCTAATTTCCGAGGCCACCACTTCCTGTGTGGTTTTTTCGTTCTTCTTCCATTTTTGCTCTATTTTTCTTCCCCTTCATCTTTATCATCTTCAATTGCTATTATCTTTATTTCCTACAAAAAGAAGATGAAAAGAATTTGGTGAATGGTGATTTCAATAAGAATTTATTACAACTAACGTACAAAAGCACTCAAAAATATGTATGTGATGAGCCCACGTCAAATGTCATCCATATATAGCACAAGAAAAACCACATTAATGTCTTCAAGTTTTTTGTACACATATGGTTTATCCTCATTTTGATTGAAACCATAATACTTTATAGTCTCATCAAAACGAATGTTTCATGCTCCCGATACCTGCTTAAGTCCATAAATGGATTTCTTAAGCTTACAAACCATATGTTCCTGGCTTTTAGCAATAAAGCCTTCCAGTTAGGATATATAGATGTCTTTACTAAGATGAGTATTTAGAATAGTCGTCTCGACATCCATTTACCATATCTCATAGTCATAATGATATGCAATGACAAGGAGAATATGGATAGACTTAAGCATGGCTATCAGGGAAAAGGTTTTCTCATAATCGATACACTCTTTCTGAGTATACCCATTTGCCGCAAGCCTAGCTTTAAAGGCTTTCACATTCCCATCTACACCTCTTTTCCTCTTCTATACCCACCTATACCCAATGGTTTTTATTCCTTCAAGTGAGCTATAATATCCCAAACTTGATTAAAGTAGATAGACTCAATCTCGACTTTCATTACTTCATGACATAGGTCAACATTAGCATCAGCAATAGCCTCCTCATATGTAGTGGGATCCTATTCCTAATGGTCAAAGACTAGGTTAAAAACCTATCCAATCCATCTTTCTAGAACCCTAAATATCCTCCCGCTACGATAAGGCTCCGTCTGTACAGGCTATATCCAACCTAGTTGAACCTTTCATGGATGTATTTTGATCATCCTCTAAGTACCTAGCATTAGTACCTACCAGTACTTTATGCTCCTTGGGATGATCAAATTTTCTACCCTTCGTTCCTTTTAGATACCCAATAAAGTAGCATAATTCTGACCTTGATTCTAACTTATCAACCTTGATCAATATATAAGCAGGATAGCCTCATATCCTTAGATGGCTCAGACTTGGCTTACACCTAGTCCACATCTTATAGGGCATCTTAGGTGTTGATATAGAAGGCACCAAGTTTAGAATATATGTCATTGTTTCCAGGCCATATCCCCCCCCCCCCAAAAAAAGAAAAAAAAAACTAGAAGAGTAGTGATAGGAGCTAAATTCATCAATAATTTTCTAGTTATTTGAGGATTTTTTATGATACATTTGATGCAATAACTAGTCATATTCCTTTATATTTGATATTTTACCCTTGAAAAGGTGTTTTTCTATTTTATTGCAGAAAAATGGGAAAATGACGAAAAAACTCATCGTCGAGTAATGCTCGGCCAGTGCCGGCCCAACTCTAGAACGGGTCATTTTGTTGAAGTAAAAGACAGAGTAGTCAAGCACAGTGCATAGCCAACGCCAACTCTTCTCTGGGCAATGTTGGCAGGTTTTCTTGTTTTACGCGAATTTGAGAATTTTCTAAGAGTTTTGGTATTTTTCAGCTTCTACTTGGCCTAGAACTCTTAGGGAACAAATTTTGTCCTCTTAGGAGCCTATTTAAACAAGGAAAACATGTAAGTCCAAGGATCAAAGTTGCTAATCAATCACAAGAAGAGGAAATCCATCAATTAAGGGGTATTATTCAAAAAGGTCATCAAGGAGAAAAAGAAGCACTTGTCCATGAGTTCTTTCTTTTGTCTTTGTTTTCTTTTTCTAGAATAATGATGTGATTAATATTTTTATTATAATTTTGACATTATTTTTGAATTCATGATTTCATGAGTTAATTTAGTCTTTTCATCAATTAATTATTTTTCTTGAATTTAATTACTTATTTCTACTAGGGAATTAATTGTTTGATTCTTATTGTTAACTTGCTTGAAAAAAGAGTTGATAATAAATTTAATCTAATGAATTTAATGTTTATTATCTCTTAGCATTCTTGAAAATGTGGCTAATTCACAAGAATTTAGATAATCAAAGGTTAGTTGATGATTGCTACGATATGGATTCAGTAACTAATTTAATGCTTTAAATCACATAGAATATAGGGCTTTATGGATTAATTTTTAATGCATTTTTTGGTTGAATTGGTTGAGACAGAATATGTTCAGGAAATTAACTAAGAGATAGTGATCCCATGGATTGCAAACGAAGTGGTCCTATTTTAAATCCTTCATGAGACCTAGATGATAATTGATTGTCATATTAGATAAGTGATTCATTGTTATGTTTTCAAGAGTGTTTGTCTAAATTGCATATTCTTTCATTCTTGAGTTGTACATATTTTATTTTATTTTTCTTTTTATCATCTTATTACTTTATTGGGTCAGTTAAATAATGAATAAAAGGTAACTAATAGTAGTTGTGCCTTGAGGATCGATACTCGCTAATTCCCTATACCATGCTTGCGATGAGTATACTCATTCATATGTGTAATTTAGGGATTAATGTTTTAATTAAAACTTGGCTAGTGATGGATTTAAATTTGAATGATTTTTATACACGTAAAATTTACGGAGCAAGTTTTTGGCTTTGTTACCAGAGAACAATATAGTGAAAGTTAGGATTTTATTGATTTGACCATGTTTACATGTATGTATGTATGTATGTATGTATGTATGTATGTATGTATGTATGTATGTATGTATGTATGTATGTATGTATGTATGTATGTATGTATGTATGTATGTATGTATGTATGTATGTATGTATGTATGTATGTATGTATGTATGTATGTATGTATGTATGTATGTATGTATGTATGTATGTATGTATGTATGTGTGTGTGTGTGTGTGTGTGTATGTATGTATGTATGTATGTATGTATGTATGTATGTATGTATATTCTTTGTGTAACTAAGTCCCACATCTTGTTGTATGTATAAATGTACCTTAACTAACTTTGTTCATGTGAAACTTTGTACTTAATTATGTTTAAATTCTATAATCTCATCATCTTATGTTTCTTATGTTTTTAGCCTGTAGTGTATGACTCGATGATTTCGAAGAGAGCCAGTGGATTTTGACCCTGAGATCGAAAGAACGTTGTTACAGATTAGGAGGGCACTCAGATAAAAGGATACACAATTCAGTTCAACCAGAGAGATGGAAGTTAACCAAAATAACAATGGTGGAAATAATGGTAGGAGGACTATAGATGACTTTGTTAAACCAGTAATTTTAGGTACAGACTCAAGCATTACTAGACCTAAGGTGGAGGATAACACTTTTGATATTAAACCCTATATTATCTAAATGATCCAAAATATGGTACAATTTGATAGGTTACGAGATGAAGACCGTAATGCCACCTTGCTAATTTCTTGGAGATATATGACAACTTTAAGATGAATGATGTTTCAGAGGATGCTATAAAGTTAAGGCTTTTTCCTTTTTCCTTGAGCGATAAAGCCAAATCATGGTTAAAATCTTTACCAGTAGGATCTATCACCATGTGGAATGGTCTTGCTGAAATTTCTTTAGCAAAGTGCTTCCCAAACTTAGGACAGATATTTTTGCCTTCCAACAGTTACATTCTGAAAGCCTTTATGAGTTCTGGGAAAGGTGGAAGGAGATGCTTAGAAAGTGTCCTCATCACGGGTTTGATCTAGAAATGCAAATGCAGATTTTCCATAATGTGTTGAACTTTGCCTTAAAATAATTGTTTGATTCTTCTGCTGGAGGGACTATCAATTCTAAGACCTTGGAGGAAGTACATGAGTTAGTGAAAAATATTTCCATGCATAATTGCTCATAGGACAATTCAAGGAGTAGGGCTTGCGTCCAAGGTGTGCACAAAGTTGATGTTGTAACTACTTTGAAAGCTAATGTTAAGGCACTCACACAGAAAATGGAACAAACGAGTGATAACTCCCTCTTCAGGCCAGGTAATGAATGTTAACTGTGATTTTTGTGTAGAAGGGCATCCTAATCATGAGTTTCAAAACATAGGTTCATCCCAAATTTTCTTAGAACAAGCTACATTTGGGGGTAATGGGTGACAAGACAATAATCCCAACAGTGCCACATATTATCCGAGTTGGAGGAATGATCCCAATTTTTCATGGACAAATCAAAACCAACCTAGGGCTTCTAATTTTGGTGACAATCAAAGGACTCCACCTTCCTTATCGTATAACGCACAACTATCCAAGCCATCAGTGGGGGAATTGGTTAAGAAGATGGTGAGCTTAGCTAAGGCGAGATTTCAAGAAGTGGGTGTTGTAACATGGAATTTAGAGGCGTCAACGCACAATCTCGAAAATCAAATTGGACAATTGGCCAAACTTCTTGGAGATCATCAAACGGGATCTCTTCTAGGTTTTACTGAAACAAATCCACATTATCAAGACGGTGGAAAATGATAATTTTCAGTGCTTTGATTTTTTTAGTCAACTGGGACATATCTATAATTTTTGTTTGCTTTCATTTATGTTTTTGAATTTTTAATTTTCAAAATAATGACATTTTCTTTATGATTTTGTGTTTTTAATTATTGTTGTTTCAATAATTAATTAAAAAAATTTTGGGGCCAGGCCGGACAGACTTGGGTTGGCGCCGGCCCAGGCACACTGAGCAGGCGTCGACCCCTGTTGGGCTTTGCAGTAAAATGGCTAACTTTGGCTATTTTTTTTCAAAATTTTCTATCTTTCCTAAGTTTTTCTCTCTACCCGGCGCTGTTTCTTCATCTCCAAACACCATCGGATCAAATTTTTGCTTAAATAACATCAACCCAAACACCAAATCTCCTTGTTTTCATTGAATCTACGGATTAAAATGTCAAAAATCTCATCTTTTTTCTTCAAGAACCCACTTTCAAATCTCTTCTTTCAAGAGAAGATTTCTTCAAAAAGATTGCACATTTTGCTTACACATGCATTGAAGAACACAAAGGTATGATTTTTCTTGCATTTTTATGGTTAAATTCTTGCCATGGAATTTTCACTATTTTTTAGCATATTTTTTTGACAAAAATTACCAGATTTAGAATTGTTGGTTGAATTTGATTGAATTCAGAGCTTTATTATGGCTGGAATAGCATAAGAGTATGATTAACAACTTATTTTTGCTATCACACGATCCATATTTTGATCACATGGTGGCTATTATTAGGTTCTTGCGATTATATTAGTGATGAATTTATACTAAACTGATAATTTCATTAGCCATAATGCATTTTTCTTAAATTGGAATATGGACATGTTTTTCATGCTATAATTAGGTTGTGTACTAGTTAGGAATTATTTGGTGGTTTGAATTGTGGTATTGTATTTCTTTTTGTAGGATTTGAAAGGAGATTGGCATTGAATAATAATGTAGATTACGGAGGTTGTGGTTTGATTGAAAATTGTGGACTGTTAAGGGTTGTGTGTGCTGTTGTGTTATGGTAAATTGATCTTATTGGGAGAAGTTGTGGTTTTATTATTGTAGTGCCTCATTATTATTCTTCGTGATTCCCATCTTCAAAAATCTTCATCATGCCTAGAGAAAAAAGTCAATCTTCTAAAAGGGTCAGAGCCTCATCTTCGTATACCCCTACCTCTATCGACGTCATATTCTTACACCCTATTGATTTTATTGATCCTTCATGCCAAGAATGGTACTCCAAGAGGGCTGCCAATAAAATCATTGTAGAATGCACATTTGCACCCTCTTTATACTGTGCCCACAAGTTAGGACTAATGTATAGACGATTGGAGTGGGGGCATATAGTTCAATTGAAGGGGCCCTATTGCCCCGTTTTGATTAAAGAGTTCTATGAATATGGTCCAAAGATGAAATAACCATCTTAAGACCATCGAGAGCTGGGTAAAAAGAACCCCTACCTCTGTGGATAGAGAGAGACTGGCTACCATTCCCCATGTCAAAAATGAAGGCCCTTGGTTAGTTGCAGATCACCACAATCAAAAGATAATTTCTGACCCTGAGTGGAGAGTGAGTGATATTAGAGCTACCTTGAGGATGTATAGAAGAGGTCTAGTATAGTAAGTAGGTTTCTATTCTAACAATGATCTTGAAGCCAACCTATATACCTTAGTCTATATCTTTTCTTACAATGTTGTTCCTAAGGCTAGTGGGTTCAATGAGTCTAGTATGATTAACCTTTATATTTTCCATAGGATGATGCACACTAAGCACATCCCGCTTACTCATTTGATTATCCAATCTATGTGGGATGTGGTCCATTCGCGCCTTTCTACCAAAGCCTTTGTCTTCCCCCTCATAATCATTAAAATCGTAGAAGCCTTTACTATTAGTTTTGAGGGAAAAGTTATTGAAACCACAACTAAGAGAAATTTAGTTACTAAGCAGACATTAGTTAGCTATGGTTATCAGTACAGTATTGAGGTGCGGTAATGGTTGAGGCCTTATGATGTGCAGTACCCAGAACAAGTCGAGCTTCCACCTGAGGAAAAGGAGCATCCAGCACCACTATCTTGAGTCCGTGATAGTGGTTTATAGTCCCAATCAAGTCTGACTTTGAGGCTAAGGTGAGAGGTCAATTAGAGCAGTTAAGAGTAGGCATGGAGGCACAAACAGAAACATTGCTTCAGTTTCGTGACTCTATGACTACACTCACTAGAAGGTAAGATGCTCAAGAACAACAATAAGCCTAATGGATGCAATGATTTCCTGGACCTCAAGGAGGTGATAGTGGCCATATGGTTGCGGCTGATGATGAGGATTGAGCATCTTTCTACTGATCTTTGTTTATTTTCTTTAGTTTTCTTTTCTCTTTATATTTTCATGACTTTTTTTAGAATTTCTTTTTAGTTTATTTGTCTTTTATCTTTATTTTTCTTTTTATTGTCTTTTCCTTTTCTAGATTTGGATTTTCTATTTTTGTTTCTTTTGTGTGTTTTTTTAGGTACATTTCCCTAATGACTCCTTGTGATGAATTCAAATGTGTTGGAACTACTCCATTATGGAAGTATTTCCTTTCCTCTCTTCTTCCCCTTTATTTATTTTCGTCCACTGGCTTTGCTTTCGTTGTTATATTTTTTGCCATTGAGGATAATGTCCAATTCATGTGTAGGGGGAGAGTTTAGCAATGAAGATATATTCCATATACTTTGGCTTTGGGCTACACATTTTGGTTGAAATTTTTCAAAATTTTGTGATTTTTATTATTTTAGCAAGGTTGCAGTTATCTTCCGCATTTGGGATATAAGTTTTGTCATTTACAAGGTGGATTTTTAATGAAATGGTCTATTGGAAGGGATATGCTAACACTTGAGAATTAAGGTTCATCTTGTTTATGCATTAGTATTTGAATATTATTTTATTCATCTAGTTTGAAGGTGGATAATGTCATGAATGTGGGGAAAGCTATTAGCTAACTCTTGTATTATGGGTTTAAATCTTGCTTGACTTTGAGTTGTGATAAGGAATGTGAAAAGAACAATTAAGTGAAAAAACTGATTGTGAGTTGAAAAATGAGTTGAAAAAAATAATTGTTTCCTCTTTGAAGATAGAAAAGAATTTTTGATTAATTATGGGGGCCAATACGGATAGTGAAGAGAAATTTACATTCTTGAGGCTATTAATTCTTGAAAGAAAAAGAAAGAAAGAAAGTTGTTGAAAAAATGATGAGTGATGACTTTAAGGGGGCAAATATGTTGCATGAAGAGAAATTCATTTACTTGAAGCTATCAATTCCCTAAGTTATTGAAAAATTTGTGAGAAAAAAAATGGATTGTTTTCCTTAAATCATGATTTGAGTTGTGCAATTTTTGGTTTTATAATGCTTGAGTTTGAAGATAGCTTGACTTGTATGATTCATATTATCTATGTTTTTTTCTTGAAGGGTGAAATAATTTTCTTAGACTAAACTATAAACTTACTTAATTTGACGTCAAGAGTCTTGATGTGTCTCATCTAGTACTTCAACTTATGAATGTTTTCAAGGGTTGAAAGAATGGCAAGGTCATGTCTAAAGTTTGAAAGGTAATTATGACTTTGTTATAGTTGAACTTTTTGAAAGATTGTCTTATTTTCCTTGTTTTAAAGTGGTTTGTTTGAGGACAAGCAAAGGTTCAAGTGTGGGGGAATGTGATAATGGCTAAATTTATCAATAATTTTCTAATTATTTGAGGATATTTTGTGATACATTTGATGCAATAACTAGTCATATTCCTTCATATTTGATATTTTATCCTTGAAAAGTGTTTTAGTGTTTTATTGTAGAAAAAGGGAAAAAACGACAAAAAAACTCGTCGCCAAGTAGTGCCCGGCCATAAGGAACACACTCGGCGCCAACCCAACTGTGGAACGGGTCATTTTGTTGAAGAAAAAAAATAGAGCAGTCGGGCACAGTGCACGGCCGGCACCGGCTCTCCTCTGGGCAATGTAGGAGGGTTTTCCTGTTTTGTGTAATTCCGGGAATTTCTTATGAGTTTTGGTATTTTCCAACTTCTACTCGGCCTAGAACTGTTAGGGAACTAATTTTTGCCTCTTGAGAGCCTAGTTGAACAAGGAAAACATATGAATTGAAGCATCAAAGCTGCCAATCAATCACAAGAAAAAGAGATTCATCAATCAAGAGGCATTATTCAAGAAGGTTTTCAAGGAGAAGAACAAGGGCTTATCTATAAGTTCTTTTTTTTGCCTTCGTTTTCTTTTTCTAGAATAATGATGTGATTAATATTTTCATTCTAATTTTGACACTATTTTAGGATTCCTAATTTCTTGAGTTATTTTAGTCTTTTGATGAATTAAATATTTTTCTTGGGATTTGATTACTTATTTCTACTACAAAATTGATTGTTTGATTCTTATTGTTAACTTGCTTGAAAAGGGGCTGATAATGAATTCACTCTAATTAATTTCATATTTGTTATCTCTTAACTTGCTTGAAAAGTGGCTAATTGTCAAGAACTTGAGTAATTAAAGGTTAGTTGATGATTGCTAAAATATGGATTCATTGACTAATTCCATACTTTAAATCACCTAGAATATAGGGATTTATGTAAGAATTAATTTTAATGCATCTTTTGGGTGAATTGGTTGAGATAGAATATGTTCATGAATTTAACTAAGAGATAATGATTCCATGGATTGCAAACAAAATGGGTCTATTTTAAATTCTTCATGAGACCAAGATGATAATTTATTGTGATATTTGCTAAGTGATTCATTGTCATGTTTTCAAGAGTATTTTTCTAAATTGCATATTATTTCGTCCTTGAGTTGTATATATTTTTCTTTATTTTTCTTTTTATCATCTTATCACTTTATTAGGTTGGTTAAATAATGAAAGAAATGTAACTAATGATAATTGTTTCTTGAGGTTCGATACTCGTTAATTCCCTATACTATGCATGCGATAAGTATGCTTGCTCATATGTGTAATTTGAGGATTAATATTTTTATTAAAACATGGCTTGTGATGGATTTAAATTTGAATAATTTTTACACACCTAACACGATCTAATAGATCATTTTATCGAGTAGTTCGATCATAGTCTCTTACCATGAAAATGGCTGCCTGTGCAGCAGCCCCAACTATGAGAAATCCACCAATTTACGCATCAAGTAGCTGGAGACACCATGCTCTAAACCATTTCCATCAATGTCCTGTTCCTTCTCTAGGTAACTCCATTCTGCTAGGGTGTTCTCGACTCAAAGAGTTGGTATACTATCACATGATGTACTATATAATTCTCAAATTCACATAGATGGTAACCTCCACCATGATCTGTAACACCCCGCTACCTAGGCCCGCCAGGGCCGGGGATGTCGCCCCGTCCAAAGGACAAGGGGTCTTTATAACTAGGTCACCCAAATAAAATAGCGGATTAAAATAATACTTTAACTCAAAAATTTATTATATCCCAAGAATAAATCCAAGAATAAATCCATGAATTTCCAAACACAAATCCATAAATAAAAATTATCCACTCTCAACTCCCCAAAGCAATACATAAGAATAAATGACAACATTCTCTTCCAAGGCAGATAACACTAGCTACTCATCCCCACAGCAGGATCGACCTGAAATCATGGTAAAATGAATGATGAGACAGAAATCTCAGTAAGCCCTGTGTGTGAGTTGGGCTAAAAAGACAAAACACTTTTCATGATACATGCACTAGTAGTATATCAAAAGCTTGTCAAGCATTCTTTACAAATTTAACTCTCACTTTTAGGAAGATAGTAGTGAGAAGTCATACAGCAAAATGCTCTTAAAATATTCTGTTTAGAAAGATATGAATAATTAAAAGATTTTGAGCATTGAATAAAATTTCAATGACACTTTAGAACAGTTCCATGAAAATAGCTCATCAATTAAAGCAACCAAGTTAATCTGACAGGGCACAGTGGTGGCTCTCACACCAGGTGAAGCACTTGACCCCCGACAGGTGGTGAAGAAAAGGCACAGAGGTGGCTCTCACTCCTGTGAAGCACTTGACCCCTAACACCTAGTGAAAGGGCACAGAGGTGGCTCTCACTTCTGTGAAGCACTTAACCCCCAACACCTGGCAGGTGTACATCCTACCGAGTAAGATACTCCTCCCTCTCTCACTCAATCCAAACCGGTTGTCCCACTTCCGGCCGTCGGTTCTATCAGAACCCTATCGCTAGTTGAGGATGGCTCAACCTTCTATACTGACACCCTGATCGAAAAGAATCAACCTCTCGGAGGTGGCCACCTGCCGAGAGATATCCCCAGACCAACCAGAGGCTAGTATAAAGGCCTAGCCCCTATTGAGTACTCAACGTTATTCAATCTTCACAATTCATAAGGCTCCAAAGTGGAACCTACAAAATTAGCTCAATACATTTCCAAACAACATTTTTCAACTCGTACAAAAATTTTAGAATGCATGGTTTTAAGTCAATAATTTATTCCACAAATTCATAGTGGAGGAGCCACATGCTCAAATATGTCATGCTGTGATTTTCAAAAATTAGATGCATGCCAAAAATTTATCTCCTGCATATTCAAAACAAATCAAAATGTTTGATCCTTGGCTCCTAAGTCATGCCTGACACATTTTAAAAATTTATAAATCTAGAAGTTTCTAAAATTAGAAGTTTTCCAAATGTAGAAAGTTTCCAAAATAAGAACGTTCCAAATATAGAGGTTTTAAAAACTAGCTACCGTGCTAAAATTTCGTATTTGCAAGAGATACTCACCAACCTTACTTTCAAACCAAGATAATAAAATAAAATCAATTTCATGAATGCAAGGGAACTTACCTTATCTTTAAGCTTAGGGTATGAACTCTAGTAAGTTGGTCCCTACCCTTGACAATCTTCTAAATCTATCAAAGAGTTCATATAAATTAATTACAGCACTTTCTAGATCATCCCAAAAGAAAATCAAGTCCAAAATCGACTTTCACAAATAAAACAAGCTCAACTCACTACTACCATGATCCTAGTGTCCCAAGCTTTAAGGCCAAATAATAAATAAAAAGGGTTTATAAGCTAAGTCTAATTTGATATTTAAAATAATTAGTGTTTTGGGAAATATGTACTAATAAGTTGAAGATTTAAATCTCGCTAAAATAATTTAGAGTTTATTTGATAAAGGGTCCTAGGTTATATTAGGTAAAATACTGATGTATTAATAATTAAGTTGTTAGAAAATAATTGATAGCTAAAATTAGTTGAAAATAAATTTAATGAGTCTTGCTCGAAAAATAATAAATAAATTTTTAATGGGTTTTGATTAAAAGATAATAATTAAATTTTTAGTAATAAATATTTTACTAATTATAATTATCTCCATAAAAGGCTTTATTTGATTTCATTATTTTAAATAATATATATATATATTATTTTTCTAGCAAAAGCTATTATTTATTTGACTAAAATATCCTTATTATATATAATAATCCAAATCTACCCCTCCTAGGGTTTTTTTTTTCGAAATTACTAGCAAAATTATATTATGAAATATTTTATTCATGAAATAAAAATTAGCTTAGGGACAACTAGGTCATGATCATATTTCTATGGCTAACTACAATCATGAGCATATACAATCCTTCAATTCATCAAATCATCCAAATAATGCATATAAGCATAGATCTAGACTTACTAAGGCATGATCTAACTATTACTAGCATAAATATAATCATAACTTCAATAATCACATAAGAATATAATTCTTATTCATCATAGATGACATAATCTCTAGCATACTTGATCATGGAGACATACATCAAACCCTAGAACACAATATATTCAACCAAGATAAGCAACTCATGTAAAAATCCCATCTCCAACATATTCATACATATATTCATGCTTCAATCTCAACTCATCACAACAATATATACTCAACCCTATTCATGATTCATCTTCTATCAACATCATCCTAGAGACATGAGTCTAGAATTTAAAAGAATGGTTAAAAAGGCATACTTGATTGATGAATACCTTGAAGGAGTTTCGAATGAATCTAAACCCCTAGATGCCTAAATCCGTCCAAAGGAGATGAAGGAAGAATGGCCATGGTTGATGAAATCATTCGGCCAAGAGAGATAGGGAGTGTTCAGTCAAGAGAGAGAGAGAGAGAGAGAGAAGAGAAGAAGAGAGTCCATTAGCATGTTTAAACACATATATTTTCATTAGAGGTCAAAGATTAGTGAAGATGAAGTTGATTGAACAAACCTACCTTGAAGGTGTTCTTGAGCTTTCACAAAATTTCTGGTTTTTTATCTAAAAGAGCAAGTTAGATTTTGTAGTTTGATGTTAAAAATGGTACAGATGGACTCACAGCAATGAATAGATGAAATCTGGAATTTTTAGAGGTGGTTTGAAGTGATTTGGAGTGGTATTAGGTGAAATGAAGGAGTAGGTGTTCTTGGTGTACTATGTGTTCTTGAAGGTTGAAGAGAATAGAGAGCTTTTGGATGGAGGCTGCTGAAATTCTGAAGAGATTAGGGCTGGCCGAATTTTTGTAAGGTTTAGGGAGATGATTTTCTGGTTTGGAAAGGAAAAGGAATGGCTAGTTTTTGAAATCCTTGAAGAATATTTTTGGGAAGCAATTTTGGAAACTAAATATTCAAAGAGATCTTTGATTATTGGAGAGCTTTTGGAAGTCTGCCATGGACGAATTTCAGAGCAGTGTTTTGGCTGAATGAAATCTGGTTGAAGGAGGTTAAGGGTGGCTGAAATTATGGCGTATAATGGTGAAGGGAAGGTTTGGTTGGTTGAGGTATATTTTATGGAAAGTTGTTAAATCATGGTGGCTGGAATTTTGGGATCCAAATTAGATCATGATTGTAGATTTTTTTTGGAAATCTTTTAGGCAGCCATGACTGGATTTTTAGTGCAGAACATAGGGAGGATAATGGAGCTTAGTTAATGAAGGTTTAAGGATGGTTTGTGCAGAAAAGGATGGAGTTTCGGCTAGGATAGAACTAGGAACAAAGCTGGAAATAAATCTTGCATAGGATTGCGCCCTTGCTGGAATTTTCCCTGGGCAGATTCATCTGCCACTTCCAGCTTGCTTGCAAGGAGTTTGAAGGAGATTTCTAGGGTCTTCCATGGCTGGTTTCCCACCTACTTTATGGAGAAAAAACGTGGCTAAGATGCTGAGCAAAAATTGGAAGAAAACAGCTTGGTTTCAAACCTCCAAAGCTGCGAATCTGCCCAAAAATTTTTCTGGTTTTGCACAGTATTTGTGCAATCCGAAAATGGCCAGGAAAATTCAAATTTCAAGCTGATGAAAAGGGCCATTTTCTGGCAGCATTTGGAAGGGAATAATGGCTAAGAATTTTGACACCTTGAAGGCACAAGAAGTTGGAAAATTTTAGTTCAATACATGAAGGGAAATGAACCTAGCTAGAGTGAATTTTTAGAAAGTTCACTAACGAATTTAATTCACTTGAAATCCTTCCATTTTTTTGGTCCATAAGATGTCTTTTACTAAGACATTTTGAACCTTCAAAGCCACAACACATTGCTGGAATTTTCTAGAATAAAATTGGCTTGAACAAAATGAACAAACTAATGAATTGAGAACTAGGAAAAATTAAGGATTAAGAGGAAATTAATTCCCCTTAGGAATTTTGTGTAGAGCAAAATAGTAGGATTTGAAGACTCCTATCATGTCTCTCATAGGACAACATCTCTACCCTACTCCGAACACCACTAAGGCCGACAATGATACTTCCCAAGCAAAAATAAAATTTAATCATGTTATAGCTCTAATGATGGAATTTGAACCCAAGACCTCAAGAATTAATTCTAATGCTCTAACCACTACACCACAACAACTCTTTTCTTATTTACTCTCTAAAAATTTTTTCCTATTCAATCCTCAAGCTATCTCCCTTTTTCCACCTTAGGCAAAAATTACCATTTTGCCCTTCCCACTCAATAATCACAATCAAGCCCTCTAGACTATAAAACACAAATTCAATGCACATTAAACCATATAAAAATATATTAAAATATGAAATAAAATATGATATGCATCCCAACCACCTTACTCTAAGGTTGGTTTCGATTGGGGGTTTCACATGATCTAATCATAAGATCTTGATCAGTTTACCTATTCGACGCTCCACTTCAGCCTTAAACTCTTAAACTTCTCAAATGATTCAAACTTGTGCCTCATCTGATAAACATAACCGTACCATGTATAACCATCCGCGAAAGTAATAAAATACTCAAACCCTCTGCTCCACTCCTTAGTGTAGACTATGGACCATACACATCGGTGTGAATAAGGCTCAATATCTTCTTAGCTCTATCTGCCTTTTGGATAAATAACATTTTGATAATTGTTCCCAAAAGACAAGATTCGCACTAAGGCAATCTTTCCAATCTCAATGACCCCAAAAGTCTATTATGGATTAACCTCTGAATCTTGGTTGAGTTAATGTAACCCAACCTTAGATGCCATAGATATGAGTCATTAACATTGGTCTTTCTCTTCCTACTTAAAGGTTCATTTTGAGTATTGTTTAATTGATTGTTACAAGGATTTATGAAGAATAAATTTCCATACAAGTGCCGAGTACATAAAAATTCTCCATTTCTACTGATAGTAATACCATAACAAAAAGAAACATAATAACCATGATTTATTAATTTTGCAACTGATGGGTAAATTTTGGGTGTATAAAAATCATTAAATTTAAATCGATCCCTTAGTTAAGTTTTAATTAAAACATTAATCCCAAAATACACAAACGAGCAAGTATACTCATCGCAAGCATAGTATAAGGAATTAACAAGTATCGATCCTCAAAGGAACAAGTACACACTAATCACTTTTCATACATTGTTTAATCGGCCCAATAAAGTGAGAAATAAGAAAAAGAAAAATAAAGACATATATATAACTTAAGGATATAGGAATATGCAATTTAGACAATTAGCCTAAAAAATATGATAATAAACCAACTAGCAATTCTCTTAGCTAATTATCATATCGGCATCATGAAAGAATATAAAGTAAAATTCAATCGTTTCCCAAGTCATGAATCTACATAGATAAATTCCACTTCGTTTGTTAATCCATGGAATCACTATATTTTGATAAATATTAACAGATTTGTGAATCAAGCTTACATAACCGAAACATGCATTAAGCTCAATTTCTTATAAGCATGAAATTAGCTAATAACCCTTTGTCAAAGAGAAATCAACTTAGTCTTTGATCACTTAGTCTTATAATCTTAACTTCGTCATTCAAATATAATAAGATTAGACAAATACGAAATCAATGCAATGAAACTCCAAACATCATTTTGTCGAGTCAATTAGAAGAACTCGCATCAATAACTAATGATAACAATTAATCAAACACCAAAGATAATAAAGAATTAACACAAAATCATGAATCCTAAAATAATGGCCAATTACAATCAAAACATTAAGCACATCATTGTTAAAGAAATGTAAACAAAGGATAAAAGATAACACTCATAGACAAGCCCCCCTTCTTCTCTTGAAAACCTCCATTGAACAATGCTCCTTTAAGTGGTGATTGAGTAGCTAGCTTGGATCCTTCAAATTACATATTTTTCTTGTATTTTTCTTGTATTTATAAGCCTCTTTGATGCAAAATTCGTTACTTGAGGAATTTAGTCCTATAGAATTCAAAAAATATCAAAATTCTTTGAAAAATACCAACTTTGTGCACATAATTTTTGCCTTCCAGAATGGACCTGGTGCCGGTTCCAGTCGACCCACTTGGCGCCAGGTCTGTTCGGCTTTCTCTATTTTTGTTGTTTAACTAGAATGGACTTGGTGCCTGGTCCTTTAGTTAGGCCTGGCGCCAGGTCTGTTCTGGATTTTTCCTAAAATTTGTTTTACTTCCTCTGCTTGACCAGAACGGACCCGGTACCTGGTCCCTTGGCTGTGCCTGGTGCCAAGTTCATTCTGGCATTGTTCACTATTTGCTCAAATTTAACACAAATCTGCACAAATATGTCAAAAATCTTTTTACAAGTAAGATGTCAAATAGGAAGGAATATGCCTAGTTATTATAACAAAAGTATCTCAAAAAAACCTCAAATAACTAGGAAAATAATGGTGATTTTTGCCCCTATCACGTACGCCCACACTTAAACTTTTGCTTGTTCTCAAGAAAAAACACTTTAGTCAAGAAAAATTATCAAGAAAACATAAGTTCTTTCTTATTCAAAAACTTCTTTATCATAGCAACGATTATGTCTTCTCTTCAAACCTTAGATACAATTCTTGACATTCATACCCTTTGAAAATAATTCAAACTTTGAAACATTTGACAAGACATCACAAAACTCTTGAAGTCAAATTAATCAAGTGTATACCTTAGAATAAGAAAATTATTTCACCCTTCAATTTAAAATATAGATGGCATCAATCACACAAGTCAAGATATCCACCAACTCAAGCATTATAAATCTAAAATTTGTACAACTCAAGTTAAGATGTAAAGAAAGCACTCCAATTTTTTTTCTCAATGGTTTTTCAATGACGTAGGGAATTAATAGCCTCAAGTGTATGGATTTCTCTTCACACACCGTATTGACCCCCTTTATAGTCATCACTCATTATCATTTTTTTCTCAACAATCTTTCTTTCTTTTTTTGCTCTTTCTTATCTTTTTACCTTCAGGATAGGCTTAAAAGAGTGCACTGAATAATACTTGCTACTTCTCCCCATATTAATTCCCTTTTTAGCAAAAAGTCTTCAAATATTAACAATAAGAACATTTTTTCAACTCAATTATTTTTTTATAGTACACTTTTCCACAATATTTTATCAACTCACATTCCTCATCATAACTCAAAGATAAGCAAAATTTAAAATCGTAATATAGGAGTTAGCCATTAAACTTTATACACATTCATCATACTCTCCATATTCAAACTAGATGAATCAAATAGATTCAAAGACCAATGCATAAACAATATTAATCAACATTCAAGTCCTGATAATATCCTATCAAACAAAACTAATTTCATAGAAATCCACCAAACGAATGACAAAGAAATATATCCAAGTAATAAAAGGAATTACAACCTTGCTAATCAGTGAAAAGTTACTGAAGTTTTGAAAGTTTTGAAAAATTTGCACAAAAATGATATGCAAAAATATTTCTTCAACCTTATTCTTTCCCCACACTTAAGCTAGACATTGTCCTCAAAGGCCAAAGATATAACAATAAAAGTATTGCCAAGAAGACCAAAATTAATAAAGTGGAAGAATAGATAAAAGAAAATGCTTCCATTTCAAATTAGCTCCAAAAGTTCCATACTTTTAAGTCTTCAACTGTTCAAAACTTTCAAGGAACTTGTAACAAAGTTGTTTTTCAATCAAAATCTTTTAAACCAAAATTTTCCAAAGCAGCTCAATACTTTTCCAAAGTAGCTTAATACCAAGAAAGCACTAAGATAATTGATAAAAATTTGGAGAAAGAATATCACCAAACCACTCCCCCATAGTTAAATTGGACAATGACCTCATTGGAAAAAAATTAACACCTTAAAGCATGGCCAAATGGGCTAAAAATAATAAAGGGGTAGAAAGTTAAGTAATATTCCCCAAGTGCAATAAGTTCCAATAGATATTAAAACTGGAAATAGAGAGAAGGGCTTGTTCAAGAGGATTTTTTTCCTACCAATAAAACAAAACATAAATAAAAGCACAAAAAAAATAATAACATAATAAAAACATACCCAAATAAAATAAAACAAAGTAAAGAAAAATACTAAAAAATTCTACGAAAGCAAATAAAGACACGACTTACTCCCCCATACTTAAGATGGAAAATATTTTCCTTATTTGGGGGAAATAACACCTAACAACTAAAAATGGAAGTTAGATAGGATAAAAGAATAACCAAAAGATCTAAAGAAACCTAAATTCAAAATAAACCTAAAACACACTTTCCACTCATCATTCTTCCTCATCAAACCTTTGTAAAAGAAATTAATGCTCAATGAAAAAGATAGGCATGATGAAAGTAGAAATAAGATAGGATTTTGAAAAAGGAGGGTTCATGAAAAATATTAGTTGCAATGAATGTAAATGCATGACCCCCTGTTTGTAGCACCTCTTAGACATACAAATCAAGTTCCCAACACAAATATGTAAATTATGTCTAAATTGTGTAAAAATATTAGAATCACAACTTATCCCTTCAAAAGATTTGTCACAATTAAAATTCCCCTTAAAACTTAACAATTGAGTTCTTAAATATAGGATCAAGAAATTAGTACTTTTTGACACATCTACAAAAACTAAGTTACCTCCATTTGAATGGGGTGGAGGGTAGAAATTGCCAACATCCTCCAAGGACTTCTTACGATGTAGCATTGAAAAATCAAACTTCTTGAGGCATGATAAATTCATTGTTTAACGAGTATCGATCTAAAAAGGAACAAGTACACACAAATCAATTTTCATTTATTACTTAACCAACCTAATAAAGTGAGAAAATAAGAAAAAAAAATTGAAGAAACATATACAACTCAAGGATGTAGGAATATGCAATTTAGACAATTATCATAGAAAACATGATAATGTACCAACTGGCAATTCTCTCAACAAATTATCATCTTGGCATCATAAAGAAATATAAAGTAAAATTCAATCGTTTTCCAAGTCATGAATCTACTTCGATAAATTTCACTTCATTTGTCAATCCATGGAATCACTATATTTTGATTAATATTAACACAATTGTCAATCAAGCTTACATAACCAAAACATGCATTAAGCAGAATTCCTTATAAGTATGAAATTAGCTAATAACCCTTTGTCAAGGAAAAACCAACTTAATCTTTGATCAGCAAGTCCTATAATCTTACCTTCATTGTTGAAATCCATTCACATTAGACAAATATGAAATCAATGTAATGAAACTCCTCATATCATTTTGTCAAGTCAGTTAAAAGAACTCGCATCAACAACCAATGATAATAAGTAATCAAACACTAAAGATAATAAAGAATTAATCTAATAACTAAATTAACACAAAATCATGAATCTCAAAATAATGTCCAATTACAATCAAAATATTAAGCACTTTATTGTTAAAGAAAAGTAAACAAAAGGTAAAAGATAAAACTCACAGACAAACCCTTCTTCTTCTCCTGCAAACCTCATTTGAACAATGCTCATTTGAGTGGTGATTGAGTAGCTAGCTTAGATCCTTCAAGTCACACAATTCTCTTATGCTTTTCTTGTATTTATAAGGCTCTTTGATGCTAAATTCATTACTTAAGGAATCTAGTCCGAGTAGAATTCAGAAAATTCCAAAATCTTTTGGAAAATACCAAATCCGTGCACATGATTTTTGCCTTCCAGAGCAAGCCTGGCGCTGGGTATTTTTGATCCACTTGATGCCAGGTACAGTTTGTTCTTTCCCTGGATTTTTACTCTGTTTTTACTGGTCGGACAGAATGGACTTGGAGCTTTGTCCACTTGCAAGACCTGGCGCTAGGTCTATTCTATTTTCTTCCTGAATTTATTTCCCCTGCTGCACCAGAATGCACTCGGCGCCTGGTCCTTTGGCAGGGCCTGGCGCCTGGTGCATTATGAAATTGTTCACTTTTTGCTCGAATTTAACTCAAATCTGCACAAATTTGCTAAAAACACCCTTTACAAGCAAAATGTTAAATAGGAAAGAATATTCCAATCTATTATAACAAAGGTATCTCAAAACAATCTCAAATAACTAGAAAAATAATTGTAATCTAGCCCCTATCAACAACTGAAATTAAATTCTGTCTAAAGCTCGGTACATATAAAATACCCGTCAAAATAACTATTCTATTACAATCAAATTTAAGTTCCAGTTCTCCCACTGCTTGGGTCAATACTTCTGCTCTATTTCCCACACGTAGTTTATTTTCACCTTTCTGGAATCTTCTAATCATTCTAAACCCCTTAAAGGAGTTATAGATATGATCAGTGACTCCAAAATAAATAATCTAAGTGGAAGTTGACCCAACCATTAATATAGACTCTAGATAGTAAACAATAGTTGTGGGATTTTCTTAGTCTGAAGATCTGGACACTCCTTTTTCTAGTGTCCCTTCTTTCCATATTTGAAGTACTTATCCTTGGCCTTGTTGGGTTGGGATTCAAGTAGGGGCACTGCGTTTCCGTTCTTCTTTTTGAAATTTCTGGACTTGCACCCAATTCTTGAATAGGAAGCCTTGGCAATTATAGCCTTGGACTATGGCTTCATAACCTTCTCTGCCACCTGAAGCTCTTTCATTAACTCTATTAAACTTATGTTTAACTTGTTCATGTTGTAATTTAACTTGAATTGAGTAAAAGAGCTCGCCAGAGAGTCGAGAACCATATCCACTTTGCACTCGAGGTCAATCACAAGCCCTAAGGCTTTTTCTTTGATATGATCATGAGTGGGCTTTTTCTTGGTGTTGTGGGTGTTTTAGTTGGTTATGAGTTCCACTTAACCCAAAGGGCCAAAACAGAGAATTTCTTGAGACAAAAGGAGAAAATGAAACTAACAATCTATCATCTATCAAACCCTTGAAGAACTAAGCTTCAAAGATCCTCAAGAATAGTAGATGGTTATACTATAATCTCACCCCAATATTCTTGAAGCAATGAAGGTAAACAAGAACAAATAGAATAGAGAAAATAGGCACCCAAGTAATGGAATTCAAACAAACCTTAGAAGAACAAAGTAACTAAGACCCATTCAAAGAAACTATATTGGATTATCCATAAGATTTATAGACTCATTCATAAGGAGGACTAACCCTGAAGCATGGTCTTGAACAAGATGAACAAGGAGGTAAGGGCCTCTCAAGATTCTCTCTTAAATTTGAATTAAAATGTGTGAATTATGTTGTCAAATTACTAAAGGTTCTATTTATACCACCCTAACCCTAGCTAAGTAATCCCTGAGGTTCTATTACAGTTTTGGGTCTTAATAAGTTTTTACAAACACTTAAAATTGGAGAAAATCGAGAAAAACATAAAAAACGCGGGGCAGGCATCGACTGCCCAGAATGGAGCCGGCGCCGATTTGGACACCACAGCTGACACCAGTTGTGATCTGTCTTCAGGTGGTCAAATGGCAGGATAAAGCTGTTGTTGGGCAGAATAGAGGCGGCGGCGGTTCTACTGCTTGGGGCGACGCTAGCCGTCCTCTGGAGGCATCCTTTTTAGTCGAGTTTCATCCATCTTTGTTGCCAGCTTGAGTTCTTGCATGATCACGCCTCCCCCTCCGTGATCTGGACCTCCATGATGAAGCGGAGTCTCATCATCTCCCCCTCCTTGAAAATGATTCGTCTCCAAATCATTGCCATCATCTACATGGAAGGCTTTCACCATTGCTGTCTTCTTAGCGCCATCAAGGTTCTCTCGTTCACCTATAGGCAAGGGAAACAATTCTAAAGGAGTTAGAGGGTTAAAACCATACTCAATTGCAAAAAGAGAATAAGAAATGGAAGGGTGAAAAGCCCTTTTGTAAACAAACTCAATGTGTGACGAGCATTCCCCCCAATTGTTCAAATTATTCTTGATTATGGCCTGTAAGAATTGGATTAGTGTTCGGTTGATCACCTCCTTTGGCAAAACAACTTCAATTTCTTGAGGAATAGCTGCAATTTTACTAGGCAAAGATAATGAAAAATTATTAGTAGAAACATAAGAACATTTGCATAAAAGAAGAATAACAGGTTCCTTAGCTTCTATAGCCTCACTTTCTTTTGCAAAGAAATTCACTTTTCTTTAACCTCCCTTCTCTTGTCCTTGCTCACTCCTATCCTTGATTGTCAAAGGTGTTTGTTTGCCCATCCTCTCTCTAAACTCTTTTTCTTTCCTCTCTTGTTCTTTCCTCTCAATTTCTTGTTTTTGTTTGACATCTTGTGCTCCCTTCTTCTTTTCTCCCTCCTTTATGATTCTTTGATCTTTGTTCACCTCACTAGGGGCCATGGAGGTGAGGGTAAACTTAGTTCCCTCCTTGATTAGGGAATATGTATTCTTCCTCCCATCATGCTTTATATGTCTATCGTATTGCCAAGGTCTCCCTAGGAGAAAGTGACTCGCTTGCATGGGTACCACATCACATAGTACATCATCCTTATACTTTCCCATATCAGAAGACACCAAAACTTATTTGTTCACTCTTAATTCCCCACTATCATTCAGCCATTGCAATTTGTAGGGCTTGGGGTGTTTTATCCACTTTATGTCCAAGTCTTCAATTAAGTTTGCACTAATCATGTTAGCGCAACTCTCACTATCCACAATGACACTACAAGGGGTCTTGTTGATTAGACACCTAGTGTAGAAGATGTTCTCTCTTTGTTGGTAATATTGATCCTCAATGGCTTATAAACTCAATGACTTTCTTGTGACTCCCACCAAAGAGTATTCTTGACCAACAACTTCCCCTTCATCACTTTCCTCATCTCCATTTCCCTTTTGGTCTCCTTGGTACCTTTCTCCCTCTTCTTCCTCGTCGGTAAAAACCTCACCATAGGCATTAGTATACATCGTTCTCTTACTTGGACACTCATGGGAAGTATGTCCATATCCAAGGCACTTAAAACACTTGCTATCCCTATTCCTTTGTGGCCCCTTCATGGCATTTCCCTCATCCTTGTTCCAACCTTCCCTAGGTTTGTAGAAGTCCCTGTGGAATGGCTTAGGGGCTTCATCCTTCTTAATTAGCGCTTGGCTGGTAATGTTAGGGTTTGGAAGTGGTGGTCTAGTAAATACCCTTCTCTTTAATTGCCTTTCAATCTTTATAGCGGCATGCACCATATCCTACAATCAATCATAGCGATGCAATTCTACCAAATTGGCAATTTCCCTATTTAATCCTCCCAAGAACCTTGCTTTGGTTGCTCTAGGATCCTCAATAATTTGAGCTCTCATCAATATTACTTCTATTTCTTTATAATAACCTTCCACACTCTTATTCCCTTACTTAAATGATTGGAGCCTTTGGTAAAGATCATTGTAGTACTACTGTGGTATAAACCTTACCCTCATCATATCTTTCAATAAATTCAAACTACCCACGATTTCCTCTCCCATTTGTTTCCTTTGTACACTAACTTGCTCCCATCATACCAAAGTATACTTTGAAAATCCCAAAATAGCCAACCTCACTTTTGACCTCTCAGCATAGGTATGACTTTCTGGGAAGATCTCCATCCTACTTTCCCACTCGAAATATGCTTCGGGATCACTCTTGCCATAGAATGTGGGCACCTTCAATTTAATGTGGTTCAACTCCCTTTCCTCATCATTTCCTTCTCTCCTTCCTCTTTTATTACCCCATCCTCTATGGTGTTCCCCAAAGGCCTCAACTTATTCCCTCTCATACCATTCATTAACTCCCTCAAACTTTTTTTCTAACCCCCTTAAGTTGTTTCCACCATTCCTTCCTTGGCCCCTACCATGTCCTCCTCTCATACCTATCTTCCTCCTCTTACAGGAGCTTATTGGAATACTCCAATAGAGTGCTCATCCCACACTTCCCCTTGTTGGGCATTTAACGGAGGAGTATTCACCATCCTTCATCCTTAGGCTAGGTACTTCAAATCGTTCTTGGCTTCTCCTTTGTACAACGGTAGAAGATTGTCCAATATGATTTATCAACTCCTTTGTCATGTTTTTGAACTCATTTTGCATAGTCCTTATCATAGCTTGCAAGTCTTCACGCAAACCCCTAGCATCAATTTGTTCTTCTTAAGGTCTACTAGGGCCACTTGGGTTAGGCCTAGAGATCTCTTGATCATGGGCCATGGTGATGAATATTTACTTACTTATACCTACAAAACAAAAGAAATTAGAAAGAAAAATAGATCCTCACTTCACTTCCTTGCATGTTGGCTCTCAAGGTTGATCACTCCACGCTTGTATTTGCTCTCTTAGGCTCTTTTAATAATAGGCTCACCTTCTTGCCTTTTTCTCAATACTCAAGCCTTCTTGTTTAATCCCAATTCTCCCCAATGGCTAAAGTTTTAGTCCAACTTAATGAATCACACAAATCAAAAGAATTTTCCAATTAGAGGGCCTTTGGGGAATTTCAACAAACACTTGTTGGGTACCTCAAGCAAACAAGTTTTAATCAAGAATTTCAAGAAAGGTGGACTCAATCAACACAATAACAAACACTTAGATGCACAAGGAATCACTTCTAACCAAGAAACAAACAAGAATTAGCAAGAATAAAGAAATAAGAACAACTGGAACTATGATTATGAAGAACAAGATGATCACAAGTGTACACTAGAAAAATTGAGTTCAATGAACATGGAATTCAACATTAGAGTGATATACTAAGTCCCAATATCCCAAGGAATGAAAATTAAGAATCAAAGTTCTCAACTATAACAAAAAAACATTCTCATGGAACATTTATTAAACACCTTGGCTACAATCCCGTCACTTAAGAACAACTAACATTTTCACTCATATTCAAGTCAAATTTCACCACAAACACAAGAAAATTTTGTTCCCATGGATTATATTAACATCAAGAAGCAATTTCCCCGAAGAAAAATGAAGGTATAACAAAGATTTCATGACCTTTTTGGATCATGTTTTTAAGCTACGGGATTTTTCTGTTTTCATTTTCTTCAACTTTGCAGGGCTCATTTTTCTTACTTTCTAGCTTTGATGGGAATCAATGCTTTCCTTGCACTAATACCAAACTCTTTGATATGACATTGTGTGGGCTTTTTCTTGGTGTAGTGAGTGGTTTAGTTGGTTATGTGTTCAGCTCAATCAATGGGACCAAAAACAAAGATTCTTCTTAGGACAAAAAAGGAGAAAATGAAACTAACAATCTACCCTCTATCAAACCCTTGAAGAACTAAGCTTTAAAGACCTTCAAGAATAGTAGATAGTTATACTATAATCTTACACCAATATCCTTGAAGCAACGATGGCAAACAAGAACAAATAGAATAGAGAAAATACGCACCCAAGTAATGGAATTCAAACAAACCTTAGAAGAACAAAGAAACTAAGACCTATTCAAAGAAACCTAATTAGATTATCGATAAGATTTATAGACTCATTCATAAGGAGGACTAACCCTTAAGCATGGTCTTGAACAAGATGAACAAGGAGGCAAGGGTCTCTCAAGATTCTCTCTCAAATTTGAATTAAAGTGTGTGAATTGTATTGTCAAATCACTAAAGGTTCTATTTATACCACCCTAACCCTAGCTAAGTAATCCCTGAGGTTCTACTACAGTTTTGGGTCATAATAAGTTTTTACAAACACTTAAAATTGGAGAAAACTGAAAAAAACATAAAAAACGCGGGGCAGTAGTTGACTGCCCAGAATGGAGCCGGCGCCGATTTGGACACCACAGCCGACACTGGTTGTGATCTGTCTTCGGGAGGTCAAATGGCAGGGTAAAGCCGTTGTTGGGCAGAATAGAGGCGGCGCTGGTTCTACTGCTTGGGGTGGCGCCGGCCGTCCTTTGGAGGCGTCCTTTTTGGTCGAGTTTCGTCCATCTTTGTTGCCAGCTTGAGTTCTTGCATGGTCATGCCTCCCTCTCCTTGATCTTGACCTCCATGATGAAGTGAAGCCTTATTATGCTTCCTCGAAAGTAGCAATCATCTTGAGCATATGCTCCCTAACTCATGCTCCCTCTGCTACCTTGGTTTTAATGATCGTTCTAAGTACCTCTTACCTTGTGAGCAGGCTCTTATCAATGAACATTGTAGCTAATGATGTGCTAATGTCATTAACAGTGGTCATGTGCTCATGTTTTGACTGCAGCACATTAGACATGGAGGCCAACATATAGCAATAAGCTATCTCATCGGCCTTCTTCCATGCTTTCTCAGACTCAAGCTTCTTGATAGAACCCTCCTCGATAACAGTATAGGTTTTGTAAAGGACAACTTATACTCCACAACGGTTGATATTATGTGCAGGTTCCTTTTCCAGTCTATATAGTTTGGACCCATTAGTATATTCTCTCGAAGAATAACAGCCAAAGGATTGAAAGAACCTCCACCATCCATTTTAGAAAATAAAAAATAAAAGAGAATTCTCAATTTGTGAAAAATAAATAATTTGTGCACTTTATCATCATATTAAAACTGATAATAGTTAACCCTATTACTATTGTCAATAATTTGATCAATTTGGCTCTTAAGAAAATTGACATAGCTTCTTGGGAAGATTAAAAATTTCTTAAGTTAAGTTTATTGACTACCACAAATTGACTACCCTTCTAGCTAATTGTCCAGAAGATAACCCCATCGAGGGGATGGCCATTTGTTGTTATTTCCTATAGATAATCCTCGCACTATGACCTCTAACGTGGGCTGGCCGATCATAGTACATGTCCGGGCATCAATCATGTCTATCCATTAGGTCTAGATCTTTGTGGAACTACGATCTCTAATAAGGACCGTGATGGAAATTATGGGACCGTTTAAACACCTCTCCCACTTAGTCTTTTAAAATAAGGGTTTTCAAGAAAATATCCTTTTCAAAATATCTCATTAAGTATCCCTTAACTCTTGTAAAATATCTAAACCCATAAATCTCTATGTCAAGGTAAAATCTTTTAAGAGATTTTCTATGGATTAATTTTACCTTGTTAAGAACTGCATAATTTAAAAAATTACCTTTTCAAACTTTTAAGAGCCTTTAGTTTCAATTTTTATTTGATGAAAACAATTTTCTTGTAAAATAAATTAAAATAGTTGTTCTTTTTAACTCACAAAAATATCTAAACCCAAAATATTCTCTATGTCAAGCATAAAATCCTTTAAGAGAATAACCAATAATTAATTTTTGCTCTTAAGCTAAAATAACCATTTAATTTGAAGAAAAATGTTTTTCCTTTGTTAAAAAAATCCTAAAAACTTTGGTCTTTGAGAAAACATGCACATAGGTTCACAAAAGAAAATAGCATGCCAGAAAATTATAAATGTTTTTATGTTTTTCTATTCTTTTAACCTAGGTATACAAATTATAGAATTAAATACATTAATTAATAGTCTTGTTTAATCCTAAATCTCTTTATTATTATTTTTCATGTAAAATATTCCAAGAATATTAACTATGCAAAAATAATAACTTTGCATGGTATGGAACACCTCCCCTCCCCCCCCCAAAAAAAAAGAAAAATGCAAGAAAATTACAAGGGAAATAATTAAAATTTCCCCCCAGTCTTCATGCAATGGCCACATCTGATCACAGCATGTGAAATGGATGACCCGTGGATAAAACTCAAAACCAATGACCTGCTAGGAAGAATCGAACTGTGGCCTAGTCAAAGACTAAGCCGCGGCCAACTACTCAGTAGCCGCTGCCAGCCCCAAGCATTATATGCTTAGAGTCATGCTTGGCTGTTGCTCAGCCTGTCGTAGCTGAAGCACAAGATTGTGCCTTGAGCCACGGCCTTCGGCACACTTTTGTGCCTTAACCCGTAGCTTTTTGCACCATGCTATGGCCGGCTAATAGCTAACCATGGCCGGGTTAGTGCAAACTAGGCCTGATTTCACTCTGGTAGCACCTTTCTTCTCTGTTTCTTTTCTATTGTCCTCCGTTATGCTTTTGTAATCTTCATCTTTCCAGTGGCTTTACATGTGATTTTGTTTAGAGTTTCAAAATAGAAGCCAACCAAAACAAAACCATAACAAATGCCTATGCCCTTTAATCACTAGGAGCACACGATTTCATCAACTATTATTCTTAGAGAAGCCTATGTCTGAATCGCAAGACTTATAGTCATTCTACTGATGTGTTTTTATTTGGGTATAAAAATCATATAAAAATAAGAACATTCTCAATCAAGTTTAAATTAAAATGTTAACCCCAAATTACTCATATGAAAGCGAACTCATCATTAAGCATAGCATAGGGTTTAAAATGAGTGTCGATCCTCAAGGAACAAGTATGCCTTAATCACTTTTATTTCATTGTTTAACCGACACAATAAAGTGAAAAATAATAAAAAAATATAAAAGAATATATACATGTCAAGGATGGATAATTATGTTACTCAAATCATTGTTTTGACAAACATAACCTTAAAGTACCCAATCATTATCATAACTAATCATTCTCTTCGCATCATGAAGGATTAAGATAGATTCACTTCTTTTCCAATCTATGAAATCACTATCTTCAGACAAATAAGCATCACATATCCTGTCTCAACTAATTCACCTAAAAGATGCATTAAACATAATCCTTGATTAAATTTTTATATTCTGGCAAATTTAAAACATGAAATTAACCAATGAATTCATATCCTAGTAGACATCAATTAGCCTTCAATTACCCAGTTTTTAGCAATTGACCCCTTTTCCATGTAAGTTAATGGACAACAAATATGAAATTAATGAATTGAAACCACCATCAACCCCTTTTCCAAGCAAGTTAATAGAAGAAATAATAAATTATTCTCATAATCAGCATAAGTAATTAAATACCAAGAATAACAATCAATTAATCAAAAGGTCAAAGTAACTCTAACAATCATGAATCCCTAAAATAATGTCAAATTACAATAAAGTAATTAATACATTACTGTTCAAGAAAAGAAAACAAAGTTAAAAGAAAGCATTCATAGGCAAGCCTCCTTCTTCTTCCTTCGTAGACCCTCTTGTACAATCTTCCTTGATTTGAGTGAATTCCTCCTTAAAATTGAGTGATTTGATGTTTTGATCCGTGAATTCCCCCTTTTCCTTGTGTTTTCCCTATATTTATAGGCTTTAGAAGTGCCTAAATTCTTCCCTCTAGGGTTTCTGGCCGAATAGAAGTAGGAAAATACTAAAAACTTTGCAACATACCAAAAAATGCACACAAAAATCGAGGCACTGCCTCAGTACCAGTGCACAGCCGGCATCGTTTGTCCTGCCTAGGGCCGGCACCAGTTGTGTTCTGCTTCTCCGTTCGTTCACCGATTTTTTTTTTTTAATTTTCACGCCAATTCTTCCAAGGTGCAGCCGGCGCCACCTCTGAGCTCCTAAACAGTGCCGGTTGTGTTCTGTTCAGCTCTGTTTCACCGATTTTTTCATCGCCTCGAAGTGCATGCCAGCAGCACGTGGCCGGTGTCGATTCTCCTGTCCTGGTCGGCGTTGTCTCTATTCTGTTTAGCGACATTTTTACCTTATTTTACCTCTAAAATCTGAAATAATACACAAAATATATTTCCAAGGGTAAAATCTCAAATATGAAGGAATATGACCAATTATTAACAAAATGTATTACAAAATAGCCTTAAATAACTAGGAAATATGTGACTAATTTAGACCCTATCATTTACCCATACCAGTAAACACGAAGGATCTTTAACACATAATCAACAGAAAACTTGCTGATTTTATTTAGCCTAAACATGCTCCCTACATTTGCCATAAAACCAACATACTCTGATACCAATTGAAGGTTTAACCCAACAAACATACATACAGAGATAACAAGATTAGCAATAGAAGCTTTTAAAAATTTGTTACCTCTACATTTAGGAGGAAGCTTTGATTGTTTAGACTGTGTAGGGACGTTCTCTTATGGAACCGCTGGTTGAACTGAAGCCTCAGGTTCAAGTCTTGCAATTCTCCTACTATGTCTTATTCATGCCAAACCTTTGACCATCCAGAATATGACCACCACATGACTAGTTGGTGAAAACCAAAAAAATAAGAAAATGGTCAAGTTGTACTTAACAGCTTCCGAATAAGCAGTATCAAAAGAAAAATCGTCCATCTATTTCTATTTTCTAAAATCCATAGAGAACCTAGAGAACAATAAAAGCTAGAAAGAATAACTAGAGAAAAAGAAAAAAAAAACTAAAACTCTGTTTATGGTATGTTCCGAACCAAAACAACTTACAGAGTATATTGTCAGTTCCAAACCTTATCTTTGCATATCTCCTATTTTTCTGGGGTTATATAAATCCCCAATAGAATACGCATAAAAATCAACCATGCAGTCAGGAGACTAGCTAACCAGCAACCTTAGCCAAACTGGGCTTGTTGCTACTTGGACCCTAGTCCATCCTATCGGGTTTAACTTTAAATTATTTATTTATTCTTGGACCTATAAAAAACCCATAAATAAATGATTCATTAAACCCAGATGGACTAAAAAAATATTTTATCAAAAAGTTTTCCTTATTAGTTTAGGCCCAGGTTACTTTTAATTTCTCAATCTAGGCCTAGGCCCAGAATAATTAATAACCATCTAAACTAAATATTTATTTTATTCTCTCTACCAGGGCTTTTATTTTATTCTAGCTGAATAAATGAACCAAGCTACTTAAATAAAATAAAACCCATTATAACCAAGACTAATTTCTTAATCCAAATTCATCGGGACTTATAGGATATTTTGGTGACCAAAAGACATATCGCCTTAGCTACTAAAATGACCAAAATGCTCCTACTATATAAATAGCTATATTTTACATTTTAAATATTTGTTAATATTACCATAAGGAAATATTAATCCAATGACAATGCTGTGTTAGCAAAGTTTCCGACCTACAAGTGTTATGACAAATATACCCCTTCACATAATGTCGTACATTCATAGAGTAAGAGTGTACTAACACTTCTTTAAATGACATCTACCATCCTTAGACCTCTAGTCCAATGATCTATGACTTCCCAAAATATTTATGCTTTCTAAGGGAGCTACCCTAAGGCAAACACTCAAGTCATGTTCCCTAGGGCCTTGGATTATTAGATAATTTGAATTGTCACAATGGGCGATATAGCTAGAATCCATCTTGTAGGAGTTCATCTTAACTAACTAGTCACATATACTCAACATACAAGTATATTGGTCTTACGATAGAACCTTAACTATAGTATATCAAAGTATACAATTCCAACTTTGCCAGACCACTAACCCATACTCAAGCTATAGGGTATAAGTCCACACTGTAGCAATAGTAGTCCAAGTTTCCAGTATATAGTACTTTTAGAAACTACTACTATAGGTCCACTTCTATGTATTCGAAATACGCTTATATTATGAAGTGACAGGACTACTCATTGGCTACAGGTAAGCCATTCCCCACCTGAAATTCATAACATAATAACCTTATTATGATGAGATTCATATTCTCATCATTCAGTTAAGAATAACAGTTTATGTGTTAAGTAACTCGTGATCCATACTATATTGTGAAAGAACTCTATTCACATGAACCAATTACTTAAACATCATATGTTTTTTTCAGCGATATTGTGCATAAATTAAAATGTGAAAACACAAAAAAATTATGAGAAAAAATCTCTTGTTAATTTAACTAAAATTACACCAGAAATACAGTCTTAGTAGACAAACATTCCAACATAGATATCCTCCTGACGGGCAGAGAAACAGGGGAGTATGCATCAATGGGGAAAAATAGAAAAAAAAAACACAAGCCTTAAAGGTCGCACGGAAGCGTAAAGAACATACCTTTGCACGCTTTAAACCTAGTAGGTTGAGTAGGAGTGGATTGAACGACAGGAATCAATTCGCCTTGCCCACTTGAAGAAGCTTACAGTTGATCACCCGCTAGCCTCCTACTTCGCCATGTTTGTATAAACGCCAAGCTTTTCAGCCCTCAGAATCTGCCACTGCCCAACGTCTATTCGGTGAACACAATAGTGAAGAAGAATGGTCTGAAGTTTCCTTGGTTCTCTTGCTATTGGTAAGCAAAGCTCCAAGGAGGAAAACAGAGGGTGAGGAGACATGAGAGAGAGAGAGCTGCGTGAGAGCCTCTAGTTGTTAGGGAGATTAGGGTTTTTCTTTTACCAGAGACTTGTTTATAGGTCAACCAAAACTAGGTCTCTAATTAACTGATAAACATATCCTCAGGATATCAAATTTCAAACATCCGGATATTATCTTGAGAATAAGTTTAGCTAAACCCTAAACTCATCTGAACCGTATCTGGAAAAAACCCTACGGTCCAAGCTATTGGGCCGAAATAATTTTATTATTTTTCTAAGACCCAAAAGGCCCAAAATAATAAACATTAATTATTTATTTCCTGGGCTTATAGAAATAACCCAATAAATAATTAATGAGCCCAAATGAACCAAAATAATTAATCTTTAATTATTTATATCTTGGGCTTAAATAAATAACCCAATAAATAATTAAGCATTAATTATTTTCCCTTGGTTTAAGCCCAGGTTAATTTTCTAATTATTCAAACTAGACCTATGCCCTGAATAATTAATTAACCAAACAAACCAGAAAATTAATTTCTCTCAACTCCTAATTTTATTTATTTATTTATTTATTTTATTCCAGTCTAATAATAAATTAGATATCCTGAATAAAATTAAATAAAATAAAATTCTCTTGAACTGAGACCAATTCCACAACCCAGAATTAATTAGGACTTACGGGCTATTCCGAAGACAAAAAAGACACATCGCCCTGCCTGCTAAAATGACCAAAATAACCCTGCTATATAAATAGCTGTATTTTGTATTTTAAATATTTTCTAATATCACCATAAGGAAATATTGACCCCAAGGACAATGCTGCATTAGCAAAGTCTCCGACCTACAGGTGAAATGACTAAAATACCCCTCTACACATCGCCGTACATGTAGAGAGGAAGAGTGTACTAACACCCCTCTAAAAGACATCTACCATCCTTAGGCTTCTAGTCAGATGATCGACGACTTCCTGGAGTGTTTCCACTTTCCAAGGGAGCTACCCAAAAGCAAACATCCAAGTCATGTTTCCTAGGGCCCTGGACATTTTAGACCATTTGGACAACCACAAGGGGTGATATAGTGTAGAAACTATCTTGTACAAGTCTGTCTTAACTAACTAGTTATATATGCCCAATACACAAGTATATTGGTTCTACTATAGAACCACAACTATAGTATATCAAAACATATGCTTCTAGCTTTGTCAGACCACCAACTCATACTCAAGTTGGGGAGTACTAGTCCATGCTGTAGCAGTAGTAGTCTAGGTTTCTATCATATAGCACTTTTAGAAACCACTACTACAGGTCCTGTCCAACGTATTCGAAAAACGCTTATGTCATGAAGTGAGTGGACTACTCACTGGCTAAAGGTAAGCCATTCCCCATTTGGAATTCATAATATAATAACCTAAACATGATGAGATTCTCAGTCTCATCAACAAGTTAAGAACAAATGTTTATGTGTTAAATAACCCGTGATCCATACCTTACTGTGAAAAGACCACCATTCACATGGATCACTTATTTAAACACAATGGGTCTATTCGAAATGAAAATTGTGCACAAAAAACAGTAAATTCACAACTAATTTCTGAAAATATATTCTTTTATTAAAATATTTGATTTTGCATCAGAAACCTAGTCTAAGAGGGCATATAATTCAACAATCTCCCATTTGCACTCTAAGACTAGGTAAGTCCATAGGTGCCCACCCCTATGGCGTCAAATTATCTCTTGAAGACTCTCCAGCCAAAGGCTTGGTGAATGGATCTGCTCGATTATTTTCTGATGCAATATGTTCTACCACGACTTCCCATCTCTAGATGAAATCCTGGATCAGGTAGTACTTCCTCTCGATGTGTTTCCCCTTCTTGTGGTTCCGAGGTTCCTTAGATTGCGATACTGCTCCAGTGTTGTCACAATACATCACAATCGACCTGTCCATATGTGATACGACTCCAACTTCTGTAACGAACTTCCGGAGCCAGACTGCATCCTTGGATGCCTCCGAAGCTGCCACATACTCAGCTTCCATAGTTGAGTCAGCAATATAAGATTGGTTGATACTCCTCCAGACAAGGTGAAGACATATCCACTAGTGGATTTTCTCTCATCCTTATCCACCTGGAAGTCTGAGTCTGTGTATTCTGGAGGAACTAAATCATCAGCCCTGTAAACAAGCATATAATCTCTCGTTCCCTTGAGGTACTTGAGAATATACTTTATAGCTTGCCGATGAATCTCCCCAGGGTTTGACTTATATCTGTTAACTAAGCCCACGGCAAAGCAGATATCCAGCCTAGTAGACAGCATGGCGTACATGAGACTTCACACAGCCGAAGTGTAGGGAATCCTACTCATTCTGTCCTTTTCTTCTTGAGACTTAGGACAGTCCTTTGAAGAAAATGACAACCCATGTCTGCAATGGATTAAAGCTCCCTTGCATGAGTCCATGTTGTACTTGGCCAGCATCTTGTCAATGTATGTTGCTTGGGATAACCCTAACATTCTCTGCTTCCTATTTTTAAGAAGCCTAATCCAGAGAATGTAGCTGGCTTCTCCCAAGTCCTTCACACTGAATTGATTAGACAGCCAAACCTTTGTAGACGACAATGACCCAACATCATTTCCAATGAGTAGAATGTCATCCATATGCAGGACAAGAAAAAGCACATTAATACCTTCAAGTTTCCTGTACACAATGGTTATTCTTCATTTTGAATAAAGCCATAAGACTTTACAGTCTCATCAAAACGAATGTTACATGCTCTCGATGCCTGCTTAAGTCCATAAATGGACTTCTTAAGCTTGCAAACCATATGTTCCTGACCTTCTGCAATGAAGCCTTTCGGTTGGAACATATAGATGTCTTCGCTAAGATGGCCATTTAAGAATTCCGTCTTGACATCTATTTGCCATATCTTGTAGTCATAGTGACATGCGATGGCAAGGAGGATGTGGATGGATTAAAGCATGGCTACCGGGGAAAAGGTTTCCTCATAGTCGATTCCCTCTTTCTGAGTATACCCTTTCACCACAAGCCTAGCTTTGAAGGTTTCTACCTTCCCATCCACTCCCCTCTTTCTCTTGTACACCCACATGCACCTAATGGGTTTTATCCCTTCAAGTGAAGCTACAAGATCCCAAACCTGAATGAGGTACATAGACTCAATCTCAGCTTTCAATGCTTCATGCCACAGATTTGCATAGGCAACAGCAATAGCCTCCTCATATCTAGTGGGGTCTTGTTCCAGATGGTCGGAGACCAACTCAAAGGCTTCTCCAGTCCATCTATCCGGAACACTAACACTATCCCACTACAACGAGGCTCCATTTGCATAGGCTCTTGAGGCTGTACCTCTTCTTGTTCCACAATCGGGTCAGAAGATGTTTATTCCGTAGATAACTTCTCCTCAAGTTCCAACCTTGTTGAACCTTTTGTGGAAGTACTTTGATCATCTTCCAAGTATCTAGCATTGGTATTGACTAGTACCTTCTGCTCCTTAGGATGATAAGAGTAACCTCCTTTTGTCCCTTTTGGATACCCAACAAAATAGCATAACTCTAATCTCGGTTCCAACATATCTCCCTCGATCAGTACATAAGCTGAACAACCCCAAATCCTGAGATGATTCAGACTTGGCTTATGCCCAGTCCACATCTCATAGGGAGTCCTAAGTACTGACTTGGAAGGTACCAAGATCAGAATATATGCCCCTATCTCCAAGGCATATCCCCAAAAGGACACTGGAAGAGTAGCATGAGACATCATACTTTGGACCAATTCCATCAACATCCTGTACCTTCTTTCAGCTACTCTGTTCTAATGTGGTGTTTTCGGCACAAAGAGCTGGGATACTATCCCATGATGTACCATGTAGACCTTAAATTCACCTAGGAGGTACTCTCCACCACGATCCGATCGTAAGGTTTTGATTAATTTACCTGTCTGACGCTCCATTTCAACTTTAAACTCCTTGAACTTGCCAAAAGAGTCAGACTTGAGTCACATCAGATAAATGTAACCATACCTTGTACAATCATCCGTGAAAGTGATGAAGTACTCAAAACCTCCTCTAACTGGTGTGGACAACGGACCATACACATCAGTGTGAACAAGACTTAATACCTCCTTGGCTCTATCCACCTTTGGTGTAAATGACCTTGGGGTCATCTTTCCCATCAGGCAGGATTCACACTAAGACCAACTTTCCAATCTCAATGAGCCCAAAGGCCCATCATGGATTAGCTTCTGAATCCTGGTTGAGTTAATATGACCCAACCTTAGATGCGAAAGGTATGAATCATTGATATTGGTCTTTCTCTTCTTAGTTAAAGGTTCAGACTAAGTGTTATTTGATTGGTTGTTAATAAGGTTTAAAAAGAAAAGATTTTCATACATGTGCCCAGTACATAAAATTTCTTCATCTCTACTGATAGAAATACCAGAATGGAAAGATACAGAATATCCTTGATTTATAAGTTTTGCAACTGAAATCAAATTCTGACGAAATCCTGGTACATATAAAATAACTTTTAAAACCACTATTTTATTTCAATAAAAAATAAGATCCAGCTCTCCTACTGCAAGGGCCCAGACTTGTGCTCCATTACCCACTCGTAGCCTATGTTCACCCTTCTTGAGTCTTCTAATCTTTCTAAACCCCTGCAAGGAGTTACAAATATGATCATTGGCTCCTGAATCAACAATCCAAGTAGAAGTTGATCCTACCATTGATATAGACTCTAGATAGAAAACGTTACCTGTGGGGTTTTTCTGGGCTTGAAGATCTGGACACTCCTTTTTTCAGTGTCTCTTCTTTCCACATTAGAAACACTTGCTGTTTGGTTTGTCTTTGGGTTGGGTCTTGGGCTAGGCTGCTTCTTCCTCTTGAACTTTCTGGGTTTAGGCCCAGTTCTTGAGGAAGAAGCCTTAGTAATCATGGCCTTTGACTGTGGCTTTATGACCTTCTCCGCCATCTGGAGCTCCTTCATCAGTTCAGTCAAACTCATGTTCAATTTGTTCATGTTATAATTCAACTTGAACTGAAGGAAGGAACCAACTAGAAATTCGAGAATAATGTCCACTTGGCTCTCGGGGTCAATAACAGCCCCTAAGATTTCTGCCTCCTTGAAAACAGCAATCATCTTGAGCATATGCTTTCGAACTGATGCTCCATCAGCCATCTTAGTGTTTATTATTGTTCGAAGAGCCTCCTGCCTTGCGGGCCAGCTCTTGTCTACGAACATAGTAACCAATGATTGACTAATGTCATATGCAGAAGCCATGTGCTCATGTTTTAACTGGAGCACATTAGACATAGAGGCTAACATATAGCAATGTGCCATTTCATCAGCCTTCTTCCATGCCTTCTCAGCCTCTCGCTCTTCGGCGGTGGAATCTTCCCCGATAACAGGGCAGGTCGCGTAATGAACATACTTATACTCTTCGGCTGTGAGTATTATGTCCAGGTTCCTTTTTCAGTCCACATAGTTTGGACCCGTTCACTTATTCTCCCTGAAAATAATGACCAATGGACTAAAAAAACCTCCCACCATTTCTGAAAATCAAAAAATAAAAGAAAGAATTTATTTTGTGAAAACAAAATAAAATTTGTGTACTGAAAATAATTTGGCTCTTAAGAAAACTGACATAGCTTTTTAGGAAGATTAACAGTATCCTAAGCTATGTGTAATAACCACCACAAATTAATTTCCCTTCTAGGTAATCATCTATAGGATAACTCCATTGTGGAATGGTCGTTTCCTCTCATTTCTTATGGACATACCTCGCACTATAACCTCCAATGTGGGCTGGCCGATCATAGTACGTGCCCCGAGTTATTAATTACATCCTTCCATTATATCTAGATTCTTGTGGTATCCCCATCCTATACGGTTTTACTCCCATGGTGACACGAGGGGACCCACGATCTCTAATGAGGACCATGATGGAAGAAGCCGTGGGGCCATTGGAACCCCTCTCCCACTTAGTCTTTTAAAATAAAGGTTTTCTGGAAAAATATCCTTTTGAAATTTCCCTTAAGTTTTTCCTTAACTCAAAAATAAAATATCTAAGTCCACTACAATCTCTATGTCAAGGTTTATATCATTTGAGAGAATTTTCCTTGGACTAATTTTATTTAAGTTAAAACTTAATGATTTCAAAAATTTTCCAATTAAAACTTTCTAGAGTCTTTAGTCTCAATTTTATTTGACAAAACAATTTTTCTAGTGCAAAATAAAAGAAAATGGCTCTCCATTTTAATTTACAAAAATATCTAAATCCAATATATTTTCTATGTCAAGGATTAAATCCTTTGAGAAAGTATTCAAGGATTAATTTTTGTACAAATTAAAATAACCATTTAATTTTTGAAGAAAAATGTTTTTCTTGTTAAAAAAAAATGTTCCCAAAGACTTTGGTCTTTGAGAAAAGGCACACGTAGGTACACAAAAAAAAAATAAAAAAATAGCATGCTTGAAAACAGTAAACGTTTTCATGCTTTTCTATTTTTAAACCTAAGTGCCTAAATAATAGAATTAAACACATTAATCAATTAATTAATTAATGATCTTATTTAATCCTAAAATCCCTTACTAAAATTTTTCATGCAAATATATTCCAAGAATATAAAATATTGGAAAAATATTAACTTTACCTAGTATGGGACCCAAAATGGAAAAGAAAAAGAAAACTGAAAAAACAAATCTGCCGGTCCGTGTACACCCGCCGCACCGGATCAGAGCATTTTGATATGCGGTCCACCGCACCCCCTGGAGCACCAGTCGCACCAGATTGTGTGATGCACGAACCACGGAGCTGATCCACAGCCCGCAACCCATGCCCAGCTCCTCTCAACACACGACCTACGAGCTCGCCCGGATACCCGCCGCTCGACCCGCGCGCGATTGCAATTTCATGCAATCGGCGCAATTGGCTCGCAATTCTCCCAGCGGCTCGGCTCAATAGCGACCGGCTCCTCTCACAGAAATAACGGCACGGCTCGGCTCGGCTCGGCTCAGACGGCGGCTTAGGAATAGTGTTTCTTCTTCATTTTTTTTTCCCTTTTCCAAGCGGAAGTTGCAGAACCTCTGCGCTTCATCTACTACTTCTTTCTTTGGCTTCTTTGGACATTTTTACTTACAAAAACACAACCACCTATGCCCATTTAAATTGGGATTACATGATCAAACGTCAAAGCCAAAAATTTTTATGGAGAGTCCTATGCTTCAACGGTGAAGCTCACAGTCATCCTATCCTATACCAAAATAGCGAAGGATCACAGGTATAATCACCAAACAATTATCTTCTCCATTTTTATTAACTACCATGCTCCCTAAGTTGATCAAAGAACCATTGGCTCTGAAACCACATTGACGGGCAGAGAAACAGGGGAGCATGCTTCAATGGGGAAAAACAGGAAAAAAAAAAAACACACACAAGCCTTAAAGGCCGCCCAGAAGCGTAAAGACCATACCTTTGCGCGCTTTAAACCTTCTAGGTTGAGTAGGAGTGGATTGAACGACAGGAATCGCTTCGCCTTGCCCACTTGAAGAAGCTTCCGGTTGATAACCCGCTAGCCTCCTACTTCACCTTGTTTGCTTGAACGCCAAGCTTTTCACCTCTCAGAATATGCCACTGCCTAACTTTTTGTTGGTGAACACAATAGTGAAGAAGAAAGGTCTCAAGACTCCTTGGTTCAATTCCTATTGGTTAGCAAAGCTCCAAGGAGGAAAATAGAGGGTGAGGAGACGTGAGAGAGAGAGAGCTGCGTGAGAGCCTCTAGTTGTTAGGGAGATTAGGGTTTTTTCTTTTACTAGAGACTTGTTTATTGGTCAGCCAAAACTAGATCTCTAATTATCTGTTAAACATATCCCCGGGATATCAAATTTCAAACATCCGGATGTTATCCTGAGAATAAGTATGGCTAAACCCTAAACTCATCTGAACCGTAATGAAAAAACCCTGCGGTCCAAGCTATTGGGCCGAAATAATTTTATTATTTTTCTTGGACCCAAAAGGCCCAAAATAATAAATATTAATTATTTATTTCCTAGGCTTATAGAAATAACCCAATAAATAATTAATGAGCCCAAATGAACCAAAATAATTAATCTTTAATTATTTATATCTTGAGCTTAAATAAATAACCCAATAAATAATTTAACATTAATTATTTTCCCTTGGTTTAAGCCCAGGCTAATTTCCTAATTATTCAAACTGAACCTATGCCCTGAATAATAAATTAACCAAATAATTTAGAAAATTAATTTCTCTCAACCCCTAATTTTATTTTATTTTATTTATTTATTTTATTCCAGTCTAATAATAAATTAGACATCATGAATAAAATCAAATAAAATAAAATCTTCTTGAATTGAGACCAATTCCTCAACCCATAATTAATTAGGATACACAGGCTATTGCAAGGACCAAAAAGACACATCGCCCTACCTGCTAAAATGACCAAAATACCCCTGCTATATAAATAATTGTATTTTGTTTTTTAAATATTTTTTAATATCACTATAAGGAAATATTGACCCCAAAGACAATGCTGCATTAGCAAAGTCTCCGACCTACAGGTGAAATGACTAAAATACCCCTCTACACATTGTCGTACATATAGAGAGGAAGAGTGTACTAACACCCCTCTAAAAGACATCTACCAACCTTAGGCTTCTAGTCAGATGATCCACGACTTCCGAAATGTTTCCGCTTTCCAAGGGAGCTACCCTAAAGCAAACATCCAAGTCATGTTTCCTAGGGCCCTGGACGTTTTAGACCATTTGGATAACCACAAGGGGCGATATAATACAGAAACTATCTTGTACAAGTTGGTCTTAACTAACTAGTTACATATGCCCAATACACAAGTATATTAGTTCTACTATAGAACCTCAACTATAGCAAATCAAAGCATATACTTCCAGCATCATCAGACCACCAACTCATTCTCAAGTCGTAAAGTACCTGTCCACGCTGTAGCGGTAGTAGTCTAGGTTTCTATCATATAGTACTTTTAGAAACCACTATTACAGGTCATGTCCGACGTATTCGAAATACGCTTATGTCATGAAGTGAGTGGACTACTCACTGGTTAAAGGTAAGCCATTCCCCATTTGGAATTCATAACATAATAACCTAAATATGATGAGATTCTCAGTCTCATTAACAGGTTAAGAACAAGTGTTTATGTGTTTAATAACCCGTGATCCAAACCTTACTGTGAAAGACCACCAATCACATGGATCACGTGTTTAAACACAATGGGTCTATTCCAAACGAAAGTTATGCACAAACAAAAAGTAAATTCACAACTAATTTCTGAAAATAAATTCTTTTATTTAAATATTCGATTTTGCATCAGAAACCTAGTCTAAGAGGGCATACAATCCAACAATCTTCCATTTGCAATCTAAGACTAGGTAAGTCCATAGGTGCCTACCCCTATGGCGTCTAAGTTTCTCTTGAAGATTCTCTCAGGCAAAGGCTTGGTAAATATATCTGCTAGATTGTTTTCTGAGGCAATATATTCCACCACGACTTCCCGTCTCTGGATGAAATCCTGGATCAGGTGGTACTTCCTCTCGATGTGTTTCCCCTTCTCGCGGTTCCGAGGTTCCTTAGATTGTGATACTGCTCCAGTGTTGTCACAATACATCACAATCAGCCTGTCCATATGTGATACGACTCCAACTTCTATAATGAACTTCTGGAGCCAGACTGCATCATTGGATGCCTCCGAAGCTGCCACATACATAGCTTCCATGGTTGAGTCAGCAATACAAGATTGCTTGATACTCCTCCATGAAATTGCTCCTCCAGACATGGTGAAGACATATCCACTAGTAGATTTTTACTCATCCTTATCCGCCTGGAAGTCTGAGTCTATTTATCCTGTAGGAACCAAATCATCAGCCCTGTAAACCAGCTTATAATCTTTTGTTCCCTTGAGGTACTTGGGAATATACTTTACAGCTTGGCAATAAATCTCCCCAGGGTTTGAGTGATATTTGCTAACTAAGCCCACGACAAAGCAAATATCCGGCCTAGTACACAGTATGGCGTACATGAGACTTCTCACAGCTGAAGCGTAGGGAATACAATTCATTCTGTCATTTTCTTCATGAGACATAGGATAGTCCTTTAAAAAAAATGACAACTAATGTCTGCAAGGGATTAGAGCTCCCTTGCATGAGTCCATACTGTACTTGGCCAGCATCTTGTCAATGTATGTTGCTTGGGATAACCCTAACATTCTCTGCTTTCTACTTCTAAAACCCTTATCCCGAAAATCTAGCAGGCTTCTCCCAAGTCCTTCATACTGAATTGATTAGACAACCAAATCTTTGTAGATGACAATGTCCCTATATTATTTCCAATGAGTAGAATGTTATCCACATATAAGACAAGGAAAACCACACTATTACCTTCAAGTTTTTTGTGCACACATGGTTCATCTTCATTTTGAATAAAACCCAATGGGGATTCCCTCTTTCTGAGTATACCCTTTCGCCACAAGCCTACATTTGAAGGTTTCTACCTTCCCATCCACTCCCCTCTTTCTCTTCTACACCCACTTGCACCCAATGGGTTTTATCACATCAGGTGAAGCTATAAGATCCAAAACCTGATTGTGGTACAAAGACTCAATCTCAACTTTTATTGCTCCATACCATAGATTTGCATCGGCATCAACAATAGCCACTTCGTATCTAGTAGGGTCTTTTTCCTGATGGTCGGAGACCAGCTCAAAGGCTTCTCTAGTCCATCTATCCGGAACCCTAGACACTCTCCCACTACGACAAGGCTCCATTTGCATAGCCTCTTGAGGCTGTGCCTCTTCTTATTCCACAATCGAGTCAGAAGAAGTTGATTCAGTAGATAACTTCTACTCAAGTTCTAACCTTGTTGAACTATTAGTGGAAGTATATTGATCAACTTCCAAGTATCTAGCATTGGTACTGACTTATACCTTCTACTTCTTTGGATGGTAAAAGTAACCTCCTTTTGTCCCTTTTGGATACCCAACAAAATCGCATAATTCTAATCTCGTTTCCGACTTGTCTTCCTTAATTAGCACATAAGCTGGACAATCCCAAATCCTGAAATGATTCAGACTTGGCTTACGCCCAGTCCATATCACATAGGGAGTCCTAGGTATTGAGTTGGAAGGCACCAATTTCTGCATATAAGCCACTGTCTCCAGGGTATATCCCCAAAAGAATACTAGAAGAGTAGCATGAGACATCATGCTTCGGACCAATTCCATCAACGTCCTGTACCTTCTCTCAGCTACTCCGTTCTGATGTGGTGTTCCCAGCACAGAGAGCTAGGATACTATCTCATGATGTACCATGTAGATCTTAAATTCTCCTAGGAGGTACTCTCCACCACGATCCGATCGTAAGGTTTTGATTAATTTACCTATCTGACGCTCCATTCCAGCCTTAAACTCCTTGAACTTGCCAAAAGAGTCAGACTTGCGTCATATCAGATAAATGTAACCATACCTTGTACAATCATCCGTGAAAAGTGATGAAGTACTCAAAACCTCCTCGGACTACTGTGAACAATGGACCACACACATCAGTGTGAACAAGACTTAATACCTCCTTGGCTCTATCCACATTTGGTGTAAATGACCCTGGGGTCATCTTTCCCATCAGGCAGGATTCACACTAAGACTAACTTTCCAATCTCAATGAGCCCAAAGGCCCATCATGGATTAGCCTCTGAATCCTAGTTGAGTTAATAAGACCTAACGTTAGATGCCAAAGGTATGAATCATTGATATTGATCTTTCTCTTCTTAGTTAAAGGTTCAGACTAAGTGATATTTGAATGGTTGTTAATAGCCTTTAAAAAGAATAGATTTCCATACATGTGCCCAGTACATAAAATTTCTCCATCTCTACTGATAGAAATACCAGAACGGAAAGATACATAATATCCTTAATTTATAAGTTTTGCAACTGAAATCAAATTCTGACGAAATCCATGTACATATAATATAACTTTTAAAACCACTATTTTATTACAATAAAACATAAGATTCAGCTCTCCTACTGCAAGGGCCCAGACTTGTGCTCCGTTATCCACTCGTAGCCCATGTTTGCCCTTCTTGAGTCTTCTAATCTTTCTAAACCCCTTAAAAGAGTTATAGATATGATTAGTGGCTCCTGAATCAACAATCCAAGTGGAAGTTGATCCTACCATTGATATAGACTCTAGATAGAAAACTTTACCTATAGGGTTTTTCATGGCTAGAAGATCTGGACACTCCTTTTTCCAATGTCCCTTTTTTTTCCACATTTGAAGCACTTGCCTTTTGGTTTGTCCTTGGGCTGTGCCTTGGGATGGGCTACTGCATTCCCCTTCTTCTTCTTAAAGTTTCTGGGTTTTGGCCCAGTTCTTGAGGAAGAAGCCTTAGCAATTATGGCCTTTGACTGCGGCTTCATGACCTGCTCCGCCATTTGGAGCTCCTTCATCAATAAAGTCAAACTTATGTTTAATTTGTTCATGTTATAGTTTAACTTGAACTGAGGGAAGGAACTCAGTAGAGATTCGAAAACGATGTCCACTTGGCTCTCGGGGTTAATGACAGCCCCTAAGATTTCTGCCTCCTCGAAAACAGCAATCATCTTGAGCATATGCTCTCGGACTGATGCTCCCTCAACCATCTTAGTGTTTATTATTGTTTAAAGAGCCTCCTGCCTTACGGGCCAGCTCTTGTTTGCGAATATAGTAGCCAATGATTGACTAATGTCATATGCAGAAGCCATGTGGTCGTGTTTTGACTGGAGCACATTAGACATACAAGCTAACATATGGCAACGTGCCATTTCGTCAGCCTTCTTCCATGCTTTCTCAGCCTCTCGCTCTTCGGCGGTGGAACCTTTCCCAATAACGGGGCAGGACTCGTAAAGGACGTACTTATACTCTTCAGCTGTGAGTATTATGTCTAGATTCCTTTTCCAGTCCATATAGTTTGGACCCGTTCACTTATTCTCCCTGAGAATAACGGTCAATGGACTAAAAGAACCTCCCACCATTTCTGAAAATAAAAAAATAAAAGAAAGAATTTAGTTTGTGAAAACAAAATAAAATTTGTGCACTGAAAATAATTTGGCTCTTAAGAAAATTGACATAGCTTCTTAAGAAGATTAACAGTATCCTAAGCTAAGTGTAATAACCACCACAAATTAATTCCCTTCTAGGTAATGATCTAGAGAATAACTCCATCGCGGGATGGCCGTTTCCTCTTATTTCCTACGGACATACCTCGCACTATAACCTCTAACGTGCGCTGGCCGATCATAGTACGTGCCCCGAGTTATTTATTACATCCCTCCATTATATCTAGATCCTTGTGGTATCCCCATCCTATACGGGTTCACTCCTAGGGTGACTCGAGGGGACCCACGATCTCTAATGAGGACCGTGATGGAAGCCGTGGGGCCGTTGGAACCCCTCTCCCACTTAGTCTTTTAAAATAAAGGTTTTTTGGAAAAATATCCTTTTGAAATTTCCCTTAAGTTTTTCCTTAACTCAAAAATAAAATATCTAAGTCCACTACAATCTCTATGTCAAGGTTTATATCATTTGAGAGATTTTTCCCTGGACTAATTTTATTTAAGTTAAAACTTAATGATTTCAAAAATTTTCCAATTAAAACTTTCTAGAGTCTTTAGTCTCAAGTTTATTTGACAAAACATTTTTTCTTGTGCAAAATAAAACAAAATGCCTCTCTGTTTTAATTTACAAAAATATCTTAATCCAATATATCTTCTATGTCAAGGATTAAATCCTTTGAGAAAATATTCAAGGATTAATTTTTGTACAAATTAAAATAACCGTTTAATTTTTGAAGAAAAATGTTTTTCTTGTCAAAAAAATGTTCCCAAAGACTTTGGTCTTTGAAAATAGGCACACGTAGGTACACAAAAAAAAAAAAAAAATTAGCATGCTTGAAAACAATAAACGTTTTCATACTTTTCTATTTTTAAACCTAAGTGCTCAGATAATAGAATTAAATACATTAATTAATTAATTAATGATCTTGTTTAATCCTGAAATCCCTTACTAATATTTTTCATGCAAATATATTCCAAGAATATAAAATATTGCGAAAATATTAACTTCGCCTAGGATGGGACCCAAAATGGAAAAAAAACAAAGAAAACCGCAAAAAACAAATCGTCGGTCTGTGTACACCCGTTGCACCGGATCAAAGCCTTTTGATCTGCGGTCCACCGAACCCCCCGGAGCACTAGCCACAGCAGATTGCATGCTGCGCGACCCACGGAGCTAATCCACAACCCGCGCCTAGCTCCTCTCAAGACACGACCCGCGAGCTCGCCCGGATACCCACCGCTCTACCCGCGCGCGATTGCAATTTCATGCAATCGGCGCAATTGGCTCTCAATTCTCCCAGCGGCTTGGCTCAACAGCGACCGGCTCCTCTCATAGAAATGATAGCGCGGCTCAGCTAGGCTAGGCTCAAGCGGCGGCTTAGGAATAGTGTTTCTTTTTTGTTTTTTTTTCTCTTTTCAGCGTGGAAGTTGCAGGACCTCTGCGCTTCATCTACTATTTCTTTCTTTGGCTTCTTTGGACATTTTTACTTACAAAAAATCACTCAAAAGAAAAACATAATCACCAATACCCATTTAAATTGGGTATACACGATCAAACGTCAAAGCCAAAAATTTTTACAGAGAGTCCTATGCTTCAACGGTGAAGCTCACAGTCATCCTATCCCATACCAAAACAGCGAATGATCAAAAGTATAATCCCCAAAAAACCATCTTCTCCATTTTTATTAACTACTATGCTCCCTAAGTTAATCAAAGAACCATTAGCTCTGAAACCACATTGACGGGCAGAGTAACAGGGGAGCATGCTTCAATGGGGAAAAACAGGGAAAAAAAAACACACAAGCTTAAAGGCCGTACGGAAGCGTAAAGACCATACATTTGCGCGCTTTAAACCTATTAGGTTGAGTAGGAGTGGATTGAATGATAGGAATCGCTTCGCCTTGCCCACTTGAAGAAGCTTCCGGTTGATAACCCGCTAGCCTCCTACTTCGCCTTGTTTGCATGAACGCCAAGTTTTTCACCTCTCAGAATATGCCGCTGCCTAACTTTTTGTCGGTGAACACAATAGTGAAGAAGAACGGTCTCAAGTCTCCTTGGTTCTTTTCCTATTGGTTAGCAAAGCTCCAAGGAGGAAAACAGAGGGTGAGGAGACGCGAGAGAGAGAGAGCTGCGTGAGAGCCTCTAGTTGTTAGGGAGATTAGGGTTTTTTCTTTTACTAGAGACTTGTTTATTGAGCCAAAACTAGGTCTCTAATTATCTGTTAAACATATCCCCGGGATATCAAATTTCAAACATTCGGATGTTATCCTGAGAATAAGTATGGCTAAATCCTAAACTCATCTGAACCGTATCTGAAAAAACCCTACGGTCCAAGCTATTGAGCCGAAATAATTTTATTATTTTTCTTGGACCCAAAAGGCCCAAAATAATAAACATTAATTATTTATTTCCTGGGCTTATAGAAATAACCCAATAAATAATTAATGAGCCCAAATGAACCAAAATAATTAATCTTTAATTATTTATATCTTGGGCTTAAATAAATAACCCAATAAATAATTTAACATTAATTATTTTCCCGTCTCTGGATGAACTCCTGGATCTGGTGGTACTTTCTCTCGATGTGTTTCCCCTTCTTGTGGTTCCGAGGTCCCTTAGATTGCAAAATTGCTCCAGTGTTGTCACAATACATCACAATCGGCTTGTCCATATTTGATACGACTCCAACTTCTGTAAGGAACTTCTGGAGCCAGATTGCATCCTTGGATGCCTCTGAAGCTGCCACATACTCAGCTTCCATGGTTGAGTCAGCAATACAAGATTGCTTGATACTCTTCCATGAAATTGCTCCTCCAGACATGGGGAAGACATATCCACTAGTGGATTTTTTGTCATCTTTATCCGCCTGGAAGTCTGAGTCTGTGTATCCTGTAAGAACCAAATCATCAGCCCTGTAAACCAGCATATAATCTCTCGTTCCCGTGAGGTACTTGAGGATATGCTTTACAGCTTGCCAATGAATCTCCCTAGGGTTTGACTGATATCTGCTAACTGAGCCCACGGCAAAGCAAATATCTGACCTAGTACACGGCATGGCATACATGAGACTTCCCACAGCCGAAGCGTAGGGAATCCTACTCACTCTGTCCTTTTCTTCTTAAGACATAAGACAGTCTTTTGACAAAAATGACAACCTATGTCTACTACCCTGCATGAGTCCATGCTGTACTTGGCCAGCATCTTGTCAATGTATGTTGCTTGGGATAACTCTAACATTCTCTGCTTCCTATTTCTAACAAGCCTAATCCCGAGAATGTAGTTGTCTTTTCCGAAGTCCTTCATACTGAATTGATTAGATAGCCAAATCTTTATAGACGACAATGTCCCTACATCATTTCCCATGAGTAGAATGTCATCCACATACAAGACAAGAAAAACCACATTAATACCTTCAAGTTTCTAGTACACACATGGTTCATCTTCATTTTGAATAAACCATAAGACTTTACAGTCTCATCAAAACGAATGTTCCATGCTCTCGATGCCTGCTTAAGTCCATAAATGGACTTCTTAAGCTTGCAACCCATATGTTCCTGACCTTCTGCAATGAAGCCTTCCGGTTAGAACATATAGATGTCTTCGCTAAGATGGCCATTTAAGAATGCCGTCTTGACATCCATTTGTCATATCTCGTAGTCATAATGACATGTGATGGCAAGTAGGATGCGGATGGATTTAAGCATTGCTACCGGAGAAAAGGTTTCCTCATAGTTGATTCCCTTTTTCTGAGTATACCCTTTAACCACAAGCCTAGCTTTGAAGGTTTCTACCTTCCCATCTGCTCCCCTCTTTCTCTTGTACACCCACTTGCACCCAATGGATTTTATCCCTTCTGGTGAAGCTACAAGATCCCAAACCTAATTGAGGCAGATAGACTCAATCTCAGCTTTCATTACTTCCTGCCACAGATTTGCATCGGCATCAGCAATAACCTCCTCGTATCTAGTGGGGTCTTGTTCTTGATGGTCAGAGACCAGCTCAACGTCTTCTCCAGTCCATCTATCCGGAACCCTAAACACTCTCCCACTGCGACAAGGCTCCATTTGCACAGGCTCTTGAGGTTGTGCCTCTTCTTATTCCACAATCGGGTCAGATGAAATTGATTACGTAGATAACTTCCACTCAAGTTCCAACCTTGTTAAACCATTAGTGGAAGTACTTTGATCAACTTCCAAATATCTTGCATTGGTATTGACTAGTACCTTCTACTCCTTAGGATGGTAAAAGTAACCTCCTTTTGTCCCTTTTGGATACCAAACAAAATAGCATAATTCTGATCTCGGTTCCAACTTTTCTCCCTTGATCAGTACATAAGCTGCACAACTCCAAATTTTGATATGATTTAGACTTGGCTTACGCCCAATCCACATCTTATAGGGAGTCCTAGGTACTGACTTGGAAGGCACCAAGTTTTGAATATATGCCACTGTCTCCCGAGCATATCCCAAAAAGAACACTGGAAGAGTAGCATGGGACATCATGCTTCGGACCATTTCCATCAACGTCTTGTTCCTTCCCTCAGCTACTCCATTCTACTATGGTGTTCCCGGCACAGAGAACTGGGATACTATCCCATGATGTACCATGTAGTCCTTAAATTCACCTAGGAGGTACTCTCCACCACAATCCGTTCGTAAGGTTTTGATTAATTTACATGTCCGATGCTCCACTTCAGCCTTAAACTCCTTAAACTTGTCAAAAGAGTCAGACTTGTGTCTCATCAGATAAATGTAACCATACCTTGTACAATCATACGTGGAAGTGATGAAGTACTCAAAACCTCTTCTAGCTAGTGTAGACAACGGACCACACACATCAGTGTGAACAAGATTTAACACCTCCATGGCTCTACCACCATTGGTGTAAATGTCCTTTTGGTCATCTTTCCCATCAGGCAGGATTCACACTGAGGCCAACTTTCCAATCTCAATGAGCCCAAAGGCCCATCATGGATTAGCCTCTGAATCCTGGTTGAGTTAATATGACCCAACGTTAGATGCCAAAGGTATGAATCATTAATATTGGTCTTTCTCTTCTTAGTTAAAGGTTCAGACTAAGTGTTATTTGATTGGTTGTTAATAGCATTTAAAAAGAACAGATTTCCATACATGTGCCCAGTACATAAAATTTCTCCCTCTCTACTGATAGAAATACCAGAATGGAAAGATATAGAATATCCTTGATTTATAAGTTTTGGAACTGAAATCAAATTCTGACGAAATCTAGGTACATATAAAATATCTTTTAAAACCATTATTTTATTACAATAAAAAATAAGATCCAGCTCTCCTACTGCAAGGGCCTAGACTTGTGCTCCATTACCCACTCGTAGCCCATGTTCTCCCTTCATGAGTCTTCTAATCTTTCTAAACCCTTGCAAGAAGTTACAGATATGATCAGTGGCTCCTAAATCAATAATCCAAGTGGAATTTGATCCTACCATTGATATAGACTCTAGATAGAAAACGTTACCTGTGGGGTTTTTCTTGGCTTGAATATCTAGACACTCCTTTTTCCAGTGTCACTTCTTTCCACATTTGAAGCACTTGCCCTTTGGTTTGTTCTTGGACTGGGTCTTGGTCTAGGCTGCTGCATTCCCCTTCTTCTTCTTGAACTTTCTGGGTTTAGGCCCAATTCTTGAGGAAGAAGCCTTAGCAATCATGGCCTTTGACTGCGGTTTCATGACCTTCTCCGCAATCTGGAGCTCCTTCATCAGTTCAGTCAAACTCATGTTCAATTTGTTCATGTTATTGTTCAACTTGAACTGAGTTAAAACCATTTTCTAGGAAATAAATTTCAAATACTTAAATTTAAAATTATTCTACATGTCAAGAATAAAACCCTTTAAAAGAATAAATCATGAATTTTATTTTAAATTCCTTAGTTCCATTTTAAAACGTTTTTCTTAATTATTTTATTTAGAGAAAAAATAAATTTCTCAAAAACATTTGTGCATTTGATCACAAAATTAAATAAAATAGCCACGCTAAAAAATAAATCTTTTTACATGCTATTTCTATCCTTTAATTCTTATGTGACCAATTAATGGATTAAATATCACAATAAAAAAAATTAATTGATCGTGTTTAATCTTGAGGTAGTTCCTCCTTTACTAACCATTTTCTTAAAATTTATTTAACCCTATAACTAAACCATTACAAGAAAATAACCTCGTACGATATGAGACACAAAAAGAAAAAAATTACAAGGAAATTAAAAATTGTTTTCAAAAGACCGAATCGAAACCCGAACCGGAGTCCTCCTTTGTCTATTGCAATTTTTTTTCTCGAATTTTCTTAGCTTTTCTTCAGGGATTTTTTCCAATTTTGATCCGGCACCATTATTGTTATAAGAATTCACAAATAAAATTAAAATACAATATCAATTGTGAATGCCTTTTAAAATGAGGCGCACACAAATTCTACGGAAAGCAATTAATAATAAATTATAGGTACCTATGCCTCCACACGCGAGGCATACAGAAACTCTAACCATATCAAAATCGCAAAGGATTCAGACAATCACAAAGATTAAATTTTTTATTAGTAAATGAACTACCTTTTCTAGTTATTAATACTAAGCATACTCCTAGATTATAACCATGGCTCTGATACCACTTGATGAATAGTGGAAAAATAAAAAATGCAGTGGAAAATAATAATTTAAAATTTTTTCCTAGATGAAAGTCTAGGAATATTTACTTTTAAACAGCTTAGATTGAATAATCAAAGGATTAGGATTTTACGAAATGTTTTGGTTTGTCACGACTACTTGTTTCGCAGAAATTCTGGCCAAGCGTCAACTCCTTGACATCAAACACGCACACCAAATTATTAGCTTTCAAATTTCCAAAGTATTCTTGAACCTCCTATAAGTTATGTGTAGGTGAAAGTAGAATAATGGATGAAAGAATAAAAATATTTAAAGAACTAAAAAGAGCAATTTCTCGAGAAAAAAAACTTGAACGATTTTTTTTGTGTTTTTTAATGGTGGCTTTTCGTAAAAAAACCAAGAAAGAAAGAAAAATATTTCGGTGGCTTTTCTCAAAAAAACAAGAAAAAACGAAAAGCTATTTTGGTGGCCGTTTTTGTTCCCCCAAAACACCAAGAGAACCAAAAGCTATTTTTTCTCTTGTTTTCTATCATCCAGAAGTGATCACTTGATCACAAATATATAATTGACTTCCTAAAAAAAATATATAGCTATTCCTTTTTTCTTGTTTTTGTATCCAAAAAGTGATTACGTAATCACATATGCTCAGGCTTCCTAAAAACCATATAGCTATTTCTTTTTCCTGTTTTTTGTTTCCTTTTCTTCCACCGGAAAAAAAACAACCAAACTTCTTTACTGTTGTTTTCCTTTTTTTTCGTCGGAGAAAACACCAAAACTTCTTCTTCTTTTTTTTTTTTCGCCATTTTTTTTCTTTATTTCCTTTTCCTTTTACTTGTGATGGTTATTCTTTATTTTGAAAATAACAAAAGCTATCACACCCAATTCTAGTGGGTTAGGATTTTTCTTAATTAGCCCAAGATCAATTAAATAGCTCAATTATTAATTAATTAATTCATTTGGCCAAATAAAACTATTCAAGACAATTAATTAATAAACTAACTTAATTAAATTTGCCCAAGACTAATTAAATAGTTCTCTTATTAATTAATTAATCTACTTAGGCCTAATAAAAATTATTCAAGATAATTAATTAGTAAAATAATTTAATTAAATTAGCTAAAAAAATAATCAATTGGACTCCTAGAATAATTCTTCTATTATTAATTCACCAAATAAACCCATATAGTAAATAAATTTACTAAGGTTACTTGAGCTACTTTGGAAACCAAATAACATATTATTTTTTGCTACTAAAAAGACCAAAAAATTCCTACTAACGAATAATTTTATTTTATCATTTTAAATATTCCATTTATCACCGTATGAAAATGTTGATACTGAAAATAATATTGCAAGTGTTGTGTCTTTGACTTACGGGGTGTAATGACAAAAATATCTCTCCATGTAACACTCGTCATTAAGATAGGAAAAATGCACTAACACATTTCTCAATAACATCTATCACCCTTTGATAACTTGTCATATAATCCTAGACTTCCTATATATATATATATATATATATATATATATATATATATATATATATATCCACTTATCACAGGGAGCTATGCAAAAGTGTATGTACTTAGTCACGTTTCACAGGATTCTGGATTACTTAAATTGTCCCGAGCAATTACAAGGGGGTGATTTCATCACGTAATAAAGTATAGAAAGTGTATTGTATAAGTCCGTCTTAATTAACTAGAGTCATACACCTAATGTATAAGGTTATTGGCCTTGCGTTAAGATCTCACCCATCATACATCAAAGTGTACAAGTTCAGCTTCACTAGACTACCAACTTATACTTAAGTCTTAGGGTATTCGTCCAAACAGTAGCTGCAACAAACCCTTATTTATTTATTTTAATACTTTTATAATGATTATTATCCCGTAGTCCAGTTCTATATATTCAAAATATGTTTACACTATTTGTGGGAGTGGACGACTTTTAGGTTAAAGGTAAATTATAAACCATAGTTAATAATCCAAACCTTCATGAAGTGCCCAACTTCATCAATTGATCAAGAAAGATTTTTTTGCTTCTATGTTAGTAGCTCATAATCTACATCTTACTATAAAAGCACAACTCGATCATGTAGATTACTTACTAACACACTTAGACCTTAATATACAATATATATAAACAAACAACCATTAATGAATGAAGCTTTTATTAATTTAAAAAATCACTACAAAAAAGGAGCAAATACAACCGAACCAAATACGACGATCGATAAACCATCGCAATCGACCATTTATACAACAGTTGTGAATAGTCATATTACATAGACTTTATATAATGGCTATTGATGGAACGTCATATTAGATCAACTTATTACAATGGTTTACATAAACCGCCATATTTGATCAGCAGAATATGACGGTTAAGGCTAACCGTCGTATAAGAATTATAAAAAACTTAATTTAAAATATACTATTGATTTCAATGCCTAATATAACGATTATACACCGTCGTATTAGGTTAATAAATACAACATTTTAATAAATTTATTTTCGAACCATCTTTTTTATCCGGCAAATACGATGGCTTGCGCCGTTGTTTTTAATTGTAATTATAACAATATCCTTAAAAAGCAATTTAAAATTTATCTGATTAATTTTAAATTTGGTCACAATACTTTTGGTAATAAATTTAACAAATTTAATGGTTAGATCATTAATTCTATATCTTTACATTTTTAAGTGTACTAGATTTTCTTCCTATTGTATATATATTACCCAAATAACCTTTGAATTTGATAACTGTGCTGGAAAGTATGCCCTCAAAGACTATGTATTCTGTATAAATATATTGCAAATAGACCCGGCGCTAGGTGGGTCTACTGGACCTGGCGCCAGGTAGGTCCAATGGACCAGGCGCTGGGTCCACTGAATTCATTCAGTTTGATTTGTTTCTTATGTTATTGCACATTTAAGGTCCAAATATGACAAGTAATGATCTATGTGTTGGGTCATTCTTCACAGTAAGGTATAAACCATAAGTACTTGTCATACAAGTAAAATTGAATTCTTGGTCGTTTGATGGAATTGGGTATTTCATCAAGATAAAACTATTATGCCATGAGTTCTAATAAGGAATGGTTTACCTTAAATCAGTGAGTAGTTCACTCATATTATTGGCATAAGCGTATTATTAACATGTAGAATTGGACCTATAGTAGTGGTATATCTTAAAATGCTATAATTATAGAGACCGGACTATATACTGTTACAATGTAGATGGATACCTTTATACTTCAGTATGAGTTGGTGGTCTAGCGAAACTAAGGTCTTGTACTTTGGTGTATGTTGGGTGAGATTTTTTTTTGTGAGATTAATAACCTTGTATGCTGGGTATATTACTCTAGTCAGTTAAGATAGACTCATGTAACATAGTTTCTATACTTCATTTTGTGAAGTTAAATCACCCCTTTGTAATTGTCCAGCATAATCTAATAATCCAGGGCCTTGGGAACATGACTGTAGAATGTGTGCTTTTGAGTAGTTTTCAATGATAAGCAAGTACATTCGAGTGAGTCACAGATTATCATACTAGAAATCTAAGGATGGTAGATGTCTTTGAGATGGGTATTAGTACATTTATCCTATCTCATTGATGGTGTTACATAGAGAGGTATTCTCGTCATTTCACCTATAGGTCGGAGATATTATTTTAGAAATATAATTCTTAGGGTCAATATTTTCATTTGGTGATAAATGAAAATATTTAAAATGGTAAAATGCAGCTATTTTGATAGTAAAGGCATTTTGGTCATTTTAGTAGCCATGAATAATATGTCTCTTGGTCCCCAGAGTAGTTCAAGTTACCTTGGTATTGTGTAGACATAATTTGGACTACATGGATAAGTATTTGGAAGATAAATAAAATTTATTAGAAGAATCCAATTAGAATTAATTAATTAGTCTTGGGTTTTTCATAAGGCCCAAAAAAGATAATTAATGAATTCAAAAAATTGGGCTAGAATAAATTATTTCAGTGGGCTGATATATATTGACATATATTAAGAGTCAAACTGAAAATTATCTTGGGTATTTGATAAAGCCCAAAAAAGATAATAAAAAGGATTAGTTTATGAGCCCAACACCAAGCCCATTAGAGCTTAGTGTGTTTTGGGCCACTAGGGTTTTATTAAGCCCTAGGTTGACCAAAATATTTAGGGAACAGATGGAAAGGTTTCCCAACGCTAGCTCGCTCCCTCTTGTGTGTGCAGCCACCCTTCCTTTTGTGATTCCTCTTCTTTCTCTCCTTTCTCTCTAGGAGTAGATCTTGGTTATCCAAAGGAGCTTTCACCAAGCTAACCCAAGATCAAGGTAGAGTCATACTCCAGAAGATTAAGAGAAGAAGTTTGGAGAAGTTTGATGCATAGAAGTAGAAGATTGGCAAGAATACTGGTTGAACCACCAAGGCCTCCTTCTCTCTTTCCATCACAAAATCCAGTGCAACCCGGCACTTTGTTGGTTAATCCGCGACAAAGCAAGATAAGTAAGTACTCTCTCCTAGATGTGGATCGAAAAATTAAAAATTTTTCATTGTGTTTTCTTTGATGTTTTTCGTTTTTTATCTTTCAATTGGTATCAGAGCCAAGACTTTCATCTTGGAGCATGTGCGAGGGTTAAAAACTAGAAAATGTGGTTCCTTTACTCTGAAAAATGAATCTTTTGTGATTTTATATGATCTCTCATACATTGGTTTCTACATCTCTTGTTTTCCTCGCAGTTAGAGGCATATGATCTTGTATTATAATGGTTTTCCCATTATTTGTCTAGTTTTGAGAAGATGCGACGTACTCCTCGTGTATAGAGGCATAGGTACTTGAAAAGTCTTGGTTTTATGCCCAGTTTTGCGTTTCTCTTAACCTGTAAATATTGGGAACTGAAGAACATTGTTGCTGGAATGGTTTAGCGGTTGAAAATAGCTTAAAAGCAGGATTTTTCCAAGAAATGGTGAACTCTAGAACAGACCTGGTGCTGGGTACCCAATGGACTCGGCACTAGGTTAGTTTTGCTCTGCTCTGCCAAATGGAGAAACAGAATAGACTCAGTGCCAAGTCCATATTGTACCAAAAAAAAAAAAAAAAAAAGGTAGACCCGGAAGGCGGATGCGCACAATTTTGTGTAAGAAAATGGATAGCATTGTTGAAGTTTTGTATCTCAATTTTTTCTTGATGTAATCATATTTTGAAACCATTGCATAAAGTTAATTTTCTGCAATAGTTTTATTTATCTATGGATGAATAATTTGCATGAAAATGAGAAGTAAGGGATGGAACCCTTTTAGGATTAAACAAAATCATTAATTTTTAAATTCATGATGCTTAATCCATTATTTGGTCACTTGGGAATAAATGAATAGTTTGAGGATGAAAAAGTTTACTTCTGTTATCATGCTTATTTTATTTTTGTAATCAAATGCGCAAGTTTTTGTGAGACCAAAGTCCCACTAGATAGAACGGTTGTTGATAAAACATTTGAATCTAAGAAACTTTAAAATAAAAGAGTTCATGGTTTATTTTCTTAAAATGTTCAATCCTTGCAATACAGAATAATGTTAAACTTGACGTTATTTAATAAATTTTGGCCATTAACTTAGAAGAGTAAAATAAATTCATAATTTATTCTCTCAAAGGATTTCAACCTTGACATAGAGAATAATATTGAATTTTAGTTTTTTACTAAAGTTAGTGAAGCCATAAGATTTTAAAAAATGTTTTTGGTCCAAAAACGCTATTTTCAATAAAAGATTAAGTGGGAAAGGGGTTCCAATGACCCCATGGCTTCCGTCACAACTCTCATTAGTGATAGTGGATTTCCTCGTGTCATTCTAAGCATGACTCCCTATAGGATGGATTCCACAAGTATCTAGAAATAATAAAAGAGTAAAATTAAGAGTCTAGGGTATGTGTTAGGATCGACCAACCTACGTTGGAGGTTTTTAGCACTCGATTGCCTGTAGGTGGTATGAATCAGTGGCCATCCTATCAGTGAAACTTTTCTAGATCATTACCTATTAAGGAAGTTTTGATTCGTGATGGTTATACACCTAACTTAGAATGCTATTGATCTTTCTACGAAGCTCTATTAGTTTTTCTAAGAGCTAAACTATATATATTATTGATAATGGTTTTAACAGTTATCTATTATCAAAGAAATAATATAAAGAAATGTGCATTTTTTACAAACTAAATGAATGTTTTTCACAATACTTTAGAAATGTATGGTTTCAGTCCATTGTCAATCATTCTCAAGGAGAATAAGATGACAGGCCTAAATTATATGGACTGGAAGAGGAACCTGAACATAGTACTCACTACCGAGGAGTACAAGTATGTTCTTACGAATCCCTGTCTTGTGATTGAGGAAGATTCCACTGATTAGGAACAAGAGGTCGAGAAAGCATCGAAAAAAGCTAACGAGATGGCTAAGTACTATATGTTAGCTTCCATGTCTAGTGTACTCCAATCTAACCATGAGCACATGGCCACTGCGTATGATTTAGATTTATTATTGTGTACCATGTTTGCTGATAAGAGCCGGCCTGTAAGGAAGGAAGCTCTTAGTGCAATTATAAATACTAGGATGGTTGAGGGGGCATCAGTTCGAGAACATTTGTTTAAGATAATTACCTACTTCGAAGAGGCTGAGGTCCTAGGTGCAATAATATATCCTGAGTGTAACACCCCACTACCTAGGCCCATCAGGGCCAGGGATGTCGCCCTGTCTAGAGGACAAGAGGTCTTTATAACTAGGTTACATAGAATAAAATAAAATAAAGACTTTAAAATTAAACTTATTACAACCCAAAGGATGAATACTAGAACAAATCCAAAATAAATTGTTTGCAACAATCTCTCAAAACATCACATAAAGAAAATAACATGAGTCCTCAAAGTATAGGCAACAATCTAGCTAATGACCTCCACCGTAGGATCTTCCTGAAAACATGGCATAAAAGGTGGTGAGATAAAAATCTCAGTAAGCCCGTGTGTGCTTTGAGTGTTTCAGGTAAAATAATTCATATATGCAAGTTGTAAAAGTTTCGTAAGGAAAAGTGTTGGCAAGCAGTAAATAAGTGTTGAAAATAAAGAATGGCATTTCGCTTTTCAAACCATACATGTGCACAATAAATACAACCACTCAAATGGGTAGCCATGGGTTACCACACATTGGGCCCCATGACTAAATAACGGTCAGAATGCCACACTTTGTGCAAGCTGACAAAAAGGTAGGTGTACGGCCTACCGGGTAAGATACTCCTCCATCTCTACACCCAAACTTACCGGTTGTCCACTGCGGAACACACAGTCCACAGGACTGAAACTTGCTAGCTCGGACCGGCATGACCTACCGGACTGGCATCCTATCCGGGAAGGACTCACCCCTCAGAGGTGGCCACCTACTAGGAGTCTTACCCTAACCCTTCAAAGACTAGTCCTGGTGGTCTACCGTTATTAAGTACTCAACGTTGATTGTCCCACTTGGGAGAAAATTGATCATAATCTGCTTTATTTGGAAATAGCAATTAAGGGTTTCTAAAAGTCTTGTCAGAGTTGGGTTTTAGAAAGAGTTTAGCATTTTGAGTAAATCTGCTTGTTCAATTTTCAAATGATTTATTTGTCTGGAATAAAAAGGAAAAACAGTCCTTAATTGCCTTCACAAAATAAATGTCCATACACATCGCATTTGGCTTGCCATAGTAATTTTTGGTCTTCACAAAATTCCATGCAGGAGCTTACCTGATTCTTTGCTTGCTCAAACTCAAAAGTCTTCCAAGGCTGACCTAACCCCGCCTGAGATAAACACAAAACATAAGGTTATATTCAAGCTAAACTCACTTATATAAAATAATTCTTGAGTGCTATCATTAATAAATAAAAGAAGGTTTGAATTTTAAATAATATTAAGTCCTAATAATATTAATAAATGGTAATTTAAAAATAGCTTTATTATAAGTAAATAATAAATTACATATAATTTTTAATTAACTTTTTTAATAGATAATAAATAATTAGTAATAAATAAAATTAATAATAAATGAATTATTTTAAATTTTTAATTTTTAATTAATAAATAAAAAATAGATTTTAATCTAAATAATATTTAGGAATATAGGTAAAAGTTTGAACTAAGGTCTACAAGGTCATCCATTAATTCTAATATTTTATTTATTATAAAAGATTTATTACTATATATATATATATTATTTTTAACAAAAGATCTCATTTATTTGATAAAGAAAATATTAATATTTTAATTAATAAACCAATCCAAATTCTCCTAGAGTTTCGAATTTATAGAGAAAAATATAGTAGTAATTCTATTTAAAGTAATATAATTTTGTTAATAAAAATAACTTAGACTTAACAAGAAAATACTCTTTCACCATGATTTTCCTATTGCTAGAAAAGATTCATAAACACATTCTCCAACATCAAATAATAAACCAATCCATTCATGAACACATGCTTGACTTAACACATACTATCACAAGGCTAACTTCCTTCTAGGCATAATCATCATTAATGGCTTCAATGGAAAATAGAAACATAAGATCCTAATCACCTTTGGTTTCATGATCTCTAACATGCTTCAAACATCCATAAAATTCATTAAGCACGAAGAACATACAATGATTCAGAAAGAAAACACATACAACTTAGCCATATACAACAATCATCATGTCTTAACTCCATCCCCTTCATCCACATGCATATACTCAATCTCCATTCATACTCTATCTCCCTATCAACACCTAGGAGACATGATTTCAGAATTTAAAAAGAGAGGATTTAAGAATGGATACTTGATTGTCGATTGCTTTGATGAAGACAAAAGAAGGTCCACGCGCGATAGAGAGTCTTGAGTGATCCACCGGAAAAAACAGCCATGGTTGATGGTTGATCAACCATTTCGGTAGAGGAAGAGAGAGAGAGAGCATTAGAAGGGTATATTAAGAATTGAATGGAAAAAGGATAAACAAGAAGGTTGTTCTTGATTTACCTTGTTGATGTTCTTGAGACCTTCAAGGGAAAAGGATAATTTTGATCCGTGTGAAAATTCTTGTTTGCGAGGTTTTGTGTTATAAATACCAGAAATGAGGTTTAGGGATTAAATAGAAGTGATCTGGAGTATTTGAGAGTGATTGGAGGTGTTTAGAGTAGGTTTAGGCTTGAAGAAGTTTAGTGTGTGTTCTTGGTGTTCTTGGTGAAAATGGAGAGAATTTGAGAGGATTGCCGCACGAAATCTGGTAAGGTGCTGGCCGAATGGTCTAGGGTGAATGGGAGTTTTGGTTTTCAGCAAGAAGGAGAGAGAATGATCAAATTTTATTTGAAATTCAAATGGAGAAAGTTGTGGAGTTGGTTGAGGTAGGTGGTTAGCTATGGTGTTTGATCAAGGAAGGTTTCTTCACTCTTCAATGGTGCCAGCTGAACAAGGTGGTTTTGATGGAATGAATGGAGCTTGTTCAGGCTATAGAGCTGACTGAAATTCAGTCTATGAAGGCAGAGGAAATTCTGGTTAGTTAGCCTAATGCAAGAGTGGTTTAATGGAGTAAAATGCTGGAATTTGTTTGAAGTTCAAAAAGAGTTTGAATGGAGTGATCTTAGGAGTGTTTTGAGGTGTAGTTATGGAGTCCATGAGTTCAAAGTAAGTGTGGGGTTAATGGTGTTCAGTCCATGGCTGATCAAGGATCAATGTTGCAGAAGTTGAAGGGTGGTTTTCGGCCTAGGCTTGAAGGAAGCAAAGTTGGAAAAATTCTGGTTTCAAGCTGTCCAAGGTTTCGAAGGTTAGTGCAGAATTTCTGCACTCCTTCAACCCGATTTGCAGCTAGTTCTTGAGGGGATTTGAAGGTCTTTCAAAGGTGATTTTTCAGTCTTCTTTTTGGAGAAATACAGAGGAGTTTTTCTGGCTTGAAGAGGGACTAAAACAACTTCATTTCCTTGGTTGAAAGCTGCGAAATGTCCAGAATTTCTTTCTGGTTTTGCATAGTTTGTGCAGTCCAAAAATTGTACAGATTTCCCAGCCTTCAAGCCACATGAAATGACCATTTTCCTGGCAGCAAATGAAGAGGTTTACTGGCTGAATTTTCGAAGAGATGGTCTGCAAAAATTCTGGAAAATTTTCTAGATTTCCCTTCACTAAAACATGAACAACATAAAGGTGAATTTTGAAGGTTCTTTCAGGGTGATTGATTTCTCTTGGAAACCCTTCCTATTTCCCCTCCTATTTTTGGCCAACTCCCCATCCTCCAAAGCTGATTTTCGAAATTCAAGGTGAAGGAATATCACAGAATTTTGGAGTTCAAAAGAAGAGATTTAATGGATTTAAATTATAAAGATGTTAGGACAAGTTAGAGGTAATAAAAAGGACAAGAATTCCTTTTGAATTCTTTTTGGACATGAGGATAAGATTAGTACATTCTCTTTATGTCTCCCCTAAGACAACATTCCTATTTTCGTGGAATGTAAGAAAACAAAATTTCAAACTTAGTTAAGATAATCATGACAAAAGCTTAAATGATGGGATTTGAACTCATGACCTTAGAAATTAATTCACCAAGCTCTAACTACTTAACCAAACTAATTCTTATTCTTATTTTCTCAACCACATATTCTTCTTATGAAATCCTCAAGCTATCTTCCTATTTTGACATCAAGCAAAATTACCATTTTACCCCTCCTACTCAGTAAGCATAACTAAGCATTTTAACCTATAATTCACAATTCTAAAGCACTTAAAATCATTCAAAAATATATATATTCATGCAAAATAATATGATATACATCTCGACCCCCTTACTCTAGGGTTGGCTTTAAGTGGAGTTTCACACTGAGAGCTAAATTGACATGACTCTTGAAAATCTCCCTGATTCATATTCACAGTTCAAGTTGAACTACACAATGAACAAATTAGATGTAAATCTCATGGAGCTTATGAAAGAGCTGTAGGCGGCAGAGAATATTATGAAGCCCATGTCAAAGGTTTTGGTCTCTTGTTCTGTTTCTTCTAGAATTAAGGCAAATAATAAGAAATTCAAGGAAAGGAAGGTCCAAAACAATGCAGGAGCCCAGCCTAAAGCATCTGGTCATGCCAAGCCCAACGGGCAGCCTAAAGGTAAATATTTCAAGTGTGGCAAGAAGGGGCATTGGAAGAAAGATTGTCCGGACTTCTTAGCTAAGTCTACTTTAGGTATTGCTCTGTACCTAGAGTTTATTTTACTAGTTGGATCAACATCTTCTTGGATAGTTGATTCTGGAGCCACTGACCATGTCTGTAACTCCTTGCAAAGGATCAAAAGGATTTCAAGTATAGAATGGAGCAAGAATATGGGCTAAAATAGTAGGAGATCTTGAGATTTTTATTTTTTATTTTTTGTAATAGTAAGTTACTTTTAAAAGATATCTTATATGTTTCCTATTTTAAATGGAATTTGATTTCAATTTTTAAATTGATGAATTAAGGATATTCTATTTCTTTCCATTCTGATATTTTCATCAGTAGAAATGGTAATTTAATTTGTATAGGAAACATGTATGGAAATCTTTTTATATACATTCTATTAGAAATCAAATAAATAATATTCAAACTAAACCTCATAATAAAAAGAGAAAGACCATATCAAATGACTCACATTTGTGACATCTAAGATTGAGACATATAAATCCCAATCAGATTCAGAGGCTAATCCATGATGGGCCTTTAAGTTCATTGAGATTGGAAGAATGGCCTTACTGTGAATTTTGCCTTAAAGGTAAAATGAGCAAAATAACTTTTACAACAAATGTGGATAGAGCCACGAAAATACTAGCATTAGTTCATACGGATGTTTGTGATACGATGACTATACCAGCTAAGAAAGGCTATGAGTACTTTATCACTTTCATAGATGATCACATTCGTTTTAGTTATATTTATTTGATGAGGTGCAAGTCTGACTCTTTTGACAAATTCAAAGAGTTTAAGGCTGAAGTGGAGTGTCAAATAGGTAAATTAGTTAAAGCTTTGAGATCAGATCGTGGTGGAGAATATCTCCTTGGTGAGTTTAAGGATTACTTGGTACATCGTAGCATAATATCTCAATTAACTACGCCTAGGACTCCCTAGCAGAATGGAGTAGCTGAGAGAAGAAACAAAACTTTAATGGAAATAAGCAGAACAGAGTCATGCGTCTCTACCTATTTCTTTTTGGGGATATGTTTTAGAAACAACGACATATATTTTAAACTTTGTGCCTTCCAAATCAATACCTAGGACATCTTATAAGAAGTGGACTGGACGAAAGCCTAGTTTGAATCATCTCAAGATATGTAATTATCCAACTTATGTGCTGACAAAAGGAAGTAAGCTAGAATTAAGATCAGAGTTTTGATACTTCGTTGGGTATGCAAAATGAATGAGAGGTGGATATTTCTATCATCCTCAAGAGCATAAGGTACTTGTTAGTACTAATGCTAGATTTAAAGGATGAACAAGTTACATCCATTATGGATTCAACTAGAGTAGAGTTAGAAGAGAAGTTGGTTATTAATGTAATTTTAGGTACTTCTAACACTCCGATCGAGGAACCAAGAGAAACATTACTGGATATTCCTATACAATTTGAGCCTCGTCATAGTAGGAAGTTCACAAGAGTTTTAGAAAGATGGACCGGAGAAATCTATGATCCAGTCCTTAATCATCAGGAACAAGATCCCACTACATACGAGGATGTTCCTATACTTGTTAGTACTAATACTAGCATTTGTCTGCATCAGCATCAACAATGGCGACTAGCCATGAATACTGAGATTAAGTTTATGTACCTTAATCAGGTCTGTGATCTTGTCACTGCACTTGATGGGATAAAACTAATTGGGTGTAAGTCGGTATACAAAAAGAAGAAAGGTGCGGATGCAAAGGTTGAAACCTATAAAGCAAGGTTAGTTAGCAAAGGTTGTACTCAAATAGAATGGATCGATTATGAGAAAACCTTTTCATCTATAGCCATGCTTAAGTCTATCTGCATTCTCTTAGCCATCGTATGTCATTATGACTACGAGATACAGTAAATTGATCTTAAGACGGCTTTCTTAAATGGCTATCTTAGCAAAGACATCTATGTGTCCCAGTCAGAAGGTTTTGTTGCTAGAGGTCAAGAACAAATGGTCTATAAGCTTAAGAAGTCCATCTATGGACTCAAGCAAGCGTCGCGAACATAGAACGTACGTTTCAATGAAATTGTGAAGGCTTATGATTTTCATTCAAAAAGTGGATGAACCATGTATGTATAGGAAATCAGACAGTGGCACAGTGATTTTCGTAGGACTTTATGTAGATGACTTTCTACTCTTTGGATATGATGTAGAGATATTGTCATATGTTAAGGTTTGGCTATCTAGTCAATTTAGTATGAAAGACAGGGGAGAAGCTAGCTACATTCTAGGTATTAAGCTTCTTAGAGATAGGAAGTAGAGAAAGTTAAGCTTATCCCAATCTACTTATATTGACAAGATATTGATCAAGTATAGACATGGATTATTCTTATCTTCTAAGTAGTGTCCTCAGACATAGGAAGACAAGTAGAAAATGAGCAAGATCCCTTATGCTTCGGCTGTTGGAAGTCTCGTATATACTATGCTTTGTACTAGGCCATATATCTGCTCTTGCAGTAAGAATAGTTAGTAGATATTAGTCAAACCCAAGGGAAGCTTAACGGCAAGCCATCAAGAATATACTAAAATATCTCAAAGAAATAAAAGATTATATGTTTGTATATCGTGCTGATGATTTGGTTCCTACCGGTTACACAGACTCAAACTTCCAAGCAGATGAAGATGAAAGAAAATCTACTAGTGGATATGTCTTCATTATATCTAGAGGAACTATTTCATGGAGAAGTATCAAATAATTTTGCATTGCTAATTCTACCATAGAAGTGGAGTACGTTGCTGCTTCAGAAGTTTCTAAAGAAGCTGTATGGCTCCAAAAGTTTTTCACAGAACTTGCAGTAGTACCGCACATGGACAGGCTTGTCACGATTTATTGTGACAACACTGGAGCGGTGTAACAATGCAAGGAACCTCGAAACCATAGAAAGGGTAAGCACATTGAGAGGAAGTATCACATTATCTGGGAGTTCATCTAGAAGCGGGAGATTGTGGTTGATTAGATTTCCTATGTCAACAATCTCACAGATCTCTTTACCAAGCCTTTAACGAAAAAGGTATTTTGCAGACACTTAGATGTCATAGGGGTAGGTACTTATGGACTTTTTTAGTCTTTTTAGTGCAAGTGGGAGATTGTTAGAAAGTATGCCATCAAAGATTATTTATTCTATGTAAATATATTGCAAATAGAACCAACACTAGGTCAACTCTGCCCAGCCAGAGTTCTTGAAAAACATAGCAGACCTGGTGCCAAGTAGGTCCAATGGACCCTGTGCCAGGTCCACTAAATTCATTCAATTTGGTTTTTTTTTTCTTATTTTATTGCACATTTAAAGTCCAAGTATGACAAGTGATGGTCTATGTGTTGGGCTATTCTTCATAGTAAGGTATAGATTATGGGTACTTGTCATACAAGTTAAATTGAGTTCTTAGACATTTGATGGAATTGGGTATTTTATCAACATAGGACTATTATGCCATGAGTTTCAATGAGGAATGGTTTACCTTGAATCAGTGAGTAGTTTACTCATATCATTAGCATAAGCGTATTACAGATATGTAGAATGGGATTTGTAGTAGTGGTCTCTCTTAAAATACTATAATTATAGAGACCGGACTTTTACTGCTACAACATGGATGGATAACTTCATACTTGAGTATGAGTTGATGGTCTGGTGAAGCTAGGGTCTTGTACTTTGATGTATGTTGGGTGAGATTTTTTTTGTGAGATCAATAATCTTGTACGTTAGGTATATTACTCTAGTTAATTAAGACGGACTCATGCAACAGAGTTTCTATACTTCATTTTATGAAATTAAATCACCCTTCTGTGATTGCCAAGGATAATATAATAATCCAAGGGCCTGGGAACATGACTATAGAATGTGTGCTTTTGGATAGCTTCCAATGATTAGCAAGTACAGTCGAGTGAGTTACGGATTACATGGACTAGAAATTCAAGGATGGTAGATATCTTTGAGGTCGAAGACATTGTTTTAGTAATATTATTCGTGTGATCAATATTTCCATATAATGATAAATGAAAATATTTAAAATGGTAAAATGTAGCTATTTGATAGTAAGGGCATTTTAGTCATTTTAGTAGCCATGAATAATATGTCTCTTGGTCCCTGGAGTAGCTCAAGTTACCTTGGTGTTGTCTAGACACAATTTAGGCTTCATGGATAATTATCTGGAAGAGAAATAAAATTTATTATAAGAGTCCAATTAGAATTTATAAATTAGTCTTAGATTTTTCATAAGGCTCAGAAAAGATAATTAATGAATTCAAAAAATTGGGCTGGAATAAATTATTTCATTGGACTGATATATATTGACATATATTAAGAGTCCAATTAGAAATTTTCTTGGGTAACTGATAAAGTTCAAAAAAGATAATAAAGAGGATTGATTTATGAGCCCAACACTAAGCCCATTAGGGCTTAATGTGTTTTGGCCCACTAGGGTATCATTAAGCCCTAGGGTAACCAAAATATATAGGGAAGAGATGGAAAGGTTTCCGAGCCCTAGCTTTCTCCCTCTTGTGTATGCAGCCACCCTTCCTTTTGTGATTCCTCTTCCTTCTCTCCTTTCTCTCTAGGAGTGGATCTTGGTTATCCAAATGAGCTTTCACCAAGCTAACCCAAGATCAAGGTAGAATCATACTCCAGAAGACTAAGAGAAGAAGCTTGGAGAAGTTTGATGCATAGGAGTAGAAGGTTGGCAAGAATACCGGTCGAACTACCGAGGCCTCCTTCTCCCTTTCCATCACAAGATGCAGTGAAACCCAGCACCTTGTTGGTTAATCCGCAACCAAACAAGACATGTAAGTACTCTCTCCTAAATGTGGATCAAAAAACTAAAAATATTCTGTTGTGTGTTTGTTTGATGTTTTCCGTTTTTTATCCTTCAAACTAAACTTGTTTTAACTTTATAAATACATCTTAGTTCATTGATTATTAAAAATTTGTAAACATCTAAGGTTGTCATATATCTGTAATTAAAGGGCATGAATTTTATTTTGTTAGTTTTCTATTATATATATGTTTATGTGGACCATAATATATCGTTCATTGATTAGAGAGTATTAAATTAATATGTTACATAACATAATTTCTAAATAATTTCTATATATATTTATGTGGACCATAATATATCATGCATCAATATCAATTATGTGATCTCATATGTTGTTTACACGTCATCTTCCTAAAAATAACAAGTACCTGTTTTATCAGAAAATCATGAGCACACATAGGACTCACTGAGTATTTTTGCACTCACATGTTTTCTATATGTTATAGGCTCTATTGAATAGGGTGGTGATCAAAGTGCGCAGTGAAAGCGTGATGTTGAAGGAATTATTATTAGTTTATTCTTTGAAGATATTGTACATACTTAGGTTTTAATTTCAAAGTTATGATAAATGAATAACATATTCATTTAATGTTTTAGAAGGATTTTGCTGCAAATTAAGTTATTAATCGTTATAAAGACTCCTTGTGGAGGAGATCAAACAGGGCGACATCCCACGAATTCATGGCTCACTACGACATGGAATATGTGGGGTGCTACAGTTGATATCCGAGCATATGGTTGAGATTTTGGGTGAATATCTTTGGGAGATATTGACTTAAGTTACAAATGATATCAGAGATATATGTTAATTATTTGGGAGATAAAAATGGTGTCAAAAATTTTAGGTGAATGATTTTTGGAGTATCATTGGTATCAAAGAATTAGATTATTTTAGGTTTGATATCTTAAGTTTAAGGTTTTTGGAGATATGGTCAGTTAGTGGTTTGGTAGAAATTTTGGTGTTGAAGGTATTTCTAAATTTCGTGGGCGAAATTTCTTAAAGGTGGGGAGATTGTAACATCCGAACCTGAGCCGTCCTAAAAATAGAATATTTTAACAATCTCTTTGATTTTTTTTGAGAATTTTGCTTGAATTTTATAAAGCTATTTTAATAAAAATCATTATTTATGAAATGAATATTTTAAGTAAAAATGGTGTTAGAAATTTTAGGTGAATTATTTTGGGAATATAATTGGTATAAAAAAATTAGATTATTTTAGGTTTGATATCTTGAGTTTAAGATTTTTGGAGGTATTGTCAGTTAGTGGTTTGGAAGAAATTTTGGCGTTGAAGGTATTTTCAAATTTTGAGGGTGAAATTTCTTAAAAGAGGGTAGATTGTAACATCCCATCTTGAGTTGTCCTAAAAATAGGATTTTTTAACTATCTCTGAGTTTTTTTTGAGAATTCTACTTGAATTTTATAAAGCAATTTTTTTTTTAAAAAGTATTATATATGAAATGAATATTTTATGTAAATATAAGTTTATATATATATATATATATATATTTGAAATATATATATTTATATTTTATATTTGATTTGATAAGAAAATATAAGTTTATAACTTTATTGTTATAAATATCATTGTTGTTGTTGTTGTTGTTATTATTATTATTATTATTATTATTATTATTATTATTATTGTTATTATTATTATTATTATTATTATTATTATTATTATTATTATTATTATTATTATTATTATTATTATTATTATTATTATTATTATTATAAAACGGAAGTAAAGTTCAATTTGAACATTTTAGCTTTGGGACCCACACCTCTAATCAAGTCAGGGTAGGTGTCATATAGGACTTATGACTTTTACTAATGTAACATTATCTGAAGATTATTATTATTATTTTATTTATATCCTATTGATTCCATAAATATCTCTTATGTTCTCAAAGCTTCTAAAATGTTCTATAAGTTTCTAAAAGCTTCCGTTACATTCTATAAGCTCCTTACACTTGTGTCTGATGGACCACAACATTAAAATAGAGATTAAATGAGTTTTTGACCTATTTTGACCAGCTTTAACCGTGTTTGACCATGTTTTGACCTATATTGACCATGTAAGATTCATGCACCTTCCATTAGTTTCTCCTACATTCTACATGTATCCACTAGAATCTATAAGTTTCTAAGGCTTTTCTAGGCATAATGAGGTGTAACTTTCTACAATGTTCTAAAGTTTTCCAAGTTTTTCCGTATGCTTTTGGAAAGATGAATCACCATGCCAATTATCACAATTATATTCATTTTCTTTCCAACCAAGTTTCTTTTGGTGCTTAAGCTAGCAAGTCATTATGGTGAGTCATCCCCTTAATTAATTACCTAGCCGAATCATCCTATGAGCCATCATCCTAATCACACCTTAATTAATGATATAGGTGAATCACCGTGTGAGTCACCAAACAAGTGATCCAATCCTATTGCATAATTTTCCACCTACACTTTCTTCTCAGCTTCCTACACAGGCGTTCACCAACTATAAATAGAGGTTAGGAGGGATAAGGGTGGAGATCAAGATCAAGAGGAAAGAGTGAGAAAGGTGGCAAAATAGAGAGAGAAAGGAGAGAAGAAAGCAAGGAAAGAAAGAAGGAAGAAGAAAAGAATAAAGAAGAAGAAGAAGAAACCAAAAAAGAGAGAAAGGAAGGAAGAGAGAGGCATCTGAAAATAGAGAAAAGAGAGAAGAGAAAAAGTGAAAAAAAGAAGTAGTGATTTGATAAGCTTGATTTAAGGGAAATAACTAAAAAGAAAGGTGAGTTCCTATTTATTTTATGAAACCGTTTGTGGTAAATAGTTTTCTGAAATATATGAAAATGAGTATTTTATGATCATTGATATTGTGTGTTCCACTAGATTTATTCTCATTGTGATAAATTAGAGGCGATAGGATTATAAATCCTATGCGGGTCATTGTGACTATTAACGGTGATAGGATTGAAAACAGTAATCTTTTTGTGGAACCATTAATATCCATGTGAGAAAAATGTTTGTCATATATCAATAGCAATTATGAGATCTCATGTGTTGTTTACAAGTTGTTTTTTGCTAAAAATACCAAGTACCTACGCTATCTAAAAATCGCAAGCACACATGGGACTCACTGAGTATTTTTGTACTGACACGTTTTTTAGATGTTTTAGGCACTATTGAATAGGGTGGTGATTAGAGAGTGCAGAGAAAGCATGATATTGAAGGAACTACAGTGTATGCTCTGAAGATATTGTACATAAACTTGAGTTGTACTTTCAAAATTATGATAAATGAGTTACATATTCATTTAAGGTTTTAGAATGATTCCACTACAAATTATGTTAGTAATCATTATAAAGACCCCTTGTCTGGGAGATCAAATGGGGGGATATCCTACGAAGTCAAGGCCCACTACGACATGGAATATGTGGGGTGTTCAAGTTGGTATCAGAGCTTAAAGTTGAGATTTTGGGTGAATATCTTGGGGTGATATTGACTTGTGTTACAAATGATATCAGAGCTATAGGTTAATGATTTGGGAGATAAAATTGTTGTCAGAAATTTTAGGAGAATGATTTTGGGAGTATAATTGGTATCATAGAATTAGATTATTTTAGGTTTAATATCTTGAGTTTAAGATTTTTGGAGATATTGTCAGTTAGTGGTTTGGAATAAATTTTGGTGTTGAAGGTATTTTCAAATTTCGAGGGCGAAATTTCTTAAAGGAGGGGAGATTGTAACATCCATCTCGAGCTGTCCTAAAAATAGGATATTTTAACTCTCTCTTTGATTTTTTTTTTTTTTTTGAGAATTCTACTTGAATTTGATAAAGCTATTTTCAAGAAAATCATTATTTATGAAATGAATATTTTAAGTAAAATAAAAGTTTATATATATATATATATATATATATATATATTTATTTAATTTGACAAGAAAATATGTTTATAATTTTATTATTATACATATCATATTATTACTATCATAATAATAATTATTAGTATTATTACTATCCTTATTATTATTATTATATTATTTTATAAAAAGGAAGTAAAGTTCAATTTGAACGTTTCAACTTTGGGACCCACAACTTTAAAAAAGTTAGGGTAGGTGTCATGTGGGACCTAAGATTTTTACTGAAGTAACATTATGTTAAGATTATTATATTTATTTTATTTGTATCTTATTTATTCCATAAATATCTCTTATGTTTTATAAGTTTTTACAATGTTCTAAAGGTTTATAAAAGCTTCCATTACATTCAATAAGCTTCTTACACTTATGTATGATGGACCACAACATTAAAATAGAGATCAAATGAATGTTTGACCAACTTCGACCGTGTTTGATTGAGTTTGACCATGCTTTGACCAATATTGACCATGTAAGATTCATGCATCTTCAATTGGTTTATCCTACATTCTACTTGTTTCCACTAGAATCTATAAGTTTCTCAGGCTTTTCTTGGCATGTTGAGGTGTAACTTTCTACAATGTTCTAAAGTTTTCCAAATTCTTCCATAAACTTCTAGAATGATGAATCACCATGCCAAGTATCACAATTATATTCCTTTTCTTTCCACCCATGTTTCTCTTAGTAACTAAGCTAGCGAGTCATCATGGTGAGTCATCCCCCTAATTAATTACCTAGCCTAATCATCCAATGAGTCATCATCCTAATCACACCTTAAATATTGAAATAGGTAAATCACCATGTGAGTCAACAAACAAGTGTTCCAATCCTATTGCGTAACTTTCCACATAAGCTTTCTTCTTAGCTTCCTACACAAGCCTTCACCGCCTATAAATAGGGGCTAGGATGGATAAGGGAGGAGATCAAGATTAAGAGGAAAGAGAGAGAAAGGAGAGAAGAAAGCAAGGAAAGAAAGAAGAGGAAGAAGAAATAAGAAGAGAGAGAGAGAGAGGGGGGGGTACCCGAAAATAGAGAAAATAGAGAAGAGAAAAAGAGAAAGAAGAAGTAGTGATTTGATAAGCTTGAGTCACCTTTTTTGGCTATTTATTTTATGAAAATGAAAAAGAGATGAGAAGGTAAGTTCCTATTTATTTTATGAAACCATTTTTGGCTAATGATTTTCTGAAATATATGAAAATGAGTATTTTATGATAATGGATATTGTGCGTTCCACTAGATTTATTCTCATTGTGATAAATTAAAGGCGATAGAATTATAAATTCTATGTGGGTCATTGTAACCATTAAAGGCGATAGGATTGAAAATCCTATATGAGCATTGTGGCAGAAATTTATAAGACTGGTAATCTCTGTGCAGAACCATTGATATCCTTCTAAGAAAAATATTTGTTCTACATCAATATCAATTTTGAGATGTCATGTGTTATTTACATGTTGTCTTACTAAAAATATTGTGTACCTGTTTTATCTGAAAATCATGAGCACACATGGGACTCACTGAATGTTTTTGCACTCACGCGTTTTCTATATGTTTTAGGCTCTATTGAACCGAGTGGTGATCAGAGTGTGTAGCGAAAGAGTTGAAGAAACTATTATTAGTTTATGCTTTAGAGATACTATACATACTTGAGTTGTACTTTCAAATTTATGATAAATGAATTACATATTCATGTAAGGTTTTAGAATGATTTCGTTGAAAATTAAGTTATTAATCATTATAAAGACTCCTTGTTTGGGAGATCAGACGGGGCGACATCCCACGAAGTCAAGGCCCACTACGGCATGGAATATGTAGGGTGTTGCATGAAGGTTGTTTTATTAGTGTCCTTTTGAGTTATTTATGGGGTAGGAGTTACTATAATTGAGAGAGGCAAAGGCTGTTGTTGCTTTGCTGCTTCAGAAGATATTGAAATGATTGGTTCAATAGCTTCTTCCTCTAAATAATAATATTACTTAATTATTGCTACACAATAGGAAATCATATTAAAGAAAAATGTGTGGAGGTAGAGATTCAAGGTAAAGTCAGTAGAGAGGTGAATCAGAAGACTGTATTGATTAAATTATGGCTTGACCAAATGCTGAATTGGATACAGCGACATTCCAACAACAAATCATTTCATTTCTTAAATTTGAAAACACAATGATTCAACAAAGAATATAGTGTGAACCATTCAGAGCAGAAGTAGCTTGGGAACTATTTTGGATTACATCGCTAAGATGCCAATTTGTTAAGCTAAATAGGTGCCATTTTCGTGTACATGGGCTTTCTTGCAGATTTCTTGAAGTTGATAACAACACTTCCTTCTTCTTCTTTCTATCCTTCAATTCCAGACCACAACTAAGCTATATTCAAATTGAACTGGCTAGTCAAAGTTGTAGAACTACATTTTTTTTACGATCTTCTATTTTAAGGTGGAAGGAATAATAGTTTTGGAAGAATACAACTATTGCAATTGACTTTACTATAATTTTTGAATGAGAAACTACACATTTTTTTTTTTTTTGTTAGAGATTGAAAAAAATTTCGCATAGGAAGAGTACTGTGGAAATAAAGTAAAACTGACATTTTATTACCAAAAAAAAAAAGTAATATTTTATGATGAAATCAAGTGTCTTTTAAAAGTAGAAAGTGTGATTCATGTATGGTTTTTTGAGTTTTTTGTTTGTTGAGTTAAATCTTTGACATATCTTAAGGCAGCTTAGTGCCTAGAAAATGGGTACTTATAGGGGAAACTTTGTCAATATATTTTCAAATATTTAAAATTTTAAATGTGTTGATCAATTTGTGCTTTTAAGAATGAAAAGAATATGATATTTTCATACTTCTAAAAAAGAATGTGAAATCATATTTTGCAATACATTTATCATCACGAAACTTGTACAATGGCTGAAAATATGAATAAATGAATAGGAAGATGGACCGATCATGAATTAACTTACACAATCGCTTAGGTGATGAATACAATAAGGGTTTGGATGCCTTTGCAGAATTTTCATTAAAAGACAAACTTGATGGATCCAAAATCCATTGTCCTAGTATGAAGTGCTTGAATAGGTATCTTTATATTACAATAGAGGAATGCAAAGTCTAGGTTTCGTGTCCAAATAATTGCATGTTATATAGGGTAGGAAATGAGGCCATTACACATTTTGAGGTATGTAATGCTCCTAGGTACAAGAAAGAGGGCAATACAGTGGCATGGAAGCATGTTAGGTGCTTTTCATTGACTCTAAGGTTGAAGTGATTATTCATGTCTTGAAAAACTGCATCTTTTATAAGGTGGCATGAAGAATGTTGTGTGAAGGATGGCATTTACAGACACCCAGCTAATTCTAAGGCTTGGAGAATGTTCGGTGAGGACCATTTGGAATTTGCAAGTGACTGCCGAAATGTTAGGCTTAGACTGGCTTCAGATGGATTTAATCCCTTATCAAATATGCACATACCATATAGTACCTGGCTTGTAGTCTTAATACCATACAATTTGCCACCCTGGCTATGCATGAAGCAGCCTTATTATTATTTTTTTTAATCAATTCTTATCAATGGCCTAAAGAGTCGAGGGAACAAGATTGATGTTTTTTTATATCCCTTGATCGAGGAGTTGAAAGATTTGTGGGTGAACCGATTTCAGATGTTTTTTTATATCCCTTGATCTACATTATTACTCCATGTTTTAGGTTACTATATTCCAAAGTTAACAAAGAGAGGTATCTTGAAAATCCTCGAAGCCGGTTTGCAGTTACAATATGTCTTCTTGAGAAGATATTCATCCCATATTTTTCTGATATGATGGAATATTTACCAATACATTTGGCTGATGATGCATTGTTAGCTAGCCCAGTTCAATGTTGTTGGATGTTTCCGGTGGAAAGATACTTGAAAACTCTCAAGTGTTATGTGCGCAAATGTGCTCGGCTTGAAGGTTCGATTTCTAGTGGGTATTTAATAGAATAATGTATGACATTTGTGTCGAGATATTTAGATGATGTTGAGAGTAAAGAGAATAGGCCCCCGAGATATGTTGATGATGATAATGAGATGGGAAAAGCAGTTGGAAAGGGAACTGATGTAATATTTGATCGTGTTACGTTGATGCAAGTATATTGGTGGGTTCTAGTCAATTCCAACCTCCTAAAACCATATAGAAAGTCATTTTTAATTTGAATTTTTAATTTATTTTTCTACACTTTTTTTTTATTATTTCTAATTTTCATATATGTCTACATCTACTCTTCATATGGCTTTCATAAATAGAGAGTATCCCAGATCTCGCTTACATGATAGACAATGTATTCTTCCTCAAATGTTTCACACTTGGCTCAGTCATTATGTAAGCACAATATATACAATATGACTAATATTTATTTAGAATATGTAAAGAAAATAAAACTTATATTTGTTTATAGGTTGATGAGAACGAAGAATGTCCTGATATTGCGGTTGAAGGTAAAAAGCTTGCAAATAATCCTTTCAACCAAGGATTGCGTTACAATGCATGCAACGTGAATGGGTTCTGATTTCGTACAATAATGTATAAGGCTAATAAGTGCACTCAATATTTTGGTGTTATGTGTAGAGATGATACTACGAGTTATTCTAGCCTCAAAGATAGGAATCCCATAGCAACTAGAGTTAATTACTATGGAGTGCTTACTGATATTATAAGGATCTGATATAGTAACCAACTAAATTTTTAGTTATTCAAATGTGATTAGGTTGAGGTGCATCGAGGTGTTAAATTTGATGACCTTAAGTTTACTTTAGTAAATCTGGATCGTTTGTTTTACTGGGAAATATATAGATGGATAAGCCATTCATCCAAGCAAATCAAGCGAAATAAGTTTGGTATTCTTGTTGTCCTAGAGAAAGGGACTAGCATGTCGTAATGCTAATGATGAGAAGAGATGACTATGATGTTTATTCAAGGAACCATGATTTAGAAACTTTTCTTGCACAACGGCTAGATTCTCATCCTATTTCAAGTGAAGTAGATGTTGTATAGGTTAGAGATGGCATTTTTGGGGAGGAAGTGGATTTAGTCGAAAGAAGTATACATCCCACAACCTAATGTAATGAATAACTTTCCAGTTTACTAGATGTGCTAGAATTGTTATATTCTTTTCTCAATTGATTTTTAACCAAATTTCTTTGACTTTATTTTTCTAAGCTTCTTTTTGTTTTGCAGATGGTTACCAAATGTTATCAATGTGCATCGATGTAGGATACCATAGCTACCTCAAGATATGGGGCTAGTTTCTTACAGGGTACAAAGACACAACCAACAATACGGGAGGTTGGCCAATGATTGGATACAACTGTTCAGACAGGCTCTTGAGATTAGAGGTCCAATCAAGAGACGATTGCACCTATTTCTGCTAGAGGTCCCAGTTGCTTGGGACCTTCTTCCTCGGGTCCTGCCACCTCTGGTTTGCTAAGTTGTTATGAAGTAAATTAGGAGAAATTAATTTTTGTGGCTATTAAAATCATATTAAACTCTTTTCTTTTTGTTTAATGAAATCATACTTACGGACTGGCATGTTTTGAATTAAATTTTTTATTAATATTTTATAGGTTCCACGTCGATAAGTTCTCGTGGGAGTGGATGGCTAGCCTCCGAATGAGGTGAGCCGGGCTTTCGAAAGTACGAGGTTGGTGTGAACCAATACGAAGGTATTATAGGAGTGGATGCATCTCATTATAGTTCAGTGGTGGGTTGTTTTGCACATATGAGTAGCAGAATCCCTTTGAATTATAGGGATTGGCATTCCCTACCTCAAAGACTTAAAGATGAGGTTTGGGGAAAAAATACAAGTAAATAAATTTATTCTAACATATGTAAAACAATTTTCTCCATAATTTAAAATTTTAAATAATTATTTGTTTGTTTAACACGTACAAGGATAACTCCACTCTGCCACCAGAAGAACGTAGCGTCACAATGAAAATGCTATGCATTGCTTGGAAGGATTATAAGTCTAAGTTTAAGTAGAGATACTGCAGTCCTTTTTGGATAAGTACAGAGGCTATTCTTTGTAGAGATAGGTGAGTTGATGAAAATCAATGGAGGATGTTAGTTGATTATTGGCATTTGGAGAATACGTAGGTTATATGTATAAAAGTTGAATATTTTTCCCCGTCATAAATGTGTGCATATAGGTTTTATTTATTATATACTTATTTTTTATGTTAACTATTTTAGATACTAATAGGTAGAGGCCGAGTGAAATAGACAAAAGCAACCACATATTACATATCCATCGGTCACAGGAAGAATGCCATATTCTGTTATAGAGGATTAGGTATTCATTCTCTCTTATACACCATTCATTTGAATATTATTTAATTCATTTTAAAATTCTCAAAGATCTTTACAAATGGCCTTACAAGGCTAACCGATGTCGAAGTCTGATATGTTTCTTGTGACACGACGGTGGCATGGTTGGTAGGCTAATGTTTTTACTACAGAGATTATTGTAAGGAATTTTCAAAGATTAATTTTGCTGAATTATTAAAATATGAAAAATACTATTCATTAACCTAATTTTAATTTGATATATTGTTTTATAATTTTTTAGGACCGATTAGAGAAAAAGTGGTAGGCATTGCTTGAGTCTAACTGTACCGAGGAAGTGAAGGATCAGATCTTCCAACACTTGTTCAGTCTTGATACGAGATGTTGTGTATGGTGCAAGGGAAAAGGACCACCGCCAACCTCAATAAGTCAATCATCCACTTGTGCAAGCAATATTGAGGAGGTCGTTAGAGCTCAAGTTGATGCACGTATTCAGAGTGTGTAAGATAATATGTGAGTTTAGATGCAAGTAGAGATGCAAGCTGAGATGCAGCGTAAGAAAAAGGTTCACAAGTCAAGTATAGCAACACTTCAGACTACTATGGAAGCATTATCTCGTAGATTTGATGTAGGTACATTTGCTATAGTGTCTATACCACCATCTAGTGCATTTATGGCATCTCCAGGTGTTTGTTGCACTTCTTGACCCGTTGGATCATGTGATGCTAATGAGACTACTCATGATAACTGACATATTCACAATTTTTTCTTGTTTTACATGTAGTATTGTTATTGATAGATTTCTTGGCATTTCCTATTTGTCATATATGTAGTATTACTTCTTCTTGTGGAGCTTATGGTTTATTTATGATTTTATTTTACAAGAGATTGATTTTGATTTATTTAGGATTAAACAGATTGTGTTTTATTGTGACTAGTGTTGAATGAGTTGATTGGATTGTATTTGGCTTAAAATTGCAGGTGTATTGGGCTAAATACAAAGCAACTTTTCTTTTAAAAAATTGAATAATCAAATACGACCACTAAAAACCATCACATTTGGTGCACATTCTAAATGTCGCATATGATCAACCAAATACGATGGTCCTGAACTGCCATTTTTTAGGTATATATGATGGTTCGGTGTTAGTTTTGGTAACAAATATGATAGTTCAAACCATCGTATTTGTTAAGTCCGTCATTTTTGTTAACAAATACGACAGTTCCGACCGTTGTTTTTGGTAACAAATATAATGATTTATTTAGGTATTACAACAGTTTACCGAATCATTTCTTTAAACCATCCGAATTGATTATATACGATGCTTTTATAATGTCATCGTATTAGGTCATCATATTAGTCTAAGACAACAGTTTTGTGGCCATTGTTGACAAAAAAATGACTAGACTTGTTACAGTGGTCGTAGAACTGTCGTTAAGCCGTCGTTTTTTTGCTAATATGACAGCTTGTTGATCAAATACGATGGTATCTTGGCCGTTGTATTTGATTTATTTTTTAGTAGTGAATACAGAAATACATATGCCATTTTTGGCATACATTGCAATAAGAATTATAACAAGCTTATGATTCAACCACAAAAGTTTAGTATTTGTAATTTTGACCACCCTAATAATTATAACCACTTTATAATTATGCCATAATATTATTTTCCCTCACAAATTAACCCTAATATATTATCATATAATATCCTAGTTACCTATTCCTTTATTGTGTGTGACATATTAGGTTTTTTGGTCAATTGGTAGCAAAATACAAACTAATTCTAATCACTATAAAATTAGTAATCCTTAATATTAAAAATTAACTTATTAATTCTAATCAAGATTATTTATTTATTTTTTAATTAATAAATTTATATTTAGTAGATCATGAACAGTATTTAGCAATGCATCATGACCACCTAAAAGTCTAGAAAGTCAAGTGGCTTGACATGAATCTTTCAATAGAAAAATATCAGTGCAATAAACTCTTTTCATCATGCTATATCTCTTACAATTTAGAGCATAGAATTAGTGGCAGCTCCTTCTAAAATATAATTAATTCTAACCCGAATTTATTAGTACTTGTTCTAGAATCCATTACTCAATATGTGTATTATTTGGAACTATTTTCAGTACATAGTTGTCTTGGTCAAGGACTTCTTAAGTAATAATTTCCTATAAGTGGTTGTGAGATATATGCTCCTGTTATTAGGAAAACCGAATCCTTTATTAACTATCTCAACTACTTTTGTTTTATTTATATTGTACCCCATATCTATCCTATAAGCAGTACCAATAAGACTCGAAAAATTAGAATCAAAATACAAAGCTTAGCAAACAAAATACCTTAGAGATCTCAAGTCTAAGGATACTCGTGCATTTGTAATAATGTGATTCTATTGCTAATACTAAATAGTTATCCATATGATTATCTTATAGATAGGTCATTAAATATATTTGTTCATCTAATAAGCACCATGTGTTGACTTTGAGTATCATAATATTCATGGATATAAGAACCACCACTTGATCCTATCAAAAAGTATAACATGTGCTAGTTGTAGCATATTAATAATATCCCATCTTATTAATACAACAACTGGGAATTATTTAAGCACAAGTAATGCACAGTGTAGTATGAATCTCACATTATGATATCTATCATGATTTCCTCAACATTGTACATTGTGTTAGGGGTTTTATTGATCAGTTTTGTACACATACACATTTGAAACAAACACATTGAACAATAAATAAAGCTTTATTAAATATATATGCAAAATTTATTGTACAAATGATTACTTCTATGGCATAACTATAAAAATCTCTCACTTGTACTACAACCAATCATTCATGTATCAAATACCAATTGACTAAATATAACTATCATATTTATTTTGGGGTAAAGTTTTAGTAAGCGGCTATGTTCTGATCAGTAGGAATTCTCTCTATTTTTACATCTTTCCTATCAACGATTTCACGAATCATGTGACAGAGCCTAAATACATGCTTAGATCATTGATGAGACCGTGGTTCCTTTGCTTGTACAATGACTCTATTGTTATCACAATATAAGAGTATTGGATAAACAATGGTAAGTATCACTCCTAATATCATTATAAACTTCTTAATCCAGGCTGCCTCCTTAGCTGCTTCAGAAGTCGCTATGTACTTAGCTTCAGTGGTTGAATTGGTAGCTGTGCCTTCTTTGGAACTTTTCCTACTAAGTACCCCACCACCAAAAGTGAACACATAGTCTGATTGTAACTTGAAGTCATTCTTATTAAATTGAAAACTGGTATCAGTATACCCTTTGACTTGTAAGTCACATTCTCTATATATCAAGAATACATCCTTTGTTGTTCTTAAATACTTAAGGATGTTCATGACAACCACCCAATGACCTTTTCCAGGGTCAGATTACTATTTTCTTGTCAAATTAAGAGCACATGATATATCAGGCCTAGTACATATCATAGCATATATGATAGATCCAATTGCAAAGCTATGGTATTCTACTCATGTAATCTCTTTCATCTTATGTTTGAGGACACATAGATTTTGACAAACAATCCCCTCTTGGATAAATCCATGATAAACCTCTTTAGCACTTTGTCTATGTATGTAGACTGTGAAAGATCAAGCAACCTCTTTGATCTATCTATATCGATCTTTATTCCTAGAATATAGGTTGCTTCTCTAAGGTCTTTAATGAATAATTTTGTAGATAACTAAATCTTGACTGATTGAAGAGTAGATATATCATTTCCTATTAGCAGTACGTAATCTACATATAGCAATAGAAATTCAATTGCACAAAGCTTATCCATGTTTTGTATGAAAAAAAATTCTTTAATTGTTTCATCAAAATGGATATTCCAACTCTTAGAAGTTTGATTTAGTTTATAAATAGACCTTTGCAACTTCCACACTTTAGCATGATCTTTAGATGTGAAACCCTCAAGTTGTATCATATATACTTCCTTAGTAAGATTTCCATTAAGGAAAGCTATTTTCATATCTATTTGCCAAATCTCATAGTCAAAATAAGCAACAAGTGCTAGGAGTATTCTAATGGATTTCAGTATTCCTAATGATAAAAAAGTTTCATCATAATCAATAACTTATTGTTGACGATAATTTTTTACAATCAATTAGGCCTTATAGGTAATAATTTTACCATCCATGTTGGGTTTCTTCTTGAAAACATATTTACACCCTGTAGGTTTTATCTTTTCGAGTGGATCAACCAAAGTTCAAACTTGGTTGTCATATATGAATTCCATTTCTAACTTCATAGCTTCAAGCCATTTGTCAAATTCTTAACTTTTCAAAACATTCTTATAGGTGGTAGACCCATTTTCTTCTATGAGCAATAGTCATTTTAGCCACTAATGAGAAATCTATATCTCTCAGCTACCATACGTATCTTACTTGACCTAGAGGTTCTAGTGTATTTGAAAATTCATCTATTTTGTCAATAAACTCAGGGTTAACCTATTAATCATTGTTTATTTGTTCATCTTGAACTTTACTAAGTTTAGTTTTGCACCCACTATCTCCCTTAAGCGTAAGCTCTTCCTCTAAAAAAATTGTATTCCTTGAAACAAATATTCTATTTTCAGAAGGGAGATAAAAATAATATCTGATGTGCATGATTTGTGTGTATATGTTTACATAAGAGGAATTGCTAATATTTCACGCAAAAATAGCTAAGCAATGATTTAAATACCTAAAATTACTTATACAACACACATATAGCCAAGTATACCAACCATGTAGTATAGAGTTCTACTTGGCATGTATTGTATCTCTCGGGATAAGATGGCAAATACTTCTACCATGCCCTTGTATCATTATTTGATAAACTATCCTAATGGGAATATGACAAATAGGAAAGAGAAATCAACTAACGTAAGCCCACCTAAGAATCCTCCTTAAATCACCAAACATCCTTAGGAGGAGAAGAATAATTTATGCAATTCAAAAGGTATTACACATTGTTAAGTTAAACCTTAATCAACTAAATATATTCATTGATACTCTACGTTAGCACCAATTGGGTAATCTAAATCAAGACCTACTCTCTCTTAAGTCATGAATCCATTGCCCTTAATCTCATTAGTGGGTATCTCAATCTCACTAATGTAATTCAAGAGGTACTAAGATTAATTACCTATTCTCCATTTGGGGGAAATGATGTCCTCATCTCCAGGAAAACCCATGACCCTTCTATCACTTTGTTCTATGTTATCAACCTTTTTTTTTTTTAAAGTTATTTGAGGGCAAACCCATATGGTAAATCAACTAATCAAGCCTCTCAACTTTAATCCAATATCTCAAAATCATTATAAGTAAAGATAAGCTCAATAATCCACAATCCAACACAAATCTAGAGATTGAATGCCAAAATAGATTTTAATAAACTAGTATAGAAATCAAGATTTAACAAATATAAAGGTTCCACATTTTAATTACGAAATAAATCATGAATGCCCAACAAAAACAAGAAAAGAAATACAAAAGAAAAACAAAACAAACTCTTAGACAAGTTGCGCTTTTCTTCTTTTTGAATCTCCCTCTTGAAGAGCCTTCTCCTATTTAAAAATGTCTTGAATCCCTTACTTGGATTCCTCCTAAGAGCACTAGGGTTTTGAGGCTAATTCTCCCCCACTCAAACTGTTCAAATAAAGGCCTCAAAAGCAGTATTTATAGTGTGAGCCTTGAAAAGTCTTAAAAATTGTAGAATAGTGCATTCTGCAACTCTAACCCACGCCTATTATATGCTTGAACTAGTGCCTATTATTTCTAAAAAGTTTTGGCCATCCTTTAACATTGTGTTACTATTATGCCCTATAGGTAATCACATGTTTTTTGTATATTATAAGTTTATTTAATAATAAAAGACATTCTTTATCTTTTAGCTTGTTTTATTTATACTTCATGTAAATATATAACTATTAGATAAAGTCCCAAGTACAACCCTATATTAAGAAAATCATGATGTGAGATTCCTGTGACACTGAATGGAGTTCTTACTTAAATCATCCTTAGTCATAGTATTAACGAGATAGGACATCATTAATGCGTCAAGACTAACACATGTTATACTTACTGATTTGATCAGGCTGTAGTTTTCACATTCATGAGTATTATGGTACTCAAAGTCAACACATGGATACTTATTACTAGAAAAAGTACATTAGATGACCTAATTATGAGATAATAACATGGATAACTATTTGGTGCTAGTAATAGAATCTTGTTATAGCAAACGTGCAAGTATTCTTAAACTTGAGATCTCTAAGGTATTTTGTTTGCTGAGTATTGTACTTTTATTCTAATTTTTAGAGTTCGATCGAGGGCCACCTATAAGATAGATATTAGGTACAATGTGAAGTAAATAAAGTTAGTTGAGAGTGTTAATAAAGGATTCACCACTCCTAATAGTAGAGGTGAATATTTCATGATCACTTATAGGAATCACTACTCAAGAAGTCCTTAGCCAAGGAGACTGTGTATTGGAAATAGTTTCAATTGATACACATGATGAGTAATGAATTTCGAGAATAAGTACTAAAATATTCGAGCCAAAATTAATTAATATTCGGGATGGAGTTGGAACTAATTCCTTACTCTAAACTGAATAAGATATTGTATGGTGAAAGAAGTTTATTGCACTGTTATTTGCTATTGAACGGTTCATGTCATGGTAGTTGACTTTCTGGACTTATGGGTGGTCATGATGTATTAGTAAATACCACTCATGATCTTTTAAATATGAATTTATTAATAAGGGAATTAATAAATCAATCCTAATTAAAATTAAATAGTTTATTCTAATTATTAAAGGATTATTAATCTTAAAAATGTTTACATTAATACATATTTCGCAACCAATAGGCCAGGAAAGCTAAAAGGTCACACATAATAGAGGATTAAGAACTCAAGAAGTTATTTGATAATGTTAAAGGGTTAAATATGAGAAGAAGAAGTTTATGTGGTCAAGTTATAAATAGTTATAATTTATGGGCGAAATTATGATTATGAGAACTTGTGAGTTCCAAACATAATTATATTTCCTAATTTGATTAGGAAACTAAAAACACACATACAGATAAGTATATCATATACAGATGCCATGTAGGGTGTGTGTGGAGTTGGTTCGTGTTCTTGGAAACCATAACTGGAACAGAAATATTTTTCTGTAATCTTCTTCTTCCTCTAAAACCCTAGCCACCTATACTACTTGCTAGCACTAGAGTAAGATAGTTCTGATGTGTTTTCTTCCTCATGTGGATTTTTGCTGGATGCAATTCTACTCTTGAATTGCAGTGGTTGTGACCGGATAGTAACACACTCATTTGTTCAATTTTGTGGGATTGTTAGATTGCGCCTTTAACATCAACAGTGACAAGGTTTGAAATGTCATGCTGCAATGGTAAACCTCGTGAGCAACCTGTATTCCCATTTTTTATTCTCAGGTATGAGATCTTAGCATTAGAATTCAGTCTTTTTCCACTACGTAATCTGATTCTGCATGACTATAGTTCCTAACAGTGGTGTCAGAGCTTTCATGTTTGTAGTTTTAATGGGTTTTTATGCTATGAAATTGTTTCGATCATGCTTCTGGGTGTTGTTTAATGCGACAATATTTGTTTGAGTCTGTGAAAATTTTTTTCACAATTGTTTCATGAACTTGGTTCTTCATTGTGTATTATGAATACACTGATTTATAGATTGAAACTAAACCGTTTTGATATTTGTATTTTCTATAATGGTTATAGTATCCCAAAAAATCTATTTTCCAAAAGGTTCTGTGAAGAAGAAAAATGTTTCAGTTAATCAGTTTCTGCGAAGAAATTGTTCTTCATTTGTTTGTTTTTGTTTTCCAATGAATAGTGTGTCTATTCAGTAGGGAACAAAATGGTGGTGGAGGATTGTTATTCTTTGGCATTTAAAAAATGATTGTCTTTTGTAATCACCAGAGAACTAGAAAATTGTTGGAAAAATCGAAAAAAAATAATAATCGATATTGCCTAAAGCCGCAGGCGGCATATAGGAAGCCAGCCGCAGTTTAGGCACAAAACAACCCAAGCCGCGGCTGGCTTGGGTTGTAAAGCCCACAATTTGTGGCTGGCATATTAAATGCTAGGTGTGGATGAATTTTATAAATTTTTTCCCCTTTTCAGGTTCTTCACAAAATAACCCGTGTTTTATCTTTTTCATTTAGCACCCAAATAGTTTCCAAAAAGTTTGTTTTGGGACTAACAGAATTAATTCCCAAATTTTGATTTTGGAAATTAATATATTTTTCTAAAATATTGATTTTAAATTATAAATTATTTAATTCCTAAAATATGATTTTAGCAATTAATATATTTTCTAGGAATTTATTCTATTTTTCCAAAATAGTGATTTTGGAATTATTTTCTATGTTTAATTTTATTTTGAGCATACAATTGGCATGGTGGTTTGGTTACGGACTATGAGCTTAATTAAATTGTTCATACATTTTATCACTTTGGTTTTAAATTTAATAGGCCCAGTGTGTCCTGCCTTTTCTACTTTCTTGTATAATTTCTCTTCTTATCTAACTCCCATCGAATATAACTCAGGGTTTTTTTTATTTTAATTTATGTAATTAGATTACATAAGTTAGATAGGATTACAATTTATTACAAGTCGAGGAGAAAGTGATCAAGACCAAAAGGAGGACAGTAAGACCTTCCTAAATCATGCACGAACACTTAGGATTGACCAAATTAATTTCCTTTGTGGCTAAAAAAAATAATATGATAAAGTCCATAACCGAACAACGTTATTATTTTGCGATGTATGAATATATTGATATTATGCATGCAATGTATAAGTCACTAATAATCACAAATCCCTTAAATTAATATTAAACCTAATGCATTCCTTTAATATAGCAAGAATGAGAGCTCTTTTTTGAGACCAAGTTATTTGGTTAACCGAAGCCTACTTAACATTGAGTATGTTTGAGCTATGGAATTTTAAATTCCTTATTAATGGGTTAAGTTTAACTAATTTCTTTCTCCCAGTTGGGCTAACTCAAGCATAAAGAAAATTAAGGCAAGATTGGGTTAGCTTAAAGGCTTTAAGAATAAAAGATGTTAATCACCCAATAATTCGGTAATTACATTCAGTATAATTGGTATTGGATACCTATCATTGAACTTAAGGATGATTTGTTGGGAAAACCTAAGGTCATTCTTAAGGAATTTTGATACTTTTCCACTAGGAAAGCTTCTAATGGGCTTCCCTAAATCAATAGTAGGGGCTGTCGGTTTGAGTAAAATGGTGGAATAATTATGTGCTTAATTTAAAACATAATTATTTGCATTACATGAGCTTATACAGTTAGCTAATTTCTCTATCTTTACATCTACATCATCTGCATCATGTCAATCAACCATAATTTACGTAGCATCTTGGAAACCAACAAACTTACCGAGACTAATTTTCTGGATTAGTATAGAAACTTGAGAATTGTTCTCAAGTTGAAAAGGTTGCTTTATGTGCTAGAAGCTGCTATTTCGCCACCACCAGCTCAAGATGCTTATGTTGATGAGCATGCTATCCACAAAAAGCACAAAGAGGACAATGACACAATATCTTGTGTGATGTTGGTGTTAATAACCCCTAAACTGCAAAAGAAGCATGAACATATGGATGCTTACTCGATCATTTTATATCTTCGAGAGTTATTTGATGCCTAAGCCAGAACGGAGAGATATGAGATCTCAAAATAACTGTTCTGTTCTAAGATGGTTGAAGGCACTTCCGTGGCCACTCATGAGCAAAGATACTGGGCTTAATTAAGAAGTTTTGGTCTCCTGGGTTTGTAATGGATGATGAGTTAAGTATTGACTTAATCTGTGATATTTGCCAAGTAGTTTTTCATAATTTTTTATTAATTACCAAATGAATAAGATTAAGTCTATTATACCCAAGTTGATCAATCTTCTCAAGACTACGGAGTTCTCCATAAAGAAGGAATCTAATGCAGTCATGTTGGTAGAATCTTATTTTTCTAAGAAGAAAGTTCCTAAGAAGAGGTAGAAGAAAAAGAAGGCTCTTACTTAACCCAATAGTGGCATAAAGAAGAAAGAGACAACTGCCAAAGGCCTATGTCATTACTGTGGTAAGATGGGCCATTGGAGGCACAACTGCAAAGCTTACCTAGAAACTATAAAGGACAAGAAGGGGAAGAAGAATCTTACGGGCACTTCTACTTCTACTCTTGGTATGTTTATGATTAAGATAAATACTGTCTTTGAAAATGATATATGGGTATTAGATACTAGATATGGATCTCATTTGTACAATAAATTGCAGGGACTAAAGGATAGTAGATTGCTTGAGAAGGCGAGTGGGCCTATATGCTGCAAATAGAGTAAAGGTTGTTGCATTTGCTGTTGGGGCTTATGACCTACACTTGCCTTCTGGATTAGTTTTAGAACTTTAAAACTGTTATTATCTACCAGTTTTATTGAAAAACATATTCTCAATTGCTTGCTTAGACTTGTACGGATTCTATTGAATTTTTAAGAATAAATATTATTCTTTTTCATTAAATGATATTCTTTATGGTTTTACAACTTTGGTTAATGGTTTTTATGTTCTAGACATGGACAATCCAATTCTCAATATAAACAATACGAAACCAAGGATAGATAACTCAATCTTATCTAACTTATGGTATTGTTGTTTAGGCCATATAAATTAGAATCGTTTTTCAAAATTACACAAGTTTGGTGACTTAAGGTCATTTGATTATGAATTATATGGCACATGTGAATCTTGTTTATTTGGTAAAAATGACTAAAACTCCTTTTTTTAGAAAAGGAGAAAGAGCCGTAGAGTTATTAGAACTCATACATACTGATGTATATGCCCCAATGTCTATACAACCAAGATGAGGTTATTACTATTTTATAACCTTTATCGATAATTATTTATGATATAGGCATTTGTATTTAATAAATTACAAATCTGAGGTATTTGATAAGTTCAAAGACTTCAAGAATAAAGTAGAGAAACAACTTGGGAAAAATATAAAAAAGCTAAGATCCGATCGAGGAGGAGAATACTCGAGTCAAGAGTTTCAAAGTTATCTTAGAGATAATGAGATATTATCTCAATGGACTTCACCATATACACCTCAATATAATGGTGTATCTGAGAGAATGAATCAAACCCTTCTAGACATGGTACGGACCATGATGGCTTTTGCAGGCTTACTAAAATATTTTTGGGGCTATGCACTATTTTGTTTATATTCTAAATAAAGTTTCATCAAAAACGGTTGATACTACCCCATTTGAGTTATTTTGAGGTAAGAGATAAAAGTGATCACCCTTGAGAATATGAGGTTGCCCTGCCTTTGTTAAAAGGCCACAGCCTGACAAACTTGAGAGTAAGTCTGATAAGTATTTATTTATTGGATATTTGAAAGAGTCATTCAAATATTATTTCTACATTCCTTCCGAAAATAAAGTGTTTTTTTCGACATATGCCGTCTTCTTAGAGAAGGAGCACATGCTAAAAGGAGACAATGTGAGTAAAATTAAACTTAGAAAAGTCCAAAAGGAACAAACAAATACAGATCAATTGTCCGATCCCAGATTTATTGAGAGAATAGATGACCTTTCGTCTGCACAAAGCCTCGTATGTCAAGTAGGATACGTGTAACTACTGAGAGATGTGAATTTCTCATAAGTGATCACAATAATGTATTGCTCATAGATGAAGATGAGCCCACTACTGATAAGGATGTTCTTAATAGTTTAGAATATAACAAATGGCTTGAAGTCATAAAGTCAGAAATGAATTCTTTGTATGACAACTAAGTATGGACTTTGGTAGATCCACCCAAAAGAATCAAATCTATTGGGTGCAAATGGGTTTTCAAGAAGAAAACTGACATAGATGGTAATTTAGTACCTATAAAGAACGATTGGTTAGTAAGGGTTATCGTCAACAACATGGTATTGACTATGACAAAACCTTCTCACCGGTTGCTATGCAGAAATCCATAAGAATACTCCTAGCGCTTGTTGCTCATTATGATTATAAGATTTGGCAAATGAACGTGAAAATAGATTTGAAAAATAGAAACCTGACTGAGGAAGTATATATAACACAATATGAAGGTTTCACATCCAATGACTGTACAAAAGTGTGTAAGCTGCAAAGGTCTATTTATGGACTTAAGCAAGCTTCTAGGAGTTGGAACATCCATTTTGATGAAACAATCAAAGAGTTTAGTTTCATTCAAAATATGGATGAACCTTGTATACAGAAAAAGATTAGTAGGAGTGCAATCATTTTCTTGTTACTTTATGTAGATGACATATTACTAATAGGAGACGATGTACCTGTCCTTCAATCGATAAAAATTTGGTTGTACAAGAAATTCTCCATGAAAGGCTATGGATAAGCAACCTATATTCTTGGAATAAAGATCTATAGAGATAGATAAAAAAAAGTTGCTAGTTCTTTCACAGTCTACATATATAGGCAAAGTGCTAAAGAGGTTTAGCATGAATCAATCTAAAAGGGGATTCTTATCCATATCTTATTGGATAAACCTTTCAAAGTGAATGTCTCCGAAAACACACATGAGTAGGATTCCATATACCTCAACAATTGGATCCATCATGTATGTTATGATATGTACTAGACTTGATATATCCTGTGCTCTCAGTTTGACAAGCAACTACCAATTTGATCCTAGAGAGGGCCATTGAGTGATTGTGAAAAATATCCTTAAGTACTTGTGAAGGACTAAGGATGTATTTTTGGCTTATAGAGGAAGTAATTTTAAAGTAAATGAGTATACTGATGACATTTTTCAATCTGATAAGGATGATTACAAATCACAGTCTAGTTATGTATTTACATTGTGTGGAGGGGCAATAAGTTGGAAAAGTTCCAAACAAGATACTATTTTTGACTCAACGACTGAAGCTGAGTACATAGCCACATTTGAAGTAACTAAGAAAGTAGTTTGGATCAAGAAGTTCGTGATGGAGCTTGGAGTGGTTCCTAACATTGTTGAACTAATATCTCTATATTGTGATAATAATGGAGCATTGCACAAGTGAAGGAGCTAAGATCTCACTAGCGATCCAAGCATGTACTTAGATGTTTTTATTTGATTAGGGAAATCATAGGTAGATAAGATGTAAAGATAGAGAGAGTTCGTACTAATGAGAACATAGCTAACCCACTTACTAAAGCACTATTCCAAAAGCAACATGATAGACATGTTGAGTTATTCGGTATTAGATACATGAATAATTGGCTCTAGTGTATGTAGGAGTTTGATGGTGTTATGACCTAGAGGCAGTCACATGTATTTTGTATATTGTACGTATATTTAATAATAAAAGGCATTATTTATCTTTCAGCTTATTTTATTTATACTTCGTGTAAATATATAATTGTCAAATAAAGTCCCAAGTACAATACTATGTTAAGAAATCATGATAGGGATCATGATGTGAGACTGCTATTACATTGAATGGTGTTCTTACTTAAATCATCCCTAGTCATAGTATTATTAAGACATGACATCTTTAATGCGTTAAGACTAGCATGTGTTATACTTCTTGATTTGATCAAGCGGTAGTTCTCACATATGTAAGTATTGTAATACTCAAAGTTAATGCATGGTGTTTATTACAAGAATAAGTACATTGAATGACCTGTCTATGAGATTATCACATAGATAACTATTTTGTGTCAATGATAGAATCTCGTTGTAGGAAATGTGCAAGTATTCTTAGATTTAAGATCTCTAAGGTACTTTATTTGCTGAGCATGGTACTTTGATTGTATTCCTCGGAGTCAGATTGAGGGTTGCCTATAAGATAGATATTAGATACAGTGTGAAGTAAATGAAATTAGATGAAAGAGTCAATAAATGATTCACCACTCCTAATAGTAGGGGCATATATCTCACAACCACTTGTAGGAATTACTACTTGAGAAATGATGCATAAATTTTAGGTGTATAAAAATCATTAAATTTAAATCCATTACTTAGTCAAGTTTTAATTAAAATATTAATCCAAAAATATAAATACGAGCAAGTATACTCATTGCAAGTATAGTATAAGGAATTAAGAAGTATCGATCCTCAAAGAACAAGCACGCACTAATAACTTTTTATTCATTGTTTAACCGACTAAATAAAGTGATAAGATTATAAAAAGAAAAATAAAGAAATGTGTACAACTCAAGGATGTAGGAATATACAATTTAGACAGTTGTCTAAGAATACATGATAATGAACCATTTAACAACTATCTCAATTAATTATAATCTTGACATCATGAAGGAATATAAAGTAAATTTCAATCATTTCCCAAGTCATGAATCCACTTATACAGACTCCACTTCTTTCCCAATCCATGGAATCACTATCTTTTGATTAAATTAGTAGATTTCCCAATCTAACGGATAAAACCAAAAAATGGATTAAACTTAATTCCTCATCAATATGAAATTAGCTAATGACCCTATGTTCTATGCGAAAGCAACTAATCTTTAATTACTTAGGTTCTTTAATCTTAACTTCGTTTCCCAGGTCCATTAAGATTTAATAATTATGAAATCAATGCAATGAACTTCTAACATCATTTCCCAAGTTAATTAGAAGAAAAAACATCAATAACCAATGATAACAAGTAACCAAATAGCAAGGATGATAGAAAATTGATCAAAGAACTAAATTAATCCAAAAATCATGAATCCCAAAATAATGTCAAAGTACAATGAAAAAATTAAATACATTATTGTTTAAGAACAAGAAAACAAAGGTAAGTGAGAGAAAAAGGTAGAGAGAGAAACTCTCAACTCCCTTGAGTCCTCTTCCCTGTTCTTGCTACCAATAGATAATTTTCGAGCTCAAATGAAGTCCGACGATTGCTATTCTGGTTAGTAAAGTTATTATTTAATTAATTTAGATTGTAAAATTCTGTCTTTTTTTTGTCATTTTGTCTATTCATGTCCGAAAGTACTAGTTTTAGTATAGCCTTCTGTTCGAAATCAGTAGGTCTTGCAGAATGATGGCTCAAACACAAAATGAACAGGTTGATATTTTATCTTCCTCGAAGGCAAGTGGATCGATACTGCTTTTACCAAGGGCTTGGAGATGTCCACCTCAACAAGAACCCGAGCATAAGACAACCGTTCAAGTCTAGCTGTACGAATATCGGTCATTAGCTGTATACCCACCACAGAGGTAATTTTACTAAGGGCCAAGTGATTGTAGTAGCCCAACGGTAGTACCAGGAAAGTCACCTATAGGGGCATTATGCTAACATCGTCTAATGAGAAGTCAAATTCCCGGGGCATGAGCTTAAGCATCAAGGAATGACCAAAGGCTGAGTAAGAACTACCTCGAAGGACCATTTGCCAGTCTTCCTCAGTGTTGAAATGGAAGATTAACTAGCCTGAGGTATGCAGGTAGACTTTAGAGGGGATTGACCACTACTTAGTTAGGTCAATGCCTACCTTTAACCCGGGGAACCTTCCAGTAAACATTCTAATTAAGCAGTAACCCAATTTAAGCTCTATATCTTTGAAATCTATTTTATCGATATCAATGAACTTGCCTGTTCGGGGGATATAGTGTAGCCTTATTCCATTGCACTAATCTCAGTTCCCCTTAACTACATTTGCCCAAGTGCATTTTGGCTCCTTAGTACCCGAGTTTATGAGTTTAGGAGTAATCCCTGAGAGTGGAGGGAGGGTGTCGGGGACAAAGTTAGCAAGTGAGTCAGATGTCACTGGTGTATCAGGTAAGGATTTTGGGGGCTAGTCTCCCACACCTAGTGGGGCATGGTACAAGGCCTGGCATGGTACTAGGAGGGGCAGGGCAATGGGCCCAGACAAATCAGATGGTTTTGGGTTTGAGGGGGAAGGGTCAATGGGTTGAGAGAGGGGGAGGAGTGGGTATTTCATTGGCCACATCCAAAGCCTTGGTTGGGTTGTTTGAGGTGGAAGCCTGGGGGGAGTTTGTAGAAGGCCCCGTCTTCGCAGGCTTTTTCCCTCTGGTCTAGGTCAACAGGGTGGTTTAGCCAGAGGAAAGAGAAAGGGTAGGCCAGATTTCACAGTGCAAGAAAGCAATCTTGCTGACCAATGCCCAATGTAAGACCCAATTCTGTCTAGTAGAGGCTTGTGGTATGCAGCCCTAATTTTGCCAATCATGATAGAAATACCCAGGTGGCAGAAGGGGAAGGCCACTAGGGAGATGCCCATTTCAACCACCAAAGCTTCTTGTTCGTCTTGTGCCAGTTTAGCTAGATAGATATTTGATTTGTTTCAGTTCGTCTCAAGGCCCGAACATTGTTTTAACTCTTCAAGGAAAGTAAGTAGGATGCGAACGGAGGGCGTGTCAGGTCTAGCAAATAGAATAAGATCATCCGGAAATACTAGATGCATTATCTAGAGGCTATCACATTTAGGATGGTAGTTAAAATCAATTCCCAGCGTATGAACCTTTATGACTCTAGGGAAGTATTTTAAGCAGATGACAAATAGGAGAGGTGATATGGGATCCGCTTACCTAATCCCTTTTCCCCCTTTAAAAAACCTACGAATTGTGCTATTGATCGCTACCGAATATAAAGCTGTGGTTACATATTGCAGTATCAAACAGATAAACTGGTGTGGAAACCCCATTTGATGCATTAGGTTCATCAAAAACTCCTAATTGACTAAGTTATACGCCTTTCATAGATCCATTTTGACCATGCACCTTGGGGCAACCTTCTTCTTGCTATACACCCGCATCAGTTCCTGAACTAATAGGATGTTTTCTGACATGAGTCTATCCTCAATGAAGGTGGCTTGTGTTGAGTCTACTAGGACTGGTAGTACAGTTTTTAACAGGCTTCGGCGGTAATTATTGACCAGCAGGATAGAATGGCTAGAGACTTTCTATGGGACTCAAAGCAATCGTTGGTGGGCTGGAAGAATGTGTGCCTACCAAAGGCTGAAGGCAGACTTAGACTGTGGAACTTAAAAACAGAAACTAGGTGCTTCTAGCCAGAATCCTATGGGACATCCAATCTGAGAAGCAGTCCCTCTGGGTAAAATGGCTTGATCGCTACTACATGGAGGATCGGACTATAAGGGAGGTTCAGCCATATAAGGACCAATTGCCCCTATTTAGACGACTACTGACAATCAGAGATGCCATTCTAGAATGGGAACGGGATGACAACCGAGCAGCGACATTGTTACACTCATGTGCGCTTGGGACTGAAGCGTTCACCATCAAAGCATACGACTACTTCAGGATGCACTGTGCACTGGTGCCCTGGGCAACGACTATCTAGAAATAGGGATTGATGCCAAAGCACTTGTTTAAAGTTTTGATATGTGCTAAAGGACGCCTTAAAACCAAGGATGTATTGGCGTTCCGTGTGGAGGACCCACTATGTCCTTTTTGCAAGACATACATGGAAATAATCAACCATCTCTTTTTCCAATGCACCATAACATACTCAGTTTGGCCAGAAATCAAAGCATGGTTGCGGCTACCACAACCTTTAAACTCAACCAGCACCTGCCTTTAATGATTTAAAAGGGCGAACCGAGGGACCTCCAGGCTTGTAAAGGCCCAGGCCACTGCTATAGCAGCCATGGTCTACTACATATGGAGGGCATGCAATAGGGCACTGTTCGACAGAGCTATCTACCAACTAATGGAAACAGTGAAGCCAATCGAAACACGTGTACACTATCGTTTTCACTTTGTACCCTCATGTTTTGGCCCAGTTTGAGAAATGTCTATATTGTACTAGTTAATAGCTTTTGCTTCACTATTAACTAGAGTACCCACTTTGTACATATCTTTTGACCAATACAATATATTTACATATTGATTAAAAAAAAAGAAAACAAAAGTAAAATAAAGTGCTTATAGACAAGCCTCCTCCATCTCATTTGAAGATTCTCTTGAACAACCCTCCTTGAATGGTAAATCTCCTCATTTTTTTGAGAAATTTGCAAATTTGATTCTTGGATTCACTTCTTTCTTCTTGTGTTTTTCTTGCCTTTATAGGCTTCTTTGATGCAAAAATTCATTACTTGAGAAGTCTTGGCCGAGTAACATTTGGAAAATACTAAAATCCTTTGGAAAATACCAAATTCGTGCACAAAATTCGCCTGTCCAGGCTGGACCTTGCAACAGATTACTTCGACCCTACCTGGTGCCAGGTGTGTTCTGTTCCGCTCTTGAAAATTACTCAATTTTCTCTATTTTTCTACATTGGACTAGCGACTGGTGCACTTTCTAGACCCGAGCCAGGTGCAATCTGGAATTTTTGCACTTTTTGCTTGAAATCAACTCAATTCTGCACAAATTTGTCAAAAACACTTTCTACAAGTAAAATGTCAAATAGGAAGGAATATGCCTAGTTATTACATCAAAAGTATATCAAATTAACCTCAAACAACTAGAAAAATTGTTCTGAATTCAACCCCTATCACATATCCTCACACTTGAACTTGTGCTTGTTCTCGAGCAAAACACTTGAGTCATGAAAATCATCAAGAAAACACAAGCTTTTCCTTTTCCAAAAATTTGAAACATAGCAAGAATTATAACTTCTCTTCAAACTTTAGAGAAAACTTTCGCCATTCATCTAACCCTTTGAAAACAATTCAAACTTTGAAGTATTCGATAGAACATCACAAAACTCTTGAAGTTAAATTAATCATGTTTATACCTTAGTCTAAGAAAATTATTTCACCCTTCAAGTAAAAACATAAATAAAATGAATTACACAAGTCAAGTTATCTACCAACTCAAGCATTATAAATTCGAAACTCACACAACTCAAGTTATGATGTAAGGGAAATACTCTATTTTATTTTTCTCTCTATTTTTTTCCTAATGACTTTGGGAATTGATAGCCTCAAGTGTCTGGATTTCCCTTCACACACCATATTGGCCCTTTTATAGTCATCACTCATCATTTTTTTAACATTCTTTGTCTCTTTTTCTTTCGAGAATTCATAGCCTCAAGAAAATGGATTTCTCTTTACTATCTGTATTGGCCCCCAAAATGAAGAAAAAAATAATACGTTCACACCTTTAAAGAGGAAACAATAGTCAACTCATTTTTCTTAATCTTCAACTTGCAATCAAGATTTTTTCCACTCAAAATTTTATCTCCTCACATTCCTTATCACAACGCAAAGTTAAGCAATGTTTAAACCGATAATACAAGAGTTAGCCAACAACTTTCCCCACATTCATCATATCCTCCATATTTAAACTAGATGAGTTAAATAATACTCAATCACCAATGCATAAAACAAGATTAATCCAAATTCTCGGTCTTAAAAATATCCTATCCAGTAAACGAATAAGATAAAAATCCACCAAATGAATGACAAAACCTATATCCAGGTAAGAAAATGAATTACAACCTTGCTAAACAATGAAAACCACAAAATAAATTTGAAAAATTTCACACAAAAATGATATGGAAAAATATCTTCAATACCTAAACTCTTCCCCCACACTTAAACGTGACCCTGTCCTCAATGGCCAACAATACAACAATCAAAGCAAAGCCAAAGAAAACCAAAAGACATAAAGAGAAGTGTAGAGAAAAGAAAAGACTTCTATTACACAAGTCTAGCATGTGTGAATCCACCACAAAGAGTAGTCATGAGAGAAGTCACAAGGGTACCTAACTCAAAAAAAATAAAAAAATAAAAATAAAAATCTAGAAAAAGAAAGAAAACAAAATAAAGGAAAAGACATAGAAAAAGAAGTAAAAAGGACCAAAGGAAAATCATGAACATAGAGGGTAACATCGAGATGCTCTAAAGTGCTACGTTCTTTGCTCAAATATGGTTTCAATCAACTTCCATTTGCCTTAAAGATTCCCTTAGTTGGATGAGAAACCTCAATAACTCCAAATGGACAATCTTGATGTATGTATTACATATGGCCCTGACCGTCTTGACTTCAACTTACCCGGAAAAAGTCGAAGCCTAGATTTAAACACTAACACTTTATCTCCTTCTTTAAACTCGTGAGGGGAACAAATATTCCTATCATGCCAATGTTTCTTCTTATCTTTTCAAATTCGTGAATTATGGTAGGTATTATTACACCATTCCTCCAACTAATTCACTTGAAGCAATCTTTGTTGTCCTGCAAGGTGAAGGTCAAAATTAACAAGTGTAATCACCCAATAAGCCTTATGTTCAACTTCTACTATTAGATGACAAGATTTCCTATACACCAATCGATAGAGGGTTATACTAATAGGAGTTTTGAAAGTCTATAAGCCCAAAGAGTATCATCTAGCTTTAAACTCCAGTGCTTTCTTGTATGATTAACCCTTTTTTCCAAAATTCTTTTTAGCTCTCTATTGATCACCTCAACTTGGCCACTAGTTTGAGGGTGATAGGGGGTAAGCAAACTTATGGGTAACCCTTAAATGTTTAAGAACTTTGTCCAATTGGGTACTATAAAAGTGTGTTCTCCTATCACTAATAAGCACCTTAAGTACACCAAAATGGGTGAAATTTTTTAAAAGAAATTTAACTACAACCCGAGCATCATTAGTAGGCAAGGCTTGCACCTCAACCTAATTAGATATGCACTCAACCGCAACAGAGATGTATTTATTACCCAACGAATTAATGAAAGGGCCCATGAAATTAATCCCCCAACATTAAAAAAATTCACAAGCTTGAAAATTTGTAATGGCATTTCATTAGATTTAGAAATATTACCTGTATGTTGACACCTATCAAAATTTTGAACAAACCTGTAGGATTCCTTAAAGATTGTCGGCCAATAAAATCCAGACTCTAGTACCTTTCTTGCCGTAAAGATGGCTTGGTATAATGGTCTCCCACGGGTCCTTCATGGCAATGTTTTAAGATATTTATACTTTCCACGGAATCCACAAATCTCTGAATGATTTGATCTGCACAACACTTGAACAAGTAAGGATCTTTTCAAAAGTAATGCTTTACTTCGGAGAGCAATTTCTTCTTTTCTTGTACCGTGAAATCCTTCAAAACAATTCTTGCAACCAAGTAATTAGCAAAATCCGCATACTAAGGTGTTTGAGAAATCTTACCATCAACAAGTGAAGTTGTTCATCTGGGAAGGTGTCATTTATGTCCCATTTGGCCCATGGTTCTAAGTTAGGATTTTCCATCCTAGATAAGTGATCCACAACTAAATTTTCAGCTCCCTTTTTATCCCTAATCTCCAAGTCAAATTCCTACAACAATAATACCTATCTTATCAATCTTGGTTTGGAAACATGCGTGGTTAGTAGGTATTTAAGGGTGGAATGGTTCGTATAAATAAAGACTTTGGACAAAACATGATAAGAACAGAATTTATCAAAAGCAAACACTATTGTAAGTAATTCTTTCTCCGCTATGGTGTAATTCTCTTGTGCCGCCGTAAGAGTTTCGCTTGCATAGTAGATTGGTTGAAAATGTTTATTCCTCTTTTGTCCAAGCACCGCACCTACTGTATAATCACTTTCATCACATATTAATTCAAAAGGAAGAGACTAATCTGGTGCAATTAAAATTGGAAAATTGATCAATTTCTTTATGATTACATTGAAAACATTGATATATTTTTCATCAAAATAAAAAATCATATCTTTTTCAAGTAAATAAGTAAGAGGTTTAGAAATTTTTAAGAAATCCAATATGAACCTCCTATAAAATTTTGTATGACCAAGAAAGCTTCGAATAGCCTTCATGGAAGTGGGAGAAGGGAGTTTTTCAGTAGCCTCAATTTCTGCTTTATCAACCTCAATACCTTTTCCATGAAATCTTATGTCCCAATACAATACCTTCTTGCACCATGAAGTGGCATTTATTCCAATTAAGCATGAGGTTGGTCTCTTTACATGTTTGAAGCACATTCTCTAACTTGGCCAAACGTAAATAAAAAGAATCACCAAAAAAAGAAAAATTATTCATAAAACCTTCATGATGTCTTCCACAAGTCCTTCAAAAATAGCCATCATGCATATTTGCAAAGTTTCGGGACCATTGCAAAAACCAAAAGGCATATGACAATAAGTAAAAATACCAAAATGGCATGTAAAAATGGTCTTCTCTTGATCCTCCGGTGCTATGACAATTTGAAAGTAACTAGAAAAACCATCTAAAAAGTAATAAAACTCATGTCTGGCTAATCTTTATAACATTTTATCAATGAACGGGAGAGGAAAATGGTCCTTCCTAGTTGCCTCATTTAACTTCCTATAATCAATGCAAACCCTCCAACCGGATACCAATCTTATTGGGATAAACTCATTTTTTTCATTGGGGCTCAAAGTCATTTATCTCTTCTTTGGTACAACATGTGTTGGACTAACCCAAATACTATCAGACATAGGGTAAAATAGGAATTTAAAGTTTAATCACATCACCTTCTACCACATCACTCATATTTGGGTTCAACTTACAGGTTTGGCTATGTTCTCTGACAAAATTTTGTAAGTGCAGAAAGAAGGGCAAATTCCCTTAATGTCCATTATGTTTCATGCAATAACTCCCTTATATTTTTCCAATAGACTTACTGATAGGAATTGTCTCAGGCATGAAGGCCATGCTAAAGAAGGGGGAAGGAGGACAAAGGCACAACACATGGCTCCATAGGTGAATGAAATGGCTTAAATTAGTTATATTTTTCCTAGTTATTTGAGACTATTTTGTAATACATTTTGTTCAATAACTAGTCATATTCCTTCATATTTGAGATTTTAACATTTGAAAGGTATTTTGTGCATTATTTCATATTTTAGGAGTAAAATAAGACAAAAACATCACAAAACAGAATAGAGGCGATGCTGAACAGGCCAAAGGAATCGGCGCCGGACACGTGCTACCGGCATGCACTTTGAAGCGACAAAAAAATCAGTGCAACGGAGTGAAATAGAACCAAATCGGCCCCGGCTAGGAGGCTAGAACCAGCACCGGCTGCACTCTAGAAAAGATTGTGAAAAAATCAAGAAAATTTGGTGAACAATTGGAGAAACAGAACACAACTGGCACTGGCCCTAGCCAGGATAGCCGGCGCCGGCTATGACCTGATGCTGAGGTAGTGCCTCGATTTTTGTTCACGATTTTTGTTAAGTTGCAGAGTTTTACCAGCTTCCTACTTCTAGTCAGCCAAGAACCCTAGAGGAACAAAATTAGGCACTTCTAGAGCCTACAAATAAAGTAAAAAAAACATAAGAGGAAGGGGGAAATTCATAGATCATAACAAAAAATCACTCAAATCAAAGGAGGAATTCTACTAAAATCAAGGAGGATTGTGCAAGAAGGTCTTCAGAGAAAAAAGAAGAAGGCTTGTCTACGAGTGCTTTCTTTTACTTTGTTTTCTTTTTCTTGAACAATGATGTGTTAATTATTTTATTGTAATTTGACATTGTTTTAGGTATTCATGATTTTTAGAGTTACTTTGATCTTTTGATTAATTGGATGTTCTTCTTTGTATTTAATTACTTGTGCCTATCACGAGATTAGTTGATTGTTCCTTGCCATTAACTTACTGGACCAAGAGGGTTAATAGTGGTTTCAATTCATTAATTTCATATTCATTGTCGATTAACTTACTAGACCAAGGGGGTTAATTGATGAGAACTGGTAATTAAAGGTTAATTGATGTTTGCCGAGACCAAGGAAATTTCGGTTAGCTTCATGTTTTAAGTTTGCCGAGACCAAGAAAATTTAATCAAGGATTGTGTTTAATGCATCGTTTAGGTGAATTAGTTGAGACGAGACCAACTAATGCTAATTTATCTAGAAGATAGTGATTTCATGGATTGAGCAAAGAAGTGAATCTATCTTAATCCTTCATGATGCCAGGAGAATAATTAATTATGATAATGATTAGGTACTTTAAGATCATATTTGTCAGAATAATGGATTGAGTTACATACTTCTCCATCCTTGACATGTATATATTCTTTTATTTTGTTTTATCTTCCTTTTTATTTCTTTTTCACTTTATTGAGTTGGTTAAACAATGAAAGAAAAGTGATTAATGCATACTTGTCAATGGAGGATCGATACTCGTTTGAACCCTATGCTATGTTAATGATGAGTATGCTTGCTCATATGTGTAATTTGAGGTTAACATTTTAATTTAAACTTGATTGGGAATGTGCTTATTTTTATATAATTTTTATACCCAAATAAATACGCACCAAGTTTTTGGCACCGTTGCCGGGGAACAATATCATGAAAGCTCGGATTTTGTTGATTTAACCATGTAAAAATGTAAATAGGTAAATATACGAATATGTAAATATGTACAATTGATCTTTTCGCAAAAAGGTGTTTTCACAAAAAGGTGTCATCTTTTGTATCTTATGTATACCTTTATAATCTAACTTACTAACTGTGACTCTGGTTACTTGACTAACTTTTTCTTCTTTTAATTTTATTTTAATTATGAATTATGTTATCTAACTAGCTTCTATGTTCAGGGGAAATGGCAAATTGGAACCACAGGAGGTTTAATGAGGGGCAGTACCCCCACTACTCTTCTGAGATAACGCTCACAGCACCAGAATCAGCGAAGCTAGAGACCGTGATGGGAAAATTTGCCATCCATGTCACAAGGCGCTTCCAAGAAACAGATTCCATATTTAAGAAGTTCGAGGAGATGATCCGCAATATGGAATGACAACTATGGTTTTTGACTGACATGGTGTTAAAATGTCAAGAACTAGCACCAATAGGCAAAGAGGAAACAACTACTGTCATATTGCGGAGTGGAAAAGAGTTGCTAGCCATGGCAGACTGCAATCGGCGCCGGCTAGAAGAAGAGAACCAGCGCCGGCTGTCCTATACCACAGAGAATAAGCGGCCCAGTATAGAATCAGCACCAGCCAAACCCTTTCAACCGGTGCCAGTTATACTCTACCAATCTTCCGAAAATCCTATTTGCAATCCTACTTTCAGCCTAAAATTTCGTACCCTACCCCTCTACCCAAAGCCGGAAAAGATGCCCAATTTGACAAATTCCTTGAGATATTCAAACAACTGCACATAAGCATCCCACTTAGTGAAGCTTTAATCCATATGCCCAAATATGCCAAATTTCTCAAAAGCATGCTCGTAAGCAAAAAAAGATTGGAAGAATTGTCCACAATAGTACTAAATGATGAATGCTCAGCCATATTGTAGGACAAACAAAATTTGCCACACAAAGAGAATGATCAAGGGAGTTTCTCTATCCCATGTTTAATTGGCACTATTAATTTTCGTAATACATTAGCTAATTTAGGTGCTAGCATCAATTTATTGCCATATAAAATATTTAAAAAGCTAGGCTTAGTAGAACCCCAACCCACTAGGATGAATATTCAACTCGCAGATAGTTCTATCAAATATCCTAGGGGTATAATAGAAGATGTACTGGTAAAAGTTGATAAATTCATATTTCCAGTGGATTTTGTTATTCTTGACATGGATGAAGATTCCAAAGTCCCTTTAGTCTTAGGTAGACTGTTCCTAGCTACAGCAAAGGTGTTAATTGATGTTTATGGGGGGAGGTTAACACTTAGGGTTGGGGATGAGGAAGTAGTCATTCTAATCCACAAAAGCATGCAACTCCATTTATCTTTTGATGATTCATGTTTAAGAATTGATACTCTTGACGAACCTATTTTGGAGTTTATGCAGAAATCATTGGAGGAGAAGTTGGTGGAAACTTCAGTAGCATATTTGGAGGACTCTATTAATGAGGAGGGAATAAAGTGTCTTGAAAAAAATTGAGAAAAATAGTTTGGGGAGAATGAAATCATCCATAGAAGAGCCTCCAGAATTAGATCTAAAAGACCTACCCGAGCACTTGGAATATGTGTCTTTAGCTGAAGGACATAAATTGCCTGTGATCATTACCAAAGATCTCACTAAGCAGCAAAAGACTACATTGGTAAGTATGTTGGGGAAATATAAGGGAGTTATAGCATGGAAAATCACTGATAAAAAGGGAATTAGTCCATCCTTTTACACTCACAAGATTTTGATTGAAGAAGGTGCAAGCCCGTAGTACAACCCCAATGTACGTTGAACCCACATATGAGTGAAGTGGTAAAAAGCGAGGTGATTAAGCTTCTAGATTCAGGCATCATTTACCCTATTTCTGATAGCATTTGGGTGAGTCCTACTTAAGTGGTACCGAAGAAGGAAGGAATGACGGTAAGCCCCAATGATAAAAATAATCTAGTCTGTAACACCCTTACTAAAGGTAACAGCGGAAGCATCTCCAATCTGGGTGTTGCTCCGTCTAGTTACCCAAACAAGGGGTCTTTATAATGAGAAATCCAATAGAGTATTATCCAAAAAGGGAAACGTCTGAACCTGTTCTGCTGTTACTGTGGTATCGTCCTCTATCTGTTGGTTCTTCCACCTCCGAATCCTACAAAAAGGTAAGATAAAAAATACGTGTGAGTGAAAAATCACCCAGTGAGTCCCGTTTGTGCTAATGTTTTATTAAAAAAGCAGAGTACACAAAACTTTTGTGAAATAGCCTATCATTTTTTCATTAGGAATGATTCCAAAACTCTTTAACGAAAAGTGTATTCAGAACTCAATAATTTTTGGAAAACTTCATTTCAGATTTCAAAATATTGCCCCAATTTTTGAAACACAAGTGCTTCTCCAACAGAAGGTCGGCCTATATGCAAGTCCCACAATCCTTGCCTTCGGCTACACGGTTTCTTGTGCTAGGGACTGTGCCTTACAGCACGTCACTTGTGTTAGTCGAAATGGTGAGGAGCATACAAATGTACCTCACCTTGCACTTAAGGATCTTTTACTTACCATCATAAGCAAGGGGTTCCAATCCTGACGTCAATCACCATCAAGGTGGCAATGAGTCAAACGCGCCGAGTGTACTCGTCCGGCATCGAGCGAATGACTCACAATCAAAGAGTGCCCACAGACGTGGCAATTGCTAGGCTATAAATGGCTAGCTAAGTCCGACTCGTCTCAATGTCCTGTCGCCCTGTTTGGAGTAAGACTATCCCCATAACTGATCAGGTTACTTGGGATCGTCTATCTCTAACATGAGCTAGTACAAAGATCAAAGTCCTTGCACAATACTCAACACAACAATCCCAACCCCATCTAACTGATCAGGCCAGAGACTTATCTGATCTCACAGATTTTTCATATCAAAACAGTTTTTAGGGCAAAACAACATTTCTCCAAAATCATGATGGAACCAGAAAAAGGGTTCAATTCAACAACAAAACGTGTTTGTAAGAGTAATCGGGTCATTTTCCCCATACTTGATCACAAAAGTCATTTCTAAGGGTATTCAGGTCATTTTACCGATACCCGATTTCCAAAAGGCTTTCCGAGGTTATTCAGGTCATTTTACCCTTACCCAATTTAAAAAATATTCAAAAGAGTTCCAATAATGATATTTCGATCATTTACTGAATACCTGAGTTCTAAATGTTTTCATAAAATATTCCAATAAGGACATTTGGATCATTTTCCAAATACTTGATTCCAAAAGGTACTTATTTACGGAAATCCAAAATTCTAATCTCAAAAGAGGATTAAATTCAATGTTTCCAAACATATTTTCATAAAATGTTTCAGTAGTATATAATATAGCATTTCATAGAAAAATAATGCACACTTACTTTAGAAAGAGTTTTAGAAATCCAAGGGACTCACCTCGTGTCCTAAGTAATCATTTCCGTTCATGGCCATTTAACCTTCATTTCTACCGTTTCCGATGTTTCATTGATCGTTTATCGCTAAACCTACTTCAAACATCATTTTCGGGTCAATTCGTGTTTGGCCGAAAAATAACCGATGGGTAGCCGATGTCCGGCCGATGTGCCCAACGGTTAGCTGACGTTCAACCGTCGTTTAGCCGATGGGGCTGACGGTTAGCCAACGAGGCCGATGGTTAGCCGTCGGTCAAGGAAAACGTTTAACTTTCGTTCGCGTCGTTTTTCCGTCGTTTGATCAATTCTTTTATTTTTCAATTTCCACATCCTTCCTCCCTTCATAAACAAGGGATTCACTTCATGTTTCACCAATTAATTTATCCAAAATCATGTAAGCAGTCACCCTAAAGTCCATTCATTTTCGAACTACTTTATGGAATTTCACCTGTTTGACACACCAAGTTGTTTTACACATAACTTTCAATTTACAGCTCCGAATTGGCTCCATGATATACCAAAATGACCGTAAGACTTTTAACTTCAATTCAGTATAGGAAATTTTTATATTTCTGGTTCCAGTGTCATGGTACTGGGCAAAAAAAGCCTCAGTAGTTTTGATTTAGTTTTACTATTCATTCTTTCCTTAACATTCTGCAATTTTCCAGTTTGACACCCTAACTTGTTTTGCCCATAAATTTTAATCCACAAATCCAAATTATGTCAAACCAATTGTAAAATATCCTTAAGACATTCCTTTAAAAGTTCCAATTCATGGAGTACCAATTCTGTTGTCCATTTTGTTCAGTTTTGAACACAAAAATCCAGTAGTAAAATCCCGTTACTAATTTGGCACCTTTTACTATTTTCACCATACCTTTTGATTTGTAAATCCGATTAACCTCAAAATTGTTCTAAAATGTCTCTATGATCCTTAGCTACAATGATATATGCTTGTTTGTTCAAATCCAGAAACGTTACAGATTTATTGAACATAAAACCTCCCAGAATTTTCTGCACACAAGGACAGCTTTCACACAACTTCACCTAACTAGTTTCCATACTTCACACATAAACTTCTCACAATATAAATACGAAAATGATCTGCATGCTTTATATAATAACTTTACTTCAAGTAAGGTATATCTTTACCTTTTCTTTGCTGCGTTTGGAGGCTAAACAGTCCAAGCATCTTCTTACTTTTCTCTCTCTCTTTCTCTTCTCTCTATTTCCGGTTTCTCTCTCGCTTTCTTCTCTATTTCCTTTCCTTTTTCATCTCTCTTGTTTGCTCCAAAATTCTGGCTATCTAAAGCCATTTCAGCCCACCCTCATGGCCTATATATAGAGAAATATGGTCTTCAAGTGAAAGGTTCATTAAATGGTCTCAAACATTTGGAAGCTCTTGATTAGTCCACCTAGCTACTTAGGTGTCATTTAGAATATTCAAGAATTCTATGGTGATTTGGCAACTCTAGAAGCCCTTAGATCTTTATAGAATTCAAAAGGTCTTGGATTTATTTAGAACCTACAAGAGCATTGGTGATGCTTGTAGAAATCCCTAGAATTCTCAAGAACCATTAGATATTTTCTAATATTGCATGGCCATACATAATCAACCATGGTTAACTTGCTCAAATCAAGATTACCTTAATTAAGCTTGGTCAAATGAAGTCAAAAGGCAGTCTAACTTGATCAAGATTGTCATGCTTGTGGGCCATCCTTATTTATTTCTTGCGGGCCCTCTAAATTATCTCAACTTATCACAACCAATCAAATAGAAGCACTTGACCTCATTAACCAATAACTAAACAACACTTATTTTCATCCACCAATCATAAGAAGCCACATATCCCATTTCCAACCACAATTTCTATTTTCTTCAGAACTGACCAAAATCAGATTCGTAATGGAAAAATATTTTATTTCACTATCCAACCCCAAAAATTCCACTAAATCCATTAGTAACACTTAAATTCTTCGATTCTCTTTCTACTTGGTCAAATTCGCAATCGAAGTCACGAACACGGCCAAAATGACGAAAATGCCCCCGATACCCCAAGTGGCACAATTCGCACCAAAACGTGTCTCATTGCATTGATCAATTTCTCTTTCTAGAGTACCTTAAAATTCTTATTTTGTTGATCTTAATAGCCTTCCAAAAATTTAGGGTCTTGGTAGAACAAATCCAATAATTACATCAGGTCCTGATAAAACTTTATTTCACCAAAGTATTCGTCTTAATACACCGATCAACTTTTGTTCTAGCCGTTGATGTAAATTCTTATCCCATTACAGGGAGTAGCAAATCAGAAGTAAAAAGGTGGGGTGTTACATCCTCCCCTCCTTACAAAAATTCCGTCCTCTAAATTTGGCTTATATTTGGAATAAATCTAGATTACTTTTTCAACATCCTTACTTTCGTTTTTCCCATGTTGCCTCTTACACAGCTTAATGATTCCGTGATACATGTACAAGTGGAATTTTCTCATTCCACGATTTCTTTTTAGCATACTTCACGATTTTAACAGGCTCTTCCTTATTCTTCAAGCTTAGAGTCAACTCAATGGGTTCTTTATTCAAAATGTGAGCAAGATTAGCCACATACTTTCGAAGTTGAGGTACATAAAACACACTGTGAATAACTTGAAATTCTGCTGGTAACTTCAAGGTGATAGGCTACTTTCTCAATCCTCTCAACAATAGGGTATGGTCTAGTGTCTTCTCTTGTTCTTGGATTCCCTATTGTCATTCTGGAGCCAACTTCAAGAATACTTGATTTCATTCTACAAATTCCAAATCTCTCTTACGTCGATTCGTATGACCTTTTTGTCTACTCTGAACCGCCTCCAATTTAACATTAATTATCTTCACAACATGTTGGACTTTTTTAGGTTCCAAAGCATCCTGTTCACCCATTCTTTTTTTTTTTAGACTTCATTTCCTTCCATAAAAAGCTTCAAATGGGACCATTCCAATGGCTATTTCATAACTATTATTGTATATGAATCCTGCATGCACTAAATTTTCAATCTACTTGGCTCCAAAATCCATAATGCATGCTTAGAACATGTCTTCCAAAATTTCCATTCACTCGTTCTGTCTGTCCATACACGTATAGGTGTGCTGCTATGTTGAACTTTATTGTGGTCCCATACCTCTGCTGCAGCTTAGTCCAAAACATTGAGGTAAATCTAGGATCTCGATCTGACACAGTACTAGAGGGTACTCATGCAGTCTGATTACTTCCTCCATATAGATTCCACTTAACTGCTCCAAGGAATTTCATTAATTAATAGAAATGAAATGAGCAGACTCAGCCAGTCGATCCATCATCACCTAATAGTACCTTGCCGCTCCACTTTCACAAGTAATCCTGTAATGAGGTCTATAGTAATTTCATTCCATTTCCACTATAGTAGATAATGGTTGTAACCCTCTAGGCCATTGTTGATTGGCTTTTCTCCTTCTTTTTTTTTTTTCAGATTAAACATTGTTTATAAAGTCCAAATTGTCCTTTTCCTTACCAACCCACCAATAATGCTGTTTTAGGTTCTAATACATCTTTGAGGCTCTCCTTGATGGGTGGTATACTTACTCTAATGTACCTCCGCTAAACATCTTATCTCCTTGCATATTGTTTCAAAATATAATTCCGACGCCAGTAGCAATTAATCCCATCATCATCCTTTCAGAACTCATCTCCTCTTGTATTCACCTCCTTCTGCACTAATTTTTGCACTTTTCATCTTTATCTTACTCTCTTCTCGACTATTGTAGGAAGGCAGGTTGAATGGAAGTATTACTTATCCTTATTTCTCCGTCTACTACAAACACTTCTAATTCCGAAATTTGTAACGTCCGAAGAGCTTATAAATTTGCCCCCCTAATAAGGGCATTTACTATTGTGTTTTCTTTTCCAAGACGATATTTAATTAGACATTGAAATCCTTCAAAAAATTCCATCCATAAACTTTACCTTATGTTCAAATCCTTTCGAGTAAAAGCACACTTCAATCTCTTGAGGTCGGTGGAGATTTCTAACTCAGTTCCACATAAATAATATCTCTACTCCAAAGGACAAACATAATATCAACTAACTCCAAATCATGTATAATGTAATTCTCTTCATGAAGTTTCCATTTCCTAAAGATATAAGCTATCCCTTTCTTTCCTGCATCAATACTCCTCCCAATCCTTCCTTTGACATATTTGTGTACTCCTCATAAGGCTTGTCCATCATTGGCAATGCTAAAATAGGAGTAGAGCTTAATCATTTTCTCAACTCCCGATATTTTCCCTTATATTATCTAGTGCAAACATAAGGAACTTTCTTTTGGGTGAGTCGACTCAAGTAAAGCTATCTTAGGAAATTTCTTAGTAGATCTCCGATAATATCCTGCAAATCTCAGGAAATATCTTATTCAGACAAAATCTCAAGAAGTTTCCAGTTCATCACTATTTTACTTTTTCAGGATCTACCATACTCGCGACATTGGATATCATATGTCCTAAGAGTGCTACTTTTTGTAGCTAAGACTCACACTTACTGAACTTTGTATATAGTTTGGACTACCTTAACTTTTCTAATACTTTCTAAAGATTATTGTTCATGATCTTAGGGATCTTCGAAGTACACTAGAATATCATCTATGAATAGAGCCATAAACTGGGCCGAGATGTCCGGAGTGTTAGATCTATGAAACGATAGGCATCAGTGATACCAAAGGGTATCACCACAAGCTCAAAAGTCCATATCGTGTTAAATGCAGTTTTCAGTATGTCTTTTCCCCGAATCCAAACATAATAGTATCCTTGCTTCAAGTATAACTTTGAGAATCATCCTGTCCTTCGTAACTGAGCGAACAATTCATCAATCATGGGTAATGGATATTTATTCTTTTTTGTTACTGCATTTAACCTCATAAATCTATATACATCCGTGGTGACTCAACTTTCTTTCTAACAAACAAGATAGGTACTCCCCAAAGTGGAGAAAAGCCAATGGAATTCTGGCTCCATTAATTCCTTCACTTATTTCTTAAACTCTTGCAATTTTGTAGGCACCATTCAATAAGGAGTTCTTGAAATCAGCTTTGCCAATGTCACTAACTTAATAGAAAATCCTACTTCTCTCTTCAGTGGTAGTTCCTTCAATTTCACTGGAAAAACACCTAAATACTCATTCATAACAGGAGCTTTCTTTTTTCCTGGGTTTCTTAACCCTTCCTGGCTTATAAATTACATAAGCCATGTACCAAGACTGACGAAATTGTACTATTTTACGACTATAGTCAATCTTGATTACAATGCTGGGATAGCCAGTCCATGGCCAAGATAGTATCTTAGTCCTCTATGGACTGGCACATCAAATCTCCTCAAAAATTCCATTTCCTACCAAGATCTTACATTCCTTATATACTTTCTCACTATTCATTTAATTTTCCAATGGGGCACTGACAAGAATTTCTTATGAAATTTTCTTCCTCCTTTTTATTTCTATATCATCAAGAAATATATTAGTAGTAAAGGAATGCGTAGGATTTGCCAATATATTACCATCATGATTTAAAGCTAAAGAGTGTGCCTTTTGATGGTTTCTAGTAAAACAGAGAGCATGCTACGGGAATAAAAAAAACAGAGAGAAAAAAACAACAAGCCTTTTAATGGCAACATGGAAACATTAAGGCCATACCTTTGTGCGCTTTAAACCTTTTAGGTTGTGGAAGAATGGTTTGAACCACGGGAATGCCCTTTCCTTGCCCGCTAGATGAACCTTCCGATTGTAATCCTTCCAATCTCTTACTTCTCCTCAGGTGCATTAAAGCCAAGATTTTCAGCTCTCAGAATATGCCACTGCCCAACTTCTTGTTGGTGAACACAACAGTGAAAAAGTGTAATATCAATCCTTCTTGGTTCTACTGCTATTGGTTAGCAAAGTTCCAAGAACAAGAGGGTAAAAAGAGGCTCACAAGAGAGAGAGAGAGAGTTGCGTGAGGGAGAGAGAAAAGCTAGGGAGAATTAGGGTTTTCTTTTTCCAAGAGTCTTGTTTATTGTTAGCTAAAACTAGGTCTCCAATATCTGATAACGATATCCCCCGGAATATCATATTTCAAACACTCAGATGTTATCAAGAGAATAGGTTTGACTTAACCTTAAACTTATCTGATCCGTATTTGGAAAAAACCCTACAGTCCAAGCTATTAGGCCAAAATAATATTTATTATCTTTCTTGGACCAAAAAGGCCCAGAATAATAAAAATTATTTATTTATTTCTTAGGCTTATAGCAATAACCCAATAAATAATTAAATAGCCCAAATGAACCAAAATAATTAAACTTTAATTATTTATTTCTTGGGCTTATATAAATAACCTGATAAATAATTAAGCATTAATTATTTCCTTCTAGTTTAAGCCCAGATTAATTTTCTAATTATTCAAACTGGACCTAGACCCTGAATAAGTAATTAACCAATTAAACCAGATAATTAATTTCTCTAAACTCCTATTTTTTATTTTATTTATTTATTTATTTTATTCTAGTATAATAATAAAGTAGACTTCCCGAATAAAATAAAAAAAATAAAATCCTCTTTAACTGAGACCAATTCCTCAACCCAAAATTAATTAGGACTAATGGGCTATTCTGAGGACCAAAAAGACACATCGCCTTGGCTGCTAAAATGACCAAAATATCCCTGCTATATAAATAGTTGTATTCTGCATTTTAAATATTTCTTAATATCACCATAAGAAAATACTCACCCTAAGGACAATGCTGCGTTAGCAAAGTCTCCGACCTACAGGTGAAATGACTAAAATACCCCTATACACATCGACGTATATTTAGAGAGGAAAAAGTGTACTAATACATCTCTAAATGACATCTACCATCCTTAGGCTTTTATTCCAATGATCCACGACTTCCTGGAGTATTTCCGTTTTCCAAAGGAGTTACCCTAAAGTAAACATCTAAGTCATGTTTTTCAGGGCCCTGGACACTTTAGATCATTCAGACAACCACAAGGGGCGATATTGTGTAGAAACTTTCTTGTACAAGTCTGTCTTAACTAATTTGTTACATATACCCAAAACACAAGTATATTGTTTCTACCATAGAATCTAAACTATAGCTTATCAAAGTATATGCTTCCAGCTTCGTCAAACCAGCAACTCATACTCAAGTCGTAGAGTACTCGTCCACGCTGTAGCGGTAGTAATCTAGGTTTCTACCATATAGTACATTTAGAAACCACTACTACAGGTCCTGTCCTACGTATTCGAAATATGCTTATGTCATGAAGTGAGTGGACTACTCACTGGCTAAAGGTAAGCCATTCCCCATTTGGAATTCATAACATAATAACCTAAGCATGATAAGATTCTTATTCTCATAAATAGGTTAGCAACAAATGTTTATGTGTTTAAATAATCCATGATCCATACCTTACTGTGAAAGACCACCATTCACATGGATCACTTATTTAAACATAATTGGTCTATTCCAAACGAAATTTTTCACAAATAAAAAATAAATTCACAAACTATTTCGGAAAATAAATTCTTTTTTTTTAAATATTCGATATTTACATCAGAAACCTAGTCTAAGAGGGCATACTATGCAACAATCTCCCACTTGTACTCTAAGACTTGGTAAGTCCATAGGTGCCCACCCCTATAGCATCTAAGTGTTTCTTGAAAACTCTCTCAGCCAAGGGCTTGGTGAATAGATCTGCTAGATTATTTTCTGAGGCAATCTGTTACACCACGACTTCCTGTCTCTGGATGAAATCCTGGATTAGGTGGTACTTCCTTTCGATGTGCTTCCCCTTCTTGTGGTTTCGAGGTTCCTTAGATTGCGATATTACTCCAGTGTTATCACAATATATCACAACCGCCCTGTCCATATGTGGTACGACTCCATGTTCTGAAAGGAACTTTCAGAGCCAGACTGCTTCCTTGGATGCCTCCGAAGCTGCCACATACTCAGCTTCCATGGTTGAGTCAGCAATGTAAGATTGCCTGATACTCCTCCATGAAATTGCTCCTCCAGACAAGGTGAAGACATATCAACTAGTGGATTTTCTCTCATCCTTATCCGCCTGGAAGTCTGAGTCTGTGTATCCTGTAGGAACCAAATCATCAGCCCTGTAAACAAGCATATTATCTCTCGTTCTCTTGAGGTACTTGAGAATATGCTTTACAGCTTGCCAATGAACCTCCTCAGGGTTTGATTGATATTTGCTAACTAGGCCTACGGTAAAGCAGACATCTGGCCTAATACATAGCATGGCGTACATGAGACTTTCCACTACCGAAGCGTAAGGAATCCTACTCATTTTGTTCTTTTCTTCTTGAGACTTAGGATAGTCCCTTGAAGAAAATGAAAACCCATGTCTGCAAGGGATTAGAGCTCCCTTGCATGAGTCCATGCTGTAATTGGCCAGCATCTTATCAATGTATGTTGCTTGAGATAATCCTAACATTCTCTGCTTCCTATTTCTAAGAAGTCTAATCCCGAGAATGTAGTCGTCATCTCCCAAGTCCTTCATACTGAATTGACTAGACAGCCAAACCTTTGTAGATGACAATGACACTACATCATTTCCAATGAGTAGAATGTCATCCACATACAGGACAAGAAAAACCACATTAATGCCTTTAAGTTTCCTATACACGCATGGTTCATCATCATTTTGAATAAAACCATAAGACTTTACAGTATTATCAAAACGAATATTCCATGCTCTCAATGTCTTCTTAAGTCCATAAATGGACTTCTTAAGCTCGCAAACCATATGTTCTTGACCTTCAGCAATAAAGCCTTCCAGTTGGGACATATAGATGTCTTCACTAATATAGCCATTTAAGAATGCCGTCTTGACATCCATTTGCTATATCTCATAGTCATAGTGATATGCGATGGCAAGGAGGATGTAGATGGATTTAAGCATGGCTACTGGGGAAAAGGTTTCCTCATAATCGATTCCTTCTTTTTGAGTATACCCTTTCGCCACAAGCCTAGCTTTGAAGGTTTCCACCATCCTATCCACTCCCCTCTTTCTCTTGTACACCCACTTATACCCAATGGGCTTTATCTCTTCAGGTGAAGCTACAAGATCCCAAACCTGATTGAAGTACATAGACTCTATCTCGGCTTTCATTGCTTCATGCCATTGATTTTCATCGGCATCAGCAATAGCCTCCTCGTATCTAGTAGGGTCTTGTTCTTGATAGTCGGAGACTAGCTCAAAAGCTTCTCCAGTCCATCTCTTCGGAACCCTAGACACTCTCTTACTACAACGAGGCTCCATTTGTACAGGCTCTTGAGGCCGTGCCTCTTCTTGTTCCCCAGTCGGTTCAGAAGAAGTTGATTCCGTAAATAACCTTTCCTCAAGTTCCAACTTAGTTGAACCTTTTGTAGAAGTACTTTGATCATCTTCTAAGTGTCTCGCATTGGTACTAATTAGTAATTTTTACTCCTTAGGATGATAAAAGTAACCACACTTTGTCTCTTTTGGATACCCAATAAAATAGCATAATTCTGATCGTGGTTCCAACTTGTTTCCCTTGACCAGTACATAAGCTGGACAACCCTATATCCTGAGATGATTCAAACTTGGCTTACGCCCAGTCCACATCTCATAGGGAGTCCTAGGTACTGACTTAGAAGGTACCAAGTTCAGAATATATGCCGCTGTCTCTAGGGCATATCCCCACAAGGACACTGGAAGAGTAGCGTGAGACATCATACTTCGGACCATTTCCATCAATGTCCTATTCCTTCTCTCAGCTACTCCGTTCTGCTGGGGTGTCCCCGGCGCAGAAAGCTGGGATACTATCCCATGATGTACCATGTAATCCTTGAATTCACCCAGGAGGTACTCTCCACCATGATCTGATCGTAAGGTTTTGATTAATTTACCTGTCCGACGGTCCACTTCAGCCTTAAACTCCTTGAACTTGTCAAAAGAGTCGGACTTGCATCTCATCAGGTAAATATAACCATACCTTGTACAATTATCCGTGAAAGTGATAAGTACACAAAACCTCCTCTAGCTGGTGTAGACAATGGACCACACACATATGTGTGAACAAGACTCGATACCTCATTCGCTCTATCCGCCTTTGGTGTAAATGACCTTTTGGTCATCTTTTTCATCAGGTAGGATTTACACTGAGGCCAATTTTCCAATCTCAATAAGCACAAAGGCCCATCATAGATTAGCCTTTGAATCCTGGTTGAGTTAATAGGACCCAACCTTAGATGCCAAAAGTATGAGTCATTGATATTAGTTTTTCTCTTCTTAGTTAAAGGTTTAGATTGAGCGTTATTCAATTGATTGTTAATAGGGTTTAAAAAGAATAGATTCCATACATGTGCCCAGTACATAAAATATCTCCATTTCTATTGACAGAAATACCAGAATGGAAAGCGACAGAATATCGTTGATTTATTAGTTTTGCAACTGAAATCAAATTCTGACGAAAACCAGGTACATATAAAATATCTTTTAAAACCACTATTCTATTACAATAAAAAATAAGGTACAGATCTCCCATTGCAAGGGCCCGGACTTGTGCTCCATTTCACATGTTCGCCCTTCTTTAGTCTTCTAATCTTTCTAAACCCCCCGTAAGGAGTTACAGATATGATCAGTGGCTCCTGAATCAACAATCCAAGTGAAAGTTCATCCAACCATTGATATAGACTCTAGACAGAAAACATTACCTGTGGGGTTTTTCTTGGCTTAATGATCTAGACATTCCTTTTTCCAGTGTCCCTTCCTCCTACATTTGAAGTACTTGCCCTTTGGTTTGTCCTTGGGCTGGGTCTTGGGCTGGGCTGCTGCGCTCCCCTTCTTCCTTTTGAACTTTCTGGGCTTGGTCCCAGTTCTTGAGGAAGAAACCTTAGCAATCATGGCCTTTGACTGTGGCTTCATGACCTTGTCTGCCATCTGGAGTTCCTTCATTAACTCAGTTAAACTCATGTTTAACTTGTTCATGTTGTAATTCAACTTGAACTGAGTAAAGGAACCCGGTAGAGATTCGAGAACCATATCCACTTGGCTCTCGGGGTCAATGATAGCACCTACTCAAAAGCAGCAATCATCATGAGCATATATTCTCTAACTGATGCTCCCTCAGCCATCTTAGTGTTTATTATAGTTCGAAGAGCCTCCTGGCTTGCGAGCCGGCTTTTGTCCGCGAACATAGTAGCCAATGAATGACTAATGTCATACGTAGAAGCTACGTACTCATGTTTTGACTGGAGTACATTAGACATGGAGACTAACATATAGCAACGTGCCATTTCATCAGCCTTCTTCACGCCTTCTCAGCCTCTCGCTCTTCGGCGGTGGAACCTTCCCCGATCACAGGGCAGGTCTCGTAAAAGACATACTTATACTCCTCGGCTGTTAGTATTATGTCCAGGTTCCTCTTTCAGTCCACATAGTTTGGACCAGTTAACTTATTCTCCTGAAGAATAACGACCAATGGACTAAAAGAACCTCCCACCATTTTTGAAAAATCGAAAATAAAAGAAAGGATTTAGTTTGTGAAAACAAAATGAATTTGTGCACTAAAAATAATTTGGCTCTTAGGAAAACATACATAGTTTCTTAGGAAGATTAACAGTTCCCTAAGCTAAGTGTATTAACCACCAAAAATTAATTTTCCTTCTAGGTAATGATCTAGAGAATAACTCCATCGAGGGGATGGCCGATTCTTCTTATTTCCTGTGGACATACCTCGCACTATAACCTCCAACGTAGGCTGGCCGATTATAGTACGTGTCCCGAGTTATTAATTACATCTTTCCATTAGATCTAGATCCTTGTGGTATCCCCATCCTATAAGGGTTCACTCCTAGAGTGACGCAAGGGGACCCACAATCTCTAATGAGGATCGTGATGGAAGCCGTGGGGCCGTTAAAACTCCTCTCCCACTTAGTCTTTTGAAATAAAGATTTTCTGAAAAAATATCCTTTTGAAATTTCCATTATGTTTTTCCTTAACTCAATAATAAAATATCTAAATCCATTAAAATTTCTATGTCAAGGTTTATATCCTTTGAGAGATTTTTCCATGGACTAATTTTATTTAAGTTAAAAAATTAATAATTTCAAAAATTTTCTAATTAAAACGTTCTAGAGACTTTGGTCTCAAGTTTACTTGACAAAACAATTTTTCTAGTACAAAATAAAACAAAATGGCTTTTTATTTTAATTTACAAAAATATCTAAGTCCAATATATTTTCTATGTCAAGGATTAAATCCTTGGAGAAAATATCCAAGGATTAATTTTTGTACAAATTAAAATAACCATTTAATTTTTGAAGAAAAATGTTTTCTTGTCAAAAATGTTCCCAAAGACTTTGGTCTTTGAAAAAATGCACACATAGGTACAAAAAAAAAAGAAAAAATAGCATGCTAGAAAACAGTAAACCTTTTCATACTTTTCTATTTTTAAACCTAAGTGTCCAAATAGTATAATTAAACACATTAATTAATTAATTAATGGTCTTGTTTAATCCTAAAATCCCTTACAAATATTTTTCATGCAAATATATTCCAATAATATTAACTATTGCAAAAATATTAACTTCACTTGGTATGGGACCCAAAATAAAAGAGGAAAAAAAATAAAAATTTGCATAAATTAATTGGCGGTCGACGTACACACGTCGCACCGGATCAGCGTCCATTTGCACTGCAGTCCACCGCGCGCTTGATGGACTGCCCAGACCCGCAAACTGCCTCGGATATCCGCCCGTTGACCTGCGTGACGATCCGCGTGTTTATCCATTTTGTGCGCTCCGACCCGTGTGCATGACCCGCCCAAAATCGCTGATTTGCAATTGCAATCGACTCCAATCGCTGTAGCAAGCCGGCTCCAGGCAACGCGGCTCCAGACACAGAACATGCGGCAGCTCGGCTTCTTATCGGCGGCTTAGGAATAGTGCCTTCCTTTTCATTTTTTCTTCACGCGAATTTTTCCAGCTTTTTCTGCTTTTTTCTACTGCTTCTTTCTACGGCTTCTTTGGACATTTTTACTTACAAAAAACTCATCCAAACCAAAAGCACATTTGTCAATACCCTTCAAATAGGGTTTACACGATCATTCTATCCAGGAAAAAATTTTTACAGATCCCCTATGCTTCCACTGTGAAGCTTACATGAATGCCTATCCCATACCAAAACAGCGAAGGATCACAGACTTAAGCACCAAACAATAGTCTTCTCCATTTTTTATTAACTAACATGTTCCCTAAGTTGATCAAACACATGGCTCTGATACCACTTTGATGGTTTCTAGTAAAACAGAGAGCATGCTACAGGAACAAAAAAAAAAAAAAACAGAGAGAAAAAAACAACAAGCCTTTAAATGGAAGCACGGAAGCATTAAGACCATACATTTGCATGCTTTAAACCTTTTAGGTTGTGGAAGAATGGTTTGAACCACAGGAACGCCCTTTCCTTGCCCGCTAGATGAACCTTCTGGTTGTAATCCTTCCATTCTCCTGCTTCTCCTCAGGTACATTAATGCCAAGCTTTTCAACTCTCAGAATATGCCGCTGCCCAACTTCTTGTTGATGAACACAACAGTGAAGAAGAGTGATCTCAATACTTCTTGGTTCTACTGCTATTGGTTAGCAAAGCTCCAAGAACAAGACGGTAAAAAGAGGCTCACGAGAGAGAAAGAGATGCGTGAGGGAGAGAGAAAAGCTAGGAGGAATTAGGATTTTCTTTTTCCAGGAGTCTTGTTTATTGTTAGCCAAAACTAGGCCTCCAATATCAGATAACGATATCCCCCGAGATATCATATTTCAAACACCCGAATGTTATCAAGAGAATAGGTTTGGCTTAACCCTAAACTTATCGGATCCGTATCTAGAAAAAACCCTACGGTCCAAGCTATTGGGCCAAAATAATATTTATTATTTTTCTTGGACCAAAAAGGCCCAAAATAATAAATATTAATTATTTATTTCTTGGGCTTATAGAAATAACCCAATAAATAATTAAAGAGCCCAAATGAACCAAAATAATTAAACTTCAATTATTTGTTTCTTGGGCTTATATAAATAACCCAATAAATAATCAAGCATTAATTATTTCCCTCTAATTTAAGCCCGGGTTAATTTTCTAATTATTCAAATTGGACCTAAGCCCTAAATAATTAATTAACCAATTAAACCAGATAATTAATTTCTCTCAACTCCTATTATTTTATTTATTTATTTATTTATTCCAGTCTAATAATAAGTTAGACTTCCTGAATAAAATAAAACAAAATAAAATAAAATCCTCTTTAACTGAAACCAATTTCTCAACCCAAAATTAATTTGGACTTACGGGCTATTTTGAAGACCAAAAAGACACATCGACTTGGCTGCTAAAATGACCAAAATACCCCTGCTATATAAATAGCTGTATTCTGCATTTTAAATATTTCCTAATATCACTATAACGAAATACTGACTCCAAGGATGATGCTGCGTTAGCAAAGTCTTTGACCTACAGGTGAAATGACTAAAATACCCCTATACACATCGCCGTACATTTAGAGAGGAAAAAGTGTACGAACACCTCTCTAAATGACATCTACCATCCTTAGGATTCTAGTCCAATGATCCATGACTTCCTGGAGTGTTGCCGCTTTCCAAGGGAGCTACCCTAAAGCAAACATCCAAGTCATGTTTTCCAGGGCCCTGGAAACTTTAGATCATTCAGACAACCACAAGGGACGATATTATGTAGAAACTTTCTTGTCCAAGTCTGTTTTAACTAACTAATTACATATACCCAAAACACAAGTATATTGGTTCTACCATAGAATCTGAACTATAGCATATCGAAGTATATGCTTCCAACTTCATCAGACCACCAACTCATACTCAAGTCGTAGAGTACTAGTCCACGCTGTAGTGGTAGTAGTCTAGGTTTCTACCATATAGTGCTTTTAGAAACCACTACTACAGGTCCTGTCCTACGTATTCGAAATACGCTTATGTCATGAAGTGAATGGACTACTCACTGGCTAAAGGTAAGCCATTTCCCGTTTGGAATTCCTAACATAATAACCTAAACATAATGAGATTCACATTCTCATCAATAGGTTAAGAACAAATGTTTATGTGTTTAAATAACCCATGATCCATACCTTACTATGAAATACCACCATTCACATGGATCTCTTATTTAAACACAATGGATCTTTTCCAAATAAAATTGTGCATAAATAAAAAATAAATTCACAAATAATTTTCGAAAATAAATTCTTTTATTAAAATATTCGATATTTACATCAATAGCCTAGTCTAGAAGGCATAATATCCAACACCTTTCACTATTATGACATAATCATCCACCTTTTTTGATACAATCACTTGAGCATTTACTTAGTTTAGCAGATTCGGCTAGAGGAGTAGAAGCCTATCTAGGTTCTCTCTTTCTAGTCCTGACCCCTGTCCCTGATTATTTCTTCCTGGTTGACTTTATCCTCCTATCCTTTGGAGATGAGGGCAATTAAAACTCTTATGCCCTTCATTCCTACAATTAATACATCTAAAAGAGGGTCGTCCTCCCTTTGGGTCTCCTTTCCTCTACATCTTTTCTTTCCTCTGCCATCGGGGTCTTCTAAATCTTTTTGGACTTATACCCCGAAATTCACTTCGATTTCTCCTACTCATCTCCTCATTTATGCCAACATTCTCTTCGGTTCTGAATTAGTAGGAATTGTATGGGATCCAGCTGTATTGAATTATTCACATTTCTCTACATCAGGTGTAACTAAACCAATATGTCTAAGTCTATTTCCAATTTTTCCCTGATCTCTTCGACCACAAGTACCTTCATCTCGGGTACCTCTTGATCTCTTCCTATCTCAACATCCTTGAAAAATAACATTTCGTCTTCAAATATTCCTAGAGTATCCCCACCAAATTCCTTCTCATTATCCTCAAATAATACTACACCATCGGGGACACTATTCTCTTCATCACTATCCTGATGGCGTGATTCAATATTGCTATCAATTTCATTAAAATCGCCATCTGATCTCTAACATGAGCTAGTACAAAGATCAAAGTCCTTGCTAAGTACTCAACGCAACAATACCAACCCCATCTGATTGATTAGGCCAGAGGGTAATCTGATCTCACAGAACATTCATATCAAAACAGTTTTTGGGGCAAAACAACATTTCTCCAAAATCATGATGAAACCAGAAAAAGGGTTCAATTCAGCAACAAAACGTGTTTCTAAGAGTAATCAGGTAATTTTCCCCATACTCGATCACAAAAGTCATTTCCAAGGGTATTCAGGTCATTTTACCGATACCCGATTTCCAAAAGGCTTTACGAGGGTATTTGTGTCATTTTACCCTTACCCAATTTAAAAAATATTCAAAAGAGTTCCAATAAGGATATTTCGGTCATTTACTGAATACCCGAGTTCTAAAGGTTTTCAAAAAATATTCCAATAAGGACATTTGGATCATTTTCCAAATACTTGATTCCAAAAGGTACTTATTTAAGGAAATCCAGAATTCTAATTTCAAAAGAGGATTAAATTCAATGTTTCCAAACATATTTTCATAAAATGTTCCAGCAGTATATAATATAGCATTTCATAGAAAAATAATGCACACTTACTTTAGAAAGAGTTTTAGAAATCCAAAGGACTCACCTCGTGTCCTAAGTAATCATTTTCGTTCACAGCCATTTAAGCTTCGTTTCTACTGTTTTCCATGTTCTGTTGACCGTTTATCGCTAAACCTACATCAAACATTGTTTTTGGGTTAATTCGTGTTTGGCCGAAAAATAGCCGATGGGTAGCCGACGTCTGGCCGACGTGCCCGACGGTTAGCTGACGTTCAACAGTCGTTTAACCGATGGGGGTGACGGTTAGCCGACGAGGCCGATGCTTAGCCGTCGGTTAAGGAAAATATTTAACTTTCGTTCAAGTCATTTTTCCGTTGTTTGATCAATTCTTTTATTTTCCTTATTCCATATCCTTCCTACCTTCATAAACAATGGATTCACTTCATGTTCCCCAACTAATTTATCCAAAAATCACATAAGTAGTCACCCTAAAGTCCATTCATTTTCGGACTACTTTCTGGAATTTCACCGGTTTGACACACCATTTTCTTTTACACATAACTTTCAATTTACAGCTCCGATTTAGCTCCATGATATACCAAAATGACTGTAAGACTCTTAATTTTAATTCAGTGCAGGCCTTTTGTAGAGTTCTGATTCCAGTATCATGGTACTGGTTAAAAAATGCCTCAGTAGTTTTGACATAGTTTCAGTATTCATTCTTTCCTTAACATTCTGCAATTTTCCAGTTTGACATCCTAACTTGTTTTGCCCATAACATTTAATCCACAAATCCAAATGATGTAAAAATAATTGTAAAATATCCTTAAGACATTCCTTTACAAGTTCCAATTCATGGAGTACCGATTCTATTGTCCATTTTGTTTAGTTTTGAACACAAAGATCCAGCATTAAAATCCCGTCACTGATTTGGCACCTTTTACTATTTTCACCATAACTTTTGATCCGTAAATCTGATTAACCTCAAACTTGTCCTAAAATGTCTCTATGATCCTTAGCTACAAAGATATGTAACTGTTTTTTTCAAATCCAGAAACTTTACAGATTTACTGAACATAAAAACTCCCAGAATTTTCTGCACACAAGGACAGCTTTCACACAACTTCACCTAACTAGTTTCCATCACACATAAACTTCTCACAATATATATACCAAAATGATCAGCATGCTTTATATAATAACTTTACTTCAAGTAAGGTCGATCTTTACCTTTTCTTTACTGCGTTTGGAGGCTGAATAGTCCAAGCATCTTTTTGCTTTTCTCTATCTCTTTCTCTCCTCTCTATTTCCAGTTTCTCTCTCTCTTTCTTCTCTATTTCCTTTCCTTTTCTCTTGTCTCTTGTTTGCTCCAAAATTCTGGCTATCTAAAGCCATTTCGGCCCGCCCTCATGGCCTATATATAGAGAAATATGCTCTTAAAGTCAAAGATTCATTAAATGATCTCAAACATTTGGAAGCCCTTGATTGGTCCACCTAGCTACTTAGGTGTCATTTAGAATATTCAAGAATTCTATGGTGATTTGGTAACTCTAGAAGCCCTTAGATCATTATAGAATTCAAAATAAAATTGTAGAATATCCTAGAAGGTCTTGGATTTATTTAGAACCTACAAGAGCATTGGTGATGCTTGTAGAAATCCCTAGAATTCTCCAGAACCATTAGATATTTTCTAATCTTGCATGGCCATGCATAATCAACCATGGTTAACTTGCTCAAATCAAGATTACCTTAATTAAGCTTGGTCAAATGAAGTTAAAAGGCAGTCCAACTTGGTCAAGATTATCATGCTTATGGGCCATCTAAATTATCTCAACTTATCACAACAAATCAAATAGAAGCACTTGACCTCATTAACCAATCACTAAACGACACTTATTTTCATCCTCCAATCATAAGAAGCCACACGTTGCATTTCCAACAGTAATTTCTATTTTCTTCAGAAATGACCAAAATCGGGTCTGTAATGGAAAAATATTTTATGTCACTATCCAACTCCAAAAATTCCACTGAATCCATTGGTAACACTTAAATTCTTCAATTCCTTTTCTACTTGGTCAAATTCGCGATCAAAGTCACGAACATGGCCAAAATGACGAAAATGCCCCCTATAGCCCAGGTGGCACAATTCGCACCAAAACGTGCATCTCATTGCATTGATCAATTTCTCTTTCTAGAGTACCCTAAAATTCTTATTTTACTGATCTTAATAGCCTTCCAAAAATTTAGGGTACGGGTAGAACAAATCCAATAATTATATTCAGGTCTCGACAAAACTTTATTTCACCAAAGTATTCGTCTCCATACACCAATCAACTTTTGTTCTAGCCGTTGATGTAAATTCTCATCCCATCACAGGTAGTAGCAAATTGGAAGTATGAAGATAGGTGTAACATAGTCCCCATGAGATTGGTCACGGGTTGGAGATTTTATATTGATTATAGGATGTTAAACAAAGCCACTCAAAAAAACTACTTCCCTCTCCCTTTTATTGACCAAATGTTGGAAAGATTAGCTGGACATGAATACTATTGTTTCTTGGATGGATTCTCTAGCTACCTACAAATCCCCATAGCTCTTAAGGACCAAGAGAAACCCACTTTTACATGTCCATATGGTAATTTTGCATATCGTCGAATGCCGTTTGGTCTTTACAATGGTTCTGGAACATTCTAAAGGTGCATGATAGCTATATTTGAAGGGCTCATGGGGGACATCATGGAGGTATTTATGGATGATTTTTCAATTTTTGGTGATTCATTTGACTTGTGTTTATCTAGTCTAGAAATTGTACTAGCAGAGTGTAAAGAGACTAACCTCATGCTTAACTGGGAAAAATGCCACTTTATCATGCAAGAAGGTATTATGTTGAGACATAAAATTTCAATGAAGGGTATAGAAGTTGATAGAGAAAAAATTGAAGCGATTGAGAAGCTGCCTCCTCCTACTTCTGTGAAAGCTATAAGGAGCTTTGTTGGTCATGCAGGTTTTTACAAGAGGTTTATCTTAGATTTCTCAGAAATTTCCAATCCTCTTACCTCTTTACTTGAAAATGATGCTATGTTTAATTTTGATGACAACTGTCTCAATGCTTTCACCATGCTTAAGGAAAAATTGATTAATTCACCCATCTTGATTGCACCTGATTGGTCTCTTCCATTTGAACTAATGCATGATGCTAGTGATTTTGCAGTAGGTGCAGTACTTGGATAAAGGACGAATAAGCACTTCCAACCCATATACTATGCAAGCAAGACTTTGACAAATGCTCAAGAAAACTACACAATAATGGAGAAAGAATTGCTTGCCATAGTGTTTTCTTTCGATAAATTTCGTGCTTATCTTATTTTGTCCAAAGTCATTATTTATACGGACCATTCTGCTCTAAAGTACCTACTAACCAAACTTGATTCCAAACCATGATTGATAAGATGGGTATTATTATTGTAGGAATTTTATTTGGAAATTAGGGATAAAAAGGGTGCGAAAAACCTGGCTACGGATCATTTGTCAAGATTGGATAATCCCAAATTAGAATCATTGGTAGAGGAGGACATCAATGACACCTTTTTAGATGAACAACTCTTTCTCATAGAAGGTGAGATTCCAAACACCCCTTAGTTTGCTAACTTTGCTAATTACCTGGTTGCAGGAATAATTCCAAAAGATCTCACAATGCAACAAAAGAAACAATTCCTCTTCGTAGTACGGAATTATTTTTGGGAAGATCCTTATCTGTTTAAGTGTTGTGCAGACCAAATCATATGATGATGTGTTGACTCTTAGGAAGGGGAGAATATCCTTCGACATTGTCATGAAGGACTTGCTGGAGGCCACTACCAAGCCCTATCAGTGAAGCTCATTTTTAAGAGACTTCAATGTGCATTTCAAAATTCCAAGCTAAGGATGAAAAAGGTTGTCAAGTAATAGAGGATTAAAGAAGGGCCAAGAAGATCAAAGCTTTGACAACAATTGGTGTGGAGGGCCAAAGGGCGCACGAGAAGGCTAAAAAGACAAGAAAAGCAAGGTGTGAGGAGAGCAGAATGCACCTGGTGCCGGGTACACAAGTACACCTGGCACCAAGTCCATATTAGAACATAATTGTTGCATTTCTAGAACACACCTGGCGCCAAGTCCACTAGAACACCTGGTGCCAAGTCACTTTCGAGCAATACCTTGTTCTGCTGAATTTTTTTATTTTGTTTCATTTTATTTTGAATTTAATTCCCAATATTTGACTTGTAATAGGTATATTTTAGACTTAATTAGGAGATGAATGACTGAGATTACATCTCCCAGTTGCTAGGTTTAGTTTATTATCTTTATATATGCCTCATTACTCAAGTAATAGGAGACTTTAGAGACTTAGAATTTTTTTGGTAGAGAAACCAAATTCTCTCTAGAGGAGAGTGTGTAAAGGGTGATTCCCATTTCAAGACCAAATCAAAGGGTTTAGTCCCACCTTTGATTTAATGTCTTTAAACTTCAAAGGGATAATCTAAATCTCTTTCTCTATTCTTGAGTGCTAATATTTCTCTAGTGTTCTTGATAGGTTGAGTATTTAGGTGCCTTCAAATCCCATCTTTTTGTTCTAATCTCTTGATAGATTGGGGTATTTAGGTGTTTTGCAATAGGCTAGATACACCAAATCTTATTGGGTTAATTGCATTTGCATTTAGTTCATTTGTGTGTGTTAATTTGGTAGGAAGATGGGTGACCAGCTCTAGGGTTCTTGTTTTCAAAATCAAGAAGCTTACGCTCTTTTTTCGTATCACTTACCAATTTGGTCTTTTGATCAAAAGTGAGGTCATTTGTGATGATCACTAGAAATTTTCCTCCTTTAGCTAAAAATGAATATTCTAAGTGCTTGGGGAGGTCTTTGAGGTCCTATTCCGGTGGTTCCTCAATGGATGACTTCATTCTTCCCAAACAGCTTTTTTCGATTTCCTCAAATTCTCCCAACTTATGGCTATTATTTCAATCCTCCAAATATGCAATGGATTGTTCTATCAAGCCCATCGAGCAATTGACAAATAATTCCTACATAAAATCAAATATAGGATCATCGAGAATATCAATCCTTAAACAAGAATCATCATAAGAAATAGGATGCTACATGCTTTTATAGATTTTGATAATGGCTTTTTCATCCCATACCCTAACTGTCAATGTTACCCCAAGAACATCTATTAATGCTTTGGTACTAGTTAGGAAAGGTTGACTTCGGATTAAAGGACCTTTAAAATCTTCATCTATATCAAGAATAATAAAATCCACAAGAAATATGAATCTATCCACTTTAACTAATACATCCTCAATTAGTTCCCTATGATATTTAACAGATCTATTTGCACGTTGAATACTCATCCTAGTGGGCTTAGGTTTGCCTAGGCCTAGCTTTTTAAAAGTTTTGTATCGTAAAAGATTAATGCTAGCACCCAAGTCCGCTAATGCGTTACAAAATGTAAGAGTACCAACAAGATAAGGAATAGAAAAACTCCCTGGATCATTCTCCTTTCGTGGCTAAGTTCGTTGGTCTTGTAAGATGGTAGAGCATTCTTCATTCCAAACCATAGTGGATAATTCTTGCAATCTCTTCTTGTTGACAAGCATGCTTTTGAGAAATTTTACATATTTGAGCATGTGTATCACAGCTTCGCTGAGTGGAATGTTTATGTACAATTGTTTGAATATTTCTAAAAACTCATCAAATTCTGCATCTTTTCTTGCTTTTTGTGCTCGAGTGGGGTAAGGTACCGGTGGCAGAAAATCTGTTTTTTTAGTTTCTTTTTCAAATGGTTCACTACGAGGGGTCAGCTCTTGCCCATTTTCTTTAGATAGTACTGATTCTGTGATAGGATCGGGTAGCTCCTTACTACTTTGTAATATAATGTAGATGAATCGTGTTATGTTTCCACACCTAATGTTGACTTTATCACTAGATCCGTTAAAAGTCAAATTTGCCTCCCCATATTTCAAATCTTGTCCTCAAATTTTGCAATGTGTCATTTATCTCATGAAAACGTTTGGTGACATAGGTGGCAAATTTTTCTAATACCTTTTCTAAGGTCGTGAAGTCAGATGGTCCAGATGCCATCCTTTTAGACATGTTAGGATATCATCCTGTATTGCAATTGGCCATATTACCTGCCTAAAATAGCTTGTTAGTGTTATATATGTATAGTACAATAGCAAACCACATTACTGAGTTAAGGCACGTGTAGACATACAACAAGATATGTCACTTATTTACTCAAAAAACATATATACATATTTACGTATTCACATATTAACATATAGATATATAAACATGGTTAAATCAATAAAATCTAAGCTTTTATGATATTGTTCCCTGGCAATGGTGGCAAAAGTTTGATATGTGAATTTTGATTTATAAAAATTATTAAATTTAAATCCATCCCTTAGGTAAGTTTTAATTAAAGCATTAATCACAAAATACGCATACGAGCAAGTATACTTATCGCAATAGTATAGGGAATTAACGAGTATCGATCCTCAAAGGAACAAGTACACACTAATCACTTTTCAATAATTGTTTAACCGATCAAATACAGTGATAAGATAATAAAAAGAAAAATAAAAAAATATGTATAACTCAAGGATGTAGGAATACACAATTTAGACAACTGTCCTAGAATACATGATAATGAACCATTTAGCAACTATCTCAACTAATCATCACCTTGGTATTATGAAGGAATATAAAGTAAAATTCAATCGTTTCTTAAGGTATGAACCTACTTCTATAGACTCCACTTCTTTCCCAATCTATAGGATCGCTATCTTTTGATTAAATTAGTAGATTTCCCAATTAAACCAACATAACCAAAAAATTCATTCAACTCAATTCCTCATAAACATGAAATTAGCCAATGATCCATACTTTAGGCGAAAGCAACTAATATTTGATTATTTTGGTTCTTTAATCTTAACTTTGTTTCCCAAGTCTATTAAGATTTAATGGATATGAAATCAATGCAATGAACTTCTAACATCATTTCCCAAGTCAATTAGAAGAAAACGTATTAATAACCAATGATAACAAGTAATCAAATACCAATGTTAATAGAAAATTAATCAAATAACTAAATTAATCTAAAAACCATGAATCAAAAAATAATGTCAAATTACAATGAAAATATTGAATACGTCATTGTTTAAGAATAGGAAAACAAAGGTAAAAGAAAGTACTCATAGACAAGCCTCCTTCTTGTCATTTGAAGACTCTCTTGAACAACCCTGCTTGACTGGTGAATCTCCTCCTGTTTTGAGTGATTTGCAACTTTGATTCTTAGATTCACTCCTTTCTTCTTGTGTTTTTCTTGTCTTTATAGGCTTCTTTGACGCTAACATTCATTGCTTGAGATGTCTTGACCGAGTAGGACTTGAAAATTACCAAAATCCTTTGGAAACTACCAAATTCGTGCACAGAATTCGTGTGTCCAGACTGGACCTGGCACCGGGTTGCTTCAACCATACATGGTGCCGGTGTGTTCTGTTCTGCTCTTGAAAATTGCTCTGTTTTCTCTGTTTTTCCATACTAGACCTGGAACCAAGTACAATTTGGAATTTTGTACTTTTTGTTCGAAATGAACTCAATTCTGCACAAATTTATCAAAAACACTTTCTACGAGAAAAATATAAAATTGGAAGGAATATGCTTAGTTATTACATCAAAAGTATCTCGAATTAAACTCAAATAACTGAGTAAATAGTGATAAATTTAGCTCCTATCAAGAAATCCTTGGCCCAGGTGACTGTGCATTAGAAATAGTTTCAGTTGATACACATGATGAGTAATAGATTTTGGGAACAAGTACTAAAATATTCGAGCCAAAATTAATTAATATTCTAGAGGGAGCTGGCACAAATTCTATACTCTAAACTGAAAGAGATATTGTATGGTGAAAGAAGTTTTATTGTACTGTTGTTTGCTGTTGAAAGGTTCTTGTCAAGCCACTTGACTTTCTAGACTTTTGGGTAGTCATAATATACCGCTAGATACTTCTCATGATCTGCTGAATATGGATTCATTAATTAGGGAATTAATAGATCAATCCTAATTAGAATTAATAAGTTGATTCTAATTATTAAGGATTATTAATCTTAAAGATATTTGGAGTAATTCTTATTTCACTACCAATAGGCCATGAAACCTAATGGGTCACATACAATAGATGATTAAGAATTTGAGATGTTATTTGATAACATTCAAGGGTTAAATGTGAGAAGAAGAAGTTTATGTAGCCAAATTATAAATAGTTATAATTTATGGACCAAATTATGATTATGAGAACTTGTGGGTTCTAATCATAATTATAATTTCCTAATTTGATTAGGAAACTAAAAACACACACACAGATAAGTATATCATATACAGATACCATGTACAGTGTGTATGTGGAGTTGGTTTGTGTTTTTGGAAACCATAACCAGCTGAGAAATATTTTTCTATAATCTTCTTCTTCATCTAAAACCCTAACTGCCTATACTACTTGCTAGCACCAGAGTAAGGTAGTTCTCGTGTAACACCCCACTACCTAGGCCCGCCAGGACCGGGGATGTCGCCCCGTCCAACGGACAAGGGGTTTTTATAACTAGGTTACACAAATAAAATAGTGAAATAAAAACAATACTTTAACTAAGAATTTATTACATCCCAAGAATAAATCCAAGAATAAATCCATGAATTCCCAAAAACAAATCCACAAATAAAAATTATCCACTCTCAACTCCCCAAACAATACATAAAAATAAAGGACAACATTCTCTTCCAAGGCAGATAACACTAGCTACTCATCCCCACAGCAGGATCCATCTGAAATCTTGGTAAAAAGGGTGATGAGATAGAAATCTCAGTAAGCCCCGTGTGTGAGTTGGGCTAAAGAGACAAACACTTTTCATGATTCATGCACTAACAGTAGATCAAAAGCTTTGTCATGCCTTCTTTACAAATTTAACTCTCACTTCTTGAAGGATAGTAGTGAGAAGTCATGAAGCAAAATGCTCTTAAAATATTGGGTTTGGAAAGATATGAATAATTAAAGGATTTTGAGCTTCGAATAAAATTCTAATGACACTTTAGAACAGTTTCCCGAAAATAGCTCAACAATTAAAACAACCAAGTTAATCTGACAGGGTACAGTGGTGGCTCTCACACCAGGTGAAGCACTTGACCCCCGTCAGGTGGTGAAAGGGCATAGAGGTGGCTCTCACTCCTGTGAAGCACTTGACCCCCAACACTTGGTAGGTGTACATCCTACCGAGTGGGATTCTCCTCCCTTTCTCACCCAATCCAATCCGGTTGTCCCACTTCCGGCGTCAGTTTCACTGGAACCCCGTCGCTAGCTGAGGACGGCTCAACCTTCTATATTGACGCCCTGATTGAAAAGAGTCAACCTATCGGAGGTGGCCACCTGCCGAGAGATATCCCTAGACCAACCAAAGGCTAGCATAAAGGTCTAACCCCATTGAGTACTCAACGTTATTCAATCTTCACAATTCATAAGGCTCCAAAGTGAAACCTACAAAATTTAGCTCAATACAATTCCAAACATCATTTTCCAACCCGCACAAAGATTTTAGAAGGCATGGTTTTAAGCTAATAATTTATTCCAAGTATTCATAGTGAAGGAGCCACATGCTCAAATAAGTCGTGCTATGATTTTCGAAAAGTATATGCATGATCAAAAATTCATCTCTTGCATATTTAGAATAAATCAAAATGTTTGATGCTTGGCTCCTAAGTCATGCTTGACATATTTTAAAATTTATAAATCTAGAAGTTTCTAAAATTAGAAGTTTTCCAAAATGTAGAAAGTTTCCAAAATAAGAAAGTTTCAAATATAGAAGTTTTCAAAAATTAGCTATCGTGCTAATATTTCATGTTTGCAAACAATGCTCACCAATCTTTCTTTAAAATAAAATCAATTTGATGAATGTCAGGGAACTTACCTTATCTTTACTCACAAGAAAGGTCTCCAACAGTTGACCTAATCCTCGCCTGGGGTAAATATAAACTACAATCAAACTCAAGCCAAAGATTCACTTCCACAAATAAAACTAGCTCAACTCACTACTACCATGATCCTAGTTCAACTTATTACAATCATGACCCTAGTGTCCTAAACTTTAAGGCTAGATGATAAATGATTTTATAAAATAAGTCTAGCTTGATAAGTTAAAATAACTAGGGGATGTAAAATAATTACTAATAAGTTATAGGCTTTAATAATAATTCTTGAGTGTTATTATTAATAAATAAACTAAGGTTTGAATATTGAACAATACCAATCCCTAAATAATATTAATAAATGGTAATTTAAAAATAGTTTTATTATAAATAAATAATAAATTACAAATATTTTTTAATTAAATTTTTAATAGATAATAAATAGTTAGTAATAATTAAAATTAATAATAAATGAATTATATTAAATTTTTAATTGATAAATTACAAATAGATTTTAATATAAATAATATTTAGGAATATAGGTAAAAGTTTTAACTAGGGCCTACAAGGCCATTATTTGATTCTAATATTTTATTTATTATTATTATTATTTATATAAAAGATTCATTTATTATTATATATATTATTTTTAATAAAAGATTTTATTTCTTTGATAATTAAAAGATTAATATTTTAATTAATAATCCAATCTAAATCTTCCTAGAGTTTCGAATTTTATAGAGAAAAATATAGTAGTAATTCTAACTAAAGTAATAAAATTTGTTAATAAAAATAACTTAGACTTAACAAGAAAATATTTTTTCACCATGATTTTCCTATTGCTAGAAAAGATTCATAAACACATTCTGCAACATCAAATAATAAACCAATCCATTCACGAACATATGTTTGAATTATCTCATACTATCACAAGGCTAATTCCCTGCTAGGCATAATCATCATTAATGGCTTCAATGGAAAATAGAAACATAAGAGCCTAATCACCCTTGGTGTTATAATATCTAATATTCTTCAAATATCCGTAAATTTTATTAAGCATGATGAGCATACATTGATTCCGAAGAAAATCCATATAACTTAGTCATAAACATCAATCCTTATGTCTTAACTCCATCCCTTTCCTTCACATGCATATCCCCAATCTCCTATTCATATCCATTCTTCCTATCATCATCTAAGAGACATGAATTCAGAAATATAGTAAGGATTTAAGAATAATTACTTGATTGTCGATTACTTTGATGAAGACTAAAGAAGGTCCAACGGAAAAACAGCCATGGTTGATGTTTGATCAACCATTTTAACAGAGAGAGAGAGAGAGAGAGAGAGAGAGAGAGAGAGAGCATTAGAAAGGTTTATTGAGAATTGAATGAAGAGGATGAACAAGAAGGTTGTTCTTGGTTTACCTTGTTAATGTTCTTGAGACCTTCAAGAGAAAGTTGATTTTGATCCGATTGAAAATTCTTGTTTGCGTGTTTTTGTGTTATAAATACCAGAAATGAAGCCTAGGGATTAAGTGGAAGTGATCTGGAGTATTTGAGAGTGATTGGAGGTGTTTAGAGTAGGTTTAGGCTTGAAGAAGTATAGTGTGTGTTCTTGGTGTTCTAGGTGAAAATGGAGAGAATTTGAGAGAAAAGCTCACAATTTTCTGGAGTGTTGTTGGCCAAATGGATTGGGGTAGATAGGAGTGTCGGTTTTCAGCTAGTGGAAGAGAGAGAGTGATCAGATTTTTTAGAAATTCAAATGGAGGAAATTGTAGAGTTGGTTAAGGTAGGAGGTTAGCTAATGGTGCTTGATCAAGGAAGGTTTCTTTGCTCTTCAATGGTGCCGGCTGAACAAGTTGATTTTGTTGAAATGAATGAAGGTTGTTCAGGTATATAGCTGGCCAAAATTTAGACTATGATGGCAAAGAAAATTCTGGTTTATTAGCTAGTTACAAGAGTGGTTTAATATTGTAAAATTCTGGAATTTTTTGAAGTTCAAATGAGTTTTGGTTAGAGTAATCTTAGGAGATTTTTTAGGTATGATTATAGAGTCCAAGAACTCAAGGTAAGTATGGAGGTTAATGGTGGTCAGTCCATAGTTGAACAAGGTTCAATTTCGAGAGATTTGAAGGGTGTTCTTCGGCCTTGGCTTTGAGAGACAAAGCTGGAAAATTTTCTGGTTTCAATGCTCAAAAGTTTTGAATGATGAAGACTTTTGGTGCAGAATTTTTGCATTTACTTGGCTTGATTTACAACTGGTTTTCTGGGGTGTTTGAAGGTCTTACAAGGGTGGTTTTCCAGCCTTCTTTCTGGAGAAAAATAGAGGGTTTTTCAGCTGAATTTCTAACAAAAAGACAGCTCCAATTCCAGCTTAGAATGCAGTGAATTGTGCAGGAATTTTTTCTGGTTTTGTGCAGTTTGTGCAGTCCGAAAATTGCACAGAATTTTCAGCCTTCAAACCACATGAAATGACCATTTTTCTGGCAGAAATTGAGTAGGTTTACTGGCTGAATTTTCTGAAAAGCTGATCTGCAAAAATTCTGGAAAATTTCCAGATTTTCCTTCATTAAAACTATGAACAACATGAAGGTAAGATTGAAGGTTCTACCATGGTGATTTATTTCTCTTGGGAATCCATCCTAACTACTCTCCTATTTTTAGCCAATCCTCTATCCTCCAAGACTGATTTTTTTGAAATTCAAAGCTAAAGAATCATCACAGAATTTTGGAATTTAAAAGGAGAGATTTAATGAATTTTGGTTTATTTAAATTATGAAGGTGCTAGGACAAAGCTAGAGGTAATAAAAGGACAATAATTCCTATAGAATTCTTTTTAGGACACAATGATAAGATTAGGACATTCTCTTCATGTCTCCCCTAAGACAACATTCCTATTTTTATGGAATGCAAGAAAAAAAAAAAGCAAACTTAATTAAGATAATCATGATAAAAACTTAGATGATGGAATTTGAACTCATAACCTTAGAGATTAAACCACAAAGCTCTAACCACTTAACCACATCAACTCTTGTTCTTATTTCCTCACCCAAATTTTCTCCTTATTTAATCCTCAAGCTATCTCCCTATTTTCACCTCAAGTAGAAATTTCCTTTTTGCCCTTCTCACTCAATACTCACAATCAAGCCTTCGAGACAATAAAACGCAAATCCAAATCACATAAAATCATATAAAAACATATTTAAAAATGCAATAAAATATGATATGCATCCCAACCCACTTACTCTAAGGTTGGTTTCGACTGGGGTTTCACATCTCATGTGCTTTCTTCCTCGTGTGGATATCTATTGGAGGCAATTATACTCTTGAATTGCAGTGGTTGTGACCGGATAGTAAGACACTCGTTCATTCAATTTTGCGGGATTGCTAGATCGCCCCTTCAACATCAACAGAGATGATTTTTAAAATCTCAAGCTACAAAGGTAAAACCTCATGAGCAACCTGTATTCCCGTTTTTATTCATGTGCATGAGATCGTGGCATTGGAATTCAGTATTTTTCTACTACGTAATCTGATTATGCATGAGTTGAGTTCCTAACACATTGAACCAGCGGCTATTATGGGACTTAATGGGTGCCTATTTGATTCCCTTTTAAGCTTATTTTTCCTTACATTTTTCATCTTGTTTCTCTTCTAAATCTTCTACCATGCAATCCACATAAACCAGGAAAAAAATAGGAAAAATGAGTAGTCATCTAGTCATGAATTTTAAACAAGTATAGTGCAAATAACATGAAAATGTGGACATGTTGTGCTCTTGTCACTCCCCTACGCTTAAACTTTTGCTTCTCCCCAAGCAAACCATCAAAATAATAAGTACATCAAGCAAAAATCCTTTTAACTAAGAATACATTTTTGGTAATCAATGACAATCATGGCGAAGGTATTCTTTTTATTTTGAGATGAAAATTCGATCCAAGACTATCCAACCAAACTAAACTCATGTAAACCTATATATTTGAATAGACAAAACTAAAGCTATCAAATTTGAATTAAAAAAGTCTATATTTATTCAACACATCTCATTTTCTAGGTCAAGAATATAAACTAGATGATTCATATAAGTTGGGCATAATGGACCAAGTTAAGTTCTGTAACTTCCAATGCTACTCAGTCCAAGTAGTAAACAAAGGATTGGTCCATATACTCCTTTTTACAAGGTAATATAATCGCCTAGTAGGGATGGATAAATAAGAATTTTCAAGTTTTACATTACTTTATTTAAAGTCTAATTTTCTACTTAGGGTAAGGTAATGCAAATGTCTAATAAAGATTTAATGAAAGATATTCAGCTTTTGCATTACCTTTCTCTCTCTCTCTCTCTCTCTCTCTCTCTCTCTCTACCACACAATCTATATTTACTTAAACTCAGAACAAGGATTGGTTAGAAGATTATAAAATTTAAACCAACTAAATCCCAACTTATATTTCATCATAAGTTTCTCATCCATCCCCAAGAAGTAAAGTGTCACAATATTTACTTAAATATATATAAGGTTAATTCAAATTCTCAAGACTTAGATTATATCATATCAAATATACAAGTTTACCTAAGAAAATAATCTCACATTAAATTTTCATGCTAAAAGAAAAAGAATAATAGTCTCATAATAAGCCAAAATATGCCACTAATTGAACAATTTTTGCACAATTTTCAATTTAACTTGAAAAATAAGAAAAACATCAAAAACTTGATAAGAACTTGGATAAAGAATACTACAAAATTGAAAATATATATAAGGTTCGTTCTTTACATCATCATTACCTTCATTCTACTCCATGAATTGAGTAGTACCCACAAAATCAAGCAGAAAGAGACATTTGAAAAACATTAATGAAAACGGGATCCATCTCTTGTCATACTATTCAATGGGTCCTCATGTACTATCAATTCTTCTATGGAGTTCTCGTCTTGTAAACTTTCCCACAATTGTTCTTTCATCTCATTCTCTTTATCCTCATATAAGTGAGTCTCTTTGTTTTCCTCAAATGTATGCGCCATAATGTTGTTTTCCTTCAAAGGGCACTCTTTATCTTCAAAAATTTCCAAGAGTTGCTCCATGAAGTTTCCTTCTTGCACTTCATCCTTTTTCTCTTTTTATAGCTAGCTCAGATATAGTACGTGTAACACCCTACTACCTAGCCCTGCCAGGGCCGGGGATGTCGCTCCGTCCAAAGGACAAGGGGTCTTTATAACTAAGTCACAAAAATAAAATAGCGGAATAAAAATAATACTTTAACTTAAAATTTATTACAACCCAAGGATAAATCCAAGATTAAATCCAAGAATTCCAAAAACAAATTCAAAATAAAAATTATCCACTATCAACTCCCCAAAGTATTACACAAAATCAAATATCAGAAAATCTTCCAAGGCGGGCAATATCTAGCTACTCATCCCCACAACAGGATCGACCTGAAATCATGGTAAAAAGGGTGATGAGATAAAAATCTCAGTAAGTCCGTGTGTGCTTCAAGTGTCTAGTGAAAACAATTCGTGAATGCAAAGTATAAATCTTTATAAGAGAAATACTGACAAGCAATAAACATTAATAAAAAACCAAGAGTAGTGTTTTGGCTTTTTTAACCATACATAAACAATAAAATCAACCACTGAAAAGAAATGATCATGGGTTACCACACGTTGGGCCCCATAACCGGTCAGAATACCGACACTTTGTGCAGACTAACAAAAGGTAGGGATCGGCTTACTGAGCAAGATACTCCTCCTTCTCTATACCCAAACAACAACCAAGGTCCATTCCGGTAAAACACAGCCACTTGACTGAAAAATAAACTGCTAGCTCGGACCGGCACGACCTACTGAACTGACATCTTATCCGGAAAGGACTCACCCCTCAGAGGTGGCCACCTACTGAGAGACTTACCCTAACCCTTCAAAGACTAGTCCTAGCAGTCCACCTTTATTAGGTACTCAACGTAACTTATCCCACTTGGGAAAAATGAACAAAACACAGTTCCACTTGAAAATAGCAATTAAGGGTTTCCAAAGTCTTTGTCAAAATCAGCTTTAGAAAGAGTTTTGAGTTTGAGTAAATCTGCTTATTGATTTTCAAATAATTGTTTGACTGAAATAAGGAATGAGTCAATCCTCAATTGCCTTTACAGAAATGAGTGTCCATGCACTCTGCATTTGGCTTGCCATAATAAACATTTTACATCAATCAAGTTTTATGTAGGAGCTTACTTGATCCTTAGCTCGAGATAAAATAAAGATCTTCAACTGCTAACCCAACCCCGCCTGGGGTAAATATAAACCACAATCAAACTTAAGCTAAAATCTACTTTTACAAATAAGACTAGCTCAACTCATTACTACCATGATCCTAGTGTCCTAAGCTTTAAGGCCAAATAATAAATAAAAAGATTTATAAGCTAAGTCTAATTTGATATTTAAAATAATTAGTGTTTTGGGAAATAGGTACTAATAAGTTGAAGGTTTAACTCTTGCTAAGAATAATTTAGAGTTTATTTGATAAAGAGCCCTAAGTGGTATTAGGTAAAATAATGATTTATTAATAATTAATTATTTAAAAATAATTGATAACTAAAATTAGTTGAAGATAAATTTTAATGGGTCTTGATTGAAAGCTAATAAAAAAATTTTAACAGGTTTTGTTTAAAAGATAATAATTGAAAGGTGATAAATTTTAAGGATATTTATGAATATAAGACTTACAAAATTAATATTTTTTACTTATTATGATTATTTTCATAAAAGGCTTTATTTGATATTATCATTTTATATAATATCTATATATATTTTATTTTCTAGTACAACTATTATTTATTTGACTAAAATATCCTTATTATACATATAATAATCCAAATCTATCCTCCTTGGGGTTTTTTGAAATTACTAGCAAAATTCATAATATTAAACATTTTATTGAAGAAATAAAATTTAGCTTAGGGACAACTAAGTCATGATCATAATTCCACATGCTAACTATAATCATGAACATATACTCCGCTTCAATTCATCAAATCATCCAAATCATGAATAAAAGCATAGATCTAAATTTATCAAGGCATGATCCAACCTCTACTAGCATAAACATAATCATGGCTTCAATAATCATATATGATTATAAATCCTATTTATCATAGGTGACATAATCTCTAGCATACTTGACCACAAATACTACTTATGACATGGAGACATGCATTAAACCCTAAAAACACCATACAATCAACCAAGATAATCTACTCATGCATAAATCCCATCTCTATCATAATCACACATTTATTCATGCTTCAATCTCTACTCATCACAACAATACATGCTTAAATCCTATTCATAATCCATCTCCTACCAATATCATCGTAGAGACATGAATCTAAAATTTAAAAGGAGGGTTGAAAAGGCTTACTTGATTGATGAGTACCTTGAAGGAGTTTCAAATGGATCTCAACTCCTAGATGACTAAATTCGTCCAAGAGAGATGAAGGAAGCATGGCCATTGGTGAAGGATTCATTCATCCAAGAAGGAGAGGGCATTCGGCCAAGAGAGAGAGAGAGAGAGAGAGAGAGAGAGAGAGAGAGAGAGAGAGAGATAGAAGAAGAGAGTCCATTAGCATGCTTATTCATATATATATTCATTAGAGATCAAACATTAGTGAAAAAGAAGTTGATTGAACAAACCTACCTTGAAGGTGTTCTTGAGCCTTCACAAAAATCCTGATTTTTTATCCAAAAGAGCAAGTTGGATTTTGGTGTTTGATGTTAAAAATGGTATGGATGGACTCACAGTAGTGAGTAGATGAAATCTGGAATTTTTGGAAGAAGTTTGAAGTGGTTTGGAGAGGTATTAGACGAAGAAAGGAGTAGGTGTTCTTGGTGTTCTATGTGTGCTTGAAGGTTGAAGAGAATGGAGAGATTTTGGATTGGAGGCTGCCAAAATTCTCTGTATGTGCAGTGGCCGAATTACTTGTGTAGTTTAGGTGGATGATTTTTCTGGTTTGAAAGGAAAAGGAAAGGCTGGTTGTTGAAATCCTAAAAGAATATTTTTTGGAATCAAATTTGGAAACAAAATATAGCAAGAATATCTTTGTTCAATGGAAGCTTTTTGGAGTTGCTATGGCCAAATTGTTGCTCTGTGATTTGGCTGGATGAAAGCTGGTTGAAGAAGGCTAATGGTGGCTGAAAAGAAGGAGTCTAATGGTGAAGGAAATGTCTGGTTGTTTGAGGTACATTTTTATGGAAGGTTGCTAAATTAAGGTTGCTGGAATTTTGGTATCCAATCAAGGCATGATTGCAGTAATTTGTTGGAGATATTTTAGGGTAGGCATGTCTGGTTTTCGTACAGAAGCTTGGGGAAGACAATGGAGTTCAGTTCATAGCTCTTTAAGAGTGGTTTGTGTAGAGGAAAGATGGAGTTTTGACCAAGGCTGGATTAGGAAACAAAGCTGGACAGAAATCCTGCACAGAATTTTGCCATTGCTAGAATTTTTCTGGGCAGTTTCGGCTGCCCTTTTCCAGTCAGCTTGCAGAGAGTTTGAAGGAGATTTTAGGGATCTTTCATGGCTGGTTTTCAGCCTTATTCATGGAGGAAAAATGTGGCTAAGGAGCTGGGAGAAAACTGGAAGAAAATAGATTGGTTGAAGACCACTAAAGCTGCGATTTTAACCAGAAATTTTTCTAGTTTTGCACAGCATTTGTGCAGCCCGAAATTAACTAGAAAATTTCAGATTTCAAGCTGATCAAAAGGTCCATTTTCTGGAAGCATTTCGGAGGGAATAATGGCTGAGAATTTTGACACCTTGAAGGCACAAAAAGCTGGAAAATTTTCAGTTCATTACATGAAGGAAAATGAACCTAGCTAGAGTGAAGTTTAGAAGGTTTACTAGGGAAATTAATTCTCTTGGAACCTTCCCCATCTCTTCCACATTTTCAGTCCATAAGATGTCTTTCACTAAGACATTTTGAACCTTCAAAGCCATAGCACTTTACTGAAATTTCTGGAATGAAAATTGGCTAGAACAAATTTAACCAATCTAACGAATTGAGAATTAGGGAAAATTAAGGATCAAGGAGGAATGAATTCCTTTAGGAATTTTTTGTAGGGCAAAAGAATAGGATTAGGATACTCCTACCATGTCTCTCCTAGGACAACACCTCTACCCTATTCTAAAGCACATAAGGCCGAAAATATCACTTCCCAAGCAAAAATAAAATTTAATCATGCTAAAGCTCCAATGATGGAATTTGAACCCAAGACCTCAAGAATTAATTCCAATGCTCTAACCACTAAACCACAACAACTCTTACTTTTATTTTCTCTCTAAAATATTTTTTCCTATTTAATCCTCAAGCTCTCTCTCTTTTTTCACCTCAAGCAAAAATTACTATTTTGCCCTTCTTACTTAATAATCATATCCAAGCCCTCTAGACTAGAAAACACAAATCCAAAGCACATAAAATCATATAAAAATATATTTAAACATGCAATAAAATGTGATATGCATCCCAACCCCCTTACTCTAAGGTTGGTTTTGACTGGGGTTTCACAGTACGTGCAGTTTAAACTTTAGTAGCTTTTCTTCATTGTTTCAGCTCTTTTACGAATAACTGACACCATTTTTATCATCTTAACTAGGACCGATTCTATCCTATAGGATTCCCCCTAATTTTCTATAGTTTTTTCATCCTGCTTTCTTTGCACTTATTCTACTGTATTTTCCAACTTTCCATCACTATCACCTGCAATATCTAATATGCTCAAGACAATGCTCTCTTACATCTTCTCAACAATCCTTGGTTGTTGTATATCTTGACTACTAAATCAAGGATGCATTTGTATTGGCAACAAAATTATTCACTAACTCCTCAAGTGATGGCCTAACTAGTGGTGGGGATGAATGGCCATATGGAAAATATTCTTGATTGCTCCAATAAGCACTAGAATGACTACACCATTCCATATTTGTATACGTTACTTTACTCATTCTTTTTTTTCTTTTAATTACAAGCTTCATTATAGTAATCAATCTATTCTTCTCTATAGAATTCACAACTCATGCCTTGGTCCTTTGGGTGAATCATACTCTAACTGTTACTCTTACTCAAATCACCAACAAGAGTTTGCAATCTAGCCAACTTCATGTCATTATTACCCTGTTGAGTTTTTACCCAAGGCCATATGTTACCCGTCAAATTACTAGACATGATGATTTCAACAACAACACACAACCTCAAAAATCTCAAAACAAAAAGCAAAAGTTAGTCATAAGAAAATCAATAACAAAATTACAAAATCCACAAGAAGCATACAAAAATAAAAACAAACAAAGACTTAAACTCAATTAAAAAAAAAAGAACAAAGGAAAATAACCAAACAAACAAAATGCCAAATCAACAAAACTCAAGCTTTTTAGAATATTGCCCATTAATCCCAGACAACGGTGCTAAATACTTCATGTGTGCAATTTGTGTGTATACTCTTGCATAGGAAAAATTGCCAATATTTCACACAAAAATAGACAAGTCTTGATTTAAATACCAAAAATCACTCATACAACACACATATAGGTAAGTATACCCATCATGTAGCATAGAGTTTTTGTTAGTAAGTATCGTATCCCTCGTGTAAGATGGCAAATACTTCTAGCATGCCCTTGTTTCATTATTTGATAAACTATCCCAATAAGAAGATGACAAATAAGAAAGAAAGAACAACCAACCAAATCACACCTACGAATCCTTCTTAGATCACCAAACATCCTTAAGAAGAGAAGGATAATTTATACAATTCAAAAGGTATTCCACATTTTAAAGTTAAATCTCAATTAACAAAATAAATCCATTGATACTTTATATTAGCACTAATTAGGCCATCTAAATCAGGACCTGCTATCTCCCGAGTTATGAATCCTCTATCCTTAATCTCATTAGTGGGTATCTCTACCTCACTAACGTAATTCAAGTGGTACTACGATTAATTAACCATTCTCCATTTAGGAAAAATGATGTCCCTATTTCTAGGAAACCCCATGACCTTTCAGTCACTTAGTTCTATATCTTCAACCTCTCTCTCAAGTTAATAGAGGGAAAACCAATATGGTAAATTAGCTAATCAAAGCTCTCAACTTTAACCCCATCTCTAAAAATCATTAAAGTCGAAATAAACTCAATAATCAATAACTTAACATAAATCTAGTGATTGATTGTCAAAATAGATCTCAATAAACCAATAAAGAAATCAAGATCTAACAAATATAAAGGTTCTACATTTTAATTATAAAATAAATCACTAATGCCCTACAAAAATAAGAAAAGAAATATAAGAGAAAAAGAAAATAAATTATTAGACTAGTTGTTCTTTTCTTCTTCTTGAATCTCCACATTAAAGATGCCTTCTTCACTTCAAAAACGGTTTAAATCCCTTCCTTGGAGAACTAGGCTTTGGAGGTTCCTCCCTCCCCTCCTAAATAATCCAAATAAAAGCCCCAAAAGAAGTATTTATAGTGTGAGCCTTGAAAACCCTTAAAAATTATAGAATAGTGTATTCTACGACTTCAATCGCCGCCTATTATCGGCTTGAACCGATGCCTGTTTCTTTTAGAAAATTTTGGCCATGCTTCAGCATTGAACTGATGCCTGTTATGGGACTTAACCGATGCTAATTTGATTCCCTTTTATCTATTTTTTCCTTACTTTTTCATCTTGTTTCATTAATAAGTCTTCTACTAATAAGGCCTAATTTTATCTATATTTTCCAAGTTATTTGAGGTTGTTTTATTATACCTTTGATTCAATAACTAGCTATTTCCCTTTCTATTTGATATTGTGCTTGTAAATTTTTTTTTTTTGGGTAAATTTGTATAGTAATTGGATGATTTGAAGTAAAATTGTAGACTTCTAGAAGTGACCCAACACCTGCCCAAAGTCGTTGAACTGCCATAGGTC